>JAUPTC010000013.1:4333970-4402914 GCA_030762895.1 Sophora flavescens
GGTCCGGACTAAGAAGCATAAATAGCAGTTTACTGCCGCACAAGCCAGAGAGAGACGAAAATTAGACAACTTTTACATTCATTGTTTTTGCTTTTACATTATTGGGCTTAATTGTAAAACATTGTTAATTTTTGGATTTTCACTCTTCCTTACCATGTTGCCTTGCACAGAGTATAACTAGAGCTACAGATATCAGATTTTGGTGATCTTGTTGTCCCTAGAAAGATAAGGAAGAGACCTACAATTTAAGTTTTCAGGAGAATTGTCAAATTAGCCCAAAATCAAGGCTAAATTGGTTCCCGAGTTCTCTGGCATGGACCAGTGTGCAGTCCATGATGTTCCTTCACTTAAATGGGCCTAACACTCATCTTAATCCCAATTAAGGCATCTGATACATTGTTGGAAAACTTATTGAGATGCCCTGAATTTGAGTCAAGGAGTGTCGGGATTAATAAACATAAATAGCAGTTTACATTCTTACAATCCAAAGAGAGACTGAAATTAGATAACTTTTACAATCATTGTTTTTGCTTTTACATTATTGGGCTTAATTGCTAAAAATTTGTAATTTTCGGATTTTTCACTCATCCTGACCTTGTTGGCTTGCGTAGAGCATAACTAGAGCTACAGATATCAGATTTTGTTGATCTAACTGTCCCTAGAAAGATAAGGAAGAGACCTACAATTTCAGGTTTCACAAGAATTGTCAAATTAGGCCAAAATCAAGGTTAAATTGGGTCCCGAGTTCTCTAGCACGGATCAGTGTGCAGTCCATGATGTTCCTTCACTTAAATGGGCCTAACTTACTCATCTTAAGCCCAATTAAGGCATATGATACCTTGTTGGAAATCTTATTCAGAGGCCCTTAATTTGGTGTAGGGTTAGGTCAGGATTAGTAAGCATAAATAGCAGTTTACAGCCGTAAAAGCCAGAGAGAGACGGAAATTAGACAACTTTTACAATCATTGTTTTGCTTTTACATTATTGGGCTTAATTGGTAAACATTGTAAATTTTCGGATTTTTCACTCATCCTGACCTAGTTGCCCTGCGTAGAGCATAACTAGAGCTACAGATATCGGTTTTTGGTGATCTTACTGTCCCTAGAAAGATAAGGAAGAGACCTACAATTTTAAGTTTTACAAGAATTGTCAAATTAGGCCAAAATCAAGGCTAAATTTTGTCCCGAGTTCTCTGGCGTGGATCAGTGCGCGGTCCATGATGTTCCTTCACTTAAATGGGCCTAAATTACTCATCTTAAGCCCAATTAAGGCATATGATACCTTGTTGGAAAGCTTATTCAGAGGCCCTTAATTTGGTATTGGGTTAGGTCTGGATTAATAAGCTTAAATAGCAGTTTACAGCCGCACAAGCCAGAGAGAGACTCAAATTTGACAAATTTTACAATAATTATTTTTGATTTTACCTTATTGGGCATAATTGAGCTTAATTGCTAAACATTGTCAATTTTCGGATTTTTCAATCATCCTGACCCTTGTGTCTTGCCCGGAGCATAACTAGAGCTACGGATGTCGGATTTTGGTGATCTTGTTGTCCCTAGAAAGATAAGGAAGGGACCTACGTTTTCGGGTTTCAAAAGAATTGTCAAATTATGCCAAAATCAAGGCTAAATTGGGTCCCGCGTTCTCTCACGGATCAGTGCACGATGCATGATATTCCTTCACTTAAATGGGCCTAACTTACTCATCTTAAGCCCAGATTAATGCCTATGATACCTTGTTGGAAAGCTTATTGAGGCCCTTAGTTGGGTCTAGGGTTGGGTCATGATTAATAAGCATAAATAGCGCTTTACAGCCGCACAAGCTAGAGAGAGACGGAAATTAGACAACTTTTACAATCATTGTTTTTGCTTTTACATTATTGGACTTAATTTGTCTTAATTGCTAAACATTGTTAATTTTCAGATTTTTCACCCTTCTCGACCTTGTTGCCTTGCGTAGAGCATAATTAGAGCTACAAATATCTGATTTTTGTTATCTTGCTGTCCCTAGAAAGATAAGGAAGAGACCTACAATTTCGGGTTTCACAAGTATTGTCAAATTAGGCCAAAATCAAGGATAAATTGGGTCCCCTAGTTCTCTCGGCGCGGATCGGTCGCTGTCCAAAATGTTCCTTCACTTAAATGGGCCTAACTTACTCATCTTAAGCCCAATTAAGGCATATGATACTTTGTTGTAATGCTTATTCAGAGGCCCTTAATTTGATCTAGGGTTAGGTCAGGATTAATAAGTATAAATAGCAGTTTACATCCGCACAAGCCATAGAGAGACGGAAATTAGACAACTTTTACAATCATTGTTTTTACTTTTACATTATTAGCCTTAATTGGCTCAACATTGCTAAATTGTTATTTCGGATTTTTCACTCATCATGACCTTGTTGCCTTGCGCGTGAGCATAACTAGAGCTACAGATGTCAGATTTTGGTGATCTTGTTGTCCCTAGAAAGATAAGGAGGAGACCTACATTTCAGGTTTCACAAGAATTGTCAAATTAGGCCAAAATCAAGGCTAAATTGGGTCCCGAGTTCTCTGGCGCGGATCAGTGCGCAGTTCATGATGCTCCTTCACTTAAATGGGCCTAACTTACTCATCTAAAGCCCAATTAAGGCATATGTTACCTTGTTGGAAAGCTTATTCAGAGGCCCTTAATTTGGTCTAGGATTAGGCCAGGATTAATAATCATAAACAGCAGTTTACAGCCGCACAAGCCAGGGAGAGATGGAAATTAGACAAATTTTACAATCATTGTTTTTGGTTTTACCTTATTGGGCTTAATTGCTAAACATTGTTAATTTTCGGATTTATCACTCTACCTGACCTTGTTGCCTTGCGCAAAGCATAACTAGAGCTACGGATATCGGATTTTGGTGATGTTGCTTGTCCCTAAAAAGATAAGGAAGAGACCTACAATTTCAGGTTTCAAAAGAATTGTTAAATTAGGCCAAAATCAAGGCTTTAAATTGGGTCCGAAGTTCCCTGCCGGATCGATTGCCTGATCCATGATGTTCCTTCATTTAAATGGCCCTAACTTACTCATCTTAAGCCTAATTAAGGCATATGATACCTTGTTGGAAAGCTTATTCAAAGGCCCTTAATTTGGTCTAGGGTTAGGTCAGGATTAATAAGCATAAATAGTAGTTTACAACAGTACAAGCCAATGAGAGAGACGGAAAATTGACAACTTTTACAATCATTGATTTTGCTTTTTACATTATTGGGCTTAATTGCTAAACATTGTTAATTTTCGGATTTTTCACTCATCCTCGACCTTGTTGCCTTGTCTCGAGCATAACTAGAGCTACGGATATCAGATTTTGGTGATCTTGATGTCCCTAGAAAGATAAGGAAGAGACCGACAATTTCGGGTTCACAAGAATTGTCAAATTAGACCAAAATCAAGGCTAAATTGGGACCCGAGTTCTTTGGGGCTTATCGGTTTGAAGTCCATGATGTTCCTTCACTTAAATAGGCCTAACTTACACATCTTAAGCCCAATTAAGGCATATGATACCTTGTTGGAAAGCTTATTCGAGGCCATTAATTTGGTCTAGGGTTAGGACATGATTAAGAAGCATAAATAGCAATTTACAGCCGCACAAGCTAGAGAGAGACGGAAATTAGACAACTTGTACAATTATTGATTTTGCTTTTACATTATTGGGCTTAATTGCAAAACATTGTTAATTTTTGGATTTTTCACTCATCTGACGTTGTTGCCTTGCGCTGAGCATAACTAGAGCTACGAGATATCGGATTTTGGTGACCTTGCTTGTCCCTAGAAAGATAAGGAAGAGACCTACAATTTCAGGTTTGAAAAGAATTGTTAAATTAGGCCAAAATCAAGGCTAAATTGGGTCCGTGTTCTCGGGCGCGGGATCGGTCACTGATCCATGATGTTCCTTCACTTAAATGGGGCTAACTTACTCATATTAAGCCCAATTAAGGCATATGATACCTTGTTGGAAAGCTTATTCGAGGCCCTTAATTTGGCCTAGGGTTAGGTAAGGATTAATAAGCATAAATAGCAGTTTACAGCCACACAAGCCAGAGATAGACGAAAATTATACAACTTTTACAATCATTGATTTTCCTTTTACATTATTGGGCTTAATTTCTAAACATTGTTAAATTTCGGATTTTTCACTCATCCTGACCTTGTTGCCTTGCACAGAGCATAACTGGAGCTACAGATATCGGATTTTGGTGATCTTGCTGTCCCTAGAAATATAAGGAAGAGACCTACAGTTTCATGTTTCACAAGAATTGTCAAATTCGGCCAAAATCAAGATTAATTTGGGTCCCAGAGTTCTATGGCACGGATCGGTCTGCGCGGTCCATGATGTTCCTTCACTTAAATGGGCCTAACTTACTCATCTTAAGCCCAATTAAGGAATATGATACATTGTTGGAAAGCTTATTCAGAGGCCCTTAATTTGGTCTAGGGTTAGGACAGGATTAAGAAGCAAAAATAGCAGTTTACAGCCGCACAAGCTAGAGAGACACAGAATTTAGTCAACTTGTACAATTATTGATTTTGCTTTTACATTATTGGGCTTCATTGCTAAACATTGTTAATTTTTGGATTTTTCACTCATCCTGACCTTGGTGCCTTGCGTAGAGCATAACTAGAGCTACAGATATCGGATTTTGGTGACCTTGCTTGTCCGTAGGAAGTATAAGGAAGAGACCTACAATTTCGGGTTTCAAAAGAATTGTTAAATTAGGCCAAAATCAAGGTTAAATTGGGTCCAGTGTTCTCTAGGCGCGGATCGATGCTGTGATCCATGATGTTCCTTCACTTAAATGGGCCTAACTTACTCATCTTAAGCCCAATTAAGGCATATGATACCTTGTTGGAAAGCTTATGCAGAGGCCCTTAATTTGGTCTAGGGTTAGGTCAGGATTAATAAGCATAAATAGCAGTTTACAGTCGCACAAGCTAGAGAGAGACGAAAATTATACAACTTTTACAATAATTGATTTTGCTTTTACATTATTTGGCTTAATTGCTAAACATTGTTAATTTTCGGATTTTTCACGCATCCTGACCTTGTTGCTTTGCACAGAGCATAACTGGAGCTACAGATATCGGATTTTGGTGATCTTGCTGTCCCTAGAAAGATAAGGAAGAGACCTACAATTTCAGGTGTCACAAGAATTGTAAAATTTGGCCAAAATCAAGGTTAATTTGGGTCCCGAATTCTCTAGCGCAGATTAGTGCGCGGTCCATGATGTTCCTTCACTTAAATGGGCCTAACTTACTCATCTTAAGCCCAATTAAGGCATATGATACCTTGTTTGAAAGCTTATTCAGAGGCCCTTAATTTGGTCTACGGTTAGGACAGGATTAACAAGCATAAATAGCAGTTTACAGCCACACAAGCTAGAGAGAGACGGAAATTAGTCAACTTGTACAATTATTGATTTTGCTTTTACATTATTGGGCTTAATTGCTAAACATTATTAATTTTTAGATTTTTCACTCATCCTGACGTTATTGCCTTGCGCAGAGCGTAACTAGAGCTACATATATCGGATTTTGGTGATCTTGCTGTCCCTAGAAAGATAAGGAAGTGACCTACAATTTCAGGTTTCACAAGAATTGTCAAATTAGGCCAAAATCAAGGCTAATTTGGGTCCTAAGTTCTCTGACGTGGATCGGTCTGCGATCCATGATGTTCCTTCACTTAAATGGGCCTAACTTACTCATCTTAAGCCCAATTAAGGCATATGATACCTTGTTGGAAATCTTATTCAGAGGTCCTTAATTTGGTCTTGGGTTAGGTCTGGATTAATAAGCATAAATAGTAATTTACAGGCGCACAAGCCAGAGAGAGACGATAATTATACAACTTTTACAATCATTGTTTTTGCTTTTACATTATTGGGCTTAATTGCTAAACATTGTTAATTTTCGGATTTTTAACTCATCCTGGCCTTGTTGCCTTGCTTATGGAACACCCATTTTTGCACGTCTTTTATTCTATGATATTATGCTTCAAGGAGGGTGATAATAGTAATAAAGAGAGAAAGAAGAAAAAGAAAATAATAAAGAAAGGAAGTGGGCTCATAATCAACTTGCTACTAGCGCGGTCCATGCCATTCCATTGGACTTGCTATTGGAAGCGTCCATGCCATTCCATCGGACTTCTTGTTGGGCGCTTGGATCAATTGCATTGGACTTGCTTGTGGGCCGGGGTAGTCCCGTCCAGTTCACTCACATTTTCCAAATGGGCGGGGTGGCACCGTCCGGTCACTACATTGCCAAATTGACGGGGTGGCCCCGTCCGGTCATAGCATTTGCCAATGGGCGGGGTGGCCCGTCCGATCACATGAAATTGCCAAATGGGTGGGTGGCCCGTCCGATCATTGAAATTGCAAAATGGATGGGGTGGCCCCGTCCGAGTCATTGCATTGCCAATGGGCGGGGTGGCCACATCCGGTCCCTTTGTACTTGCCAATGGGCCGGGGTAGTCTGTCCATTGCTTTGCACTTGCTTGATGGGCCGGGGTGGTCCCATCCATTGCTTCGCACTTGCTGATGGACGGGGTGGTCCCGTCCATTGTTTTGCACTTGCGGATGGATGGCGTGGTCCCGGTCCATTGCTTTGCACTTGCGATGGATTGGGTGGTCTCTTCCATTGCTTTGCACTTGCGATCGGACGGGGAGGTCCCGTCCATCGATTACTTTGCACTTGTAGATGGGCGGGGTGGTCTCGTCCATTGCTTTGCACTTGCAGATGGGCGGGGTGGTCGGCCATTGCTTTGCACTTTTGTTGGGCGGGGTGGTCCGTCCTTTGCCTTGCACTTGCTATTGAGCGGGAGGTCCCGTCCATTCCAATGCCTTTGCCTTTGAGCACATCCAGCCCATTACATTTAATTTTCTGTTGGACGAGGAGGTCCCGTCCGTTGCATGTTTAAATTTCTGCTGGGCCGAGGAGGTCAAGTCCCTTGCATATCTACTTTTGCATATCTAAGTTTCGTTGGGATGAAGAGACTCCATCCACTTGCAATTTTGTTTTGAGTGGAGACTAAAGAATAAAGAAAGAAGAAGGAGAAGATAATGCGAGAAGGGACAAAGAAAACAAGGAGAAAAAGACAATCAACAAAAAGAAAGGAAATTGAGTTATGTCCACTACCTACTTTACATATCAGACAAGGCCTCTTTTCCTCCTCTCTGCCCTTTGGTCCTTCTTCCTCTTCTCCTCCTCCTCCTCGTCTTAACCTAGCGGCCCTACTCCTAACCCTAAAAAGCCATCATACACATCGAGGCAAAACCCCATCTCCTTCTCTTTTCAAGCATGCAACCCTTACATCAATTATCCTCCTTTCCCACTTTGCTCACGCCGTCCCCATCTGAACACACGCTATTCTTGTTCACGCCACCCCCATCTCCAACACACGCCATTGTTGCTCGGAACCGCCCAAGCCTTGGATTTTCGTACAAGCCGAGCCTTGAAGCCAATGGAGAAGGAGCAAGAAGCCCTGTCCTCTGTCTATAAAAGGAGAGGAAAAAAGGAGAAAATGGGGGTACAGATTTTTTTCCCGGGGGGACTTATGGTGCGATATTTTCGGTGTGAGAAAAGAAAGAAAACGATAGAGATTTCTATCTAACGTTTTCTTTGTAAGGAAGAGAGATCTGAGCTTCCTTTTCTCTTCCCTATTACTAGAGTGGTTAAGAAGGAAGAGTTGGAAGGAGCTAGTGAGATTGAATGTAAAGACTTCGATCTTGAAATCTTATCACTGAGAATAAACAAAATCACTCTTATTCTGCTCTCCTTTGGTAATCCTTGTTCTCTTTGTTGATATTATTTCAATAAGTTTCTCGTGACATTCTTATTTTTCTGTACCACCGCTCACTTTGAATAAGTTAGCAAACAGTTTCATTTCTACGTTTCAATTCTTTCCTATTTTCAAAAAGTAAAATCGTTATTTTACATAAAAATAGAGGATGATCAATTGATCAAAACAATCTTTTTAGGGTTGCCCTATGACAAGTGTCATGTTCAACCCTTCAGGTTTTAAGGTTGCTCTGTGGGACTTACGTGCCATGTTCAACCTCACATAGGTTCAATAAAAAATTTCACAACGAGGATGTTTCTTTCTTGAAAGACGATTCTTGGGTAAAACAAATATCTTCAAATTTATTAATAATTTATTCAACTAATTTTGGGTAACCGTTTTTGTGGATGTTCTAGGGTGCCGTGGGGTTAAGTCTCCAAGCATTCCCTAGACATAATCGACTCCCGAACCTAAAGCTTTTTTTTCCTTAAGGGTTTTCCAACTTCCACGAGATTAAATAAAGTTGGTGGCGACTCCATGTTTTCTCTCTAAGAGGAAAAACTAGTCTTTTTCTTGGTCGCTACGAGATGACGACTCCACTTGGGAATTCTTAAGAGAGTCAAGCCCATAAAAATTGGTTTTGCAAATTTTTAGTAACTTGTAGCTTATTTGTTTTACCTTTTATGATTATATCTTGCTGTTTTTCTCCTTATAATAATTAAATGACAAAACTAAAAAATGTTTTTATTTTTAGTGATGTCTGTTTGGGTTGTCCTTTTGATTGGGGTTTTCCTTTTATTTAAATGAGAAGATTTAGTTGTGCATACATTTTAACTCACGTTATTGTTATATATGTTTCACTAACAATGTTTTTGTTTTCTCCTCCTTTCTTTTCTTTTTTCCCATGTTTTAACAATAGGGTAGAGGACTTGTAACCACTTTCATATATACCTATGTTTTTGTTTTGCAGGTTTTTCTTGTCTTCTCTTTTATTTTTACTTTTAAGTGTCACAGGGTTTGTATGCCCCCTTTCACACACATCACTATCACATATTGCACACACACTTAGCTCTATACCCGGGGACTAGGTGGTGCTCGACATCGTTATTGAAGAGGTCTTGTACCTCCACGATACTTGTCGGTTCACCACTCAGTTATTGTACATGAGATCATGGAATAGTCATATTGAGAGGGTTTATCCCTACTTGTGGCTAGATTCATGAATCATATCCTTATGGGGACAATCTGGGGACCACGACTTTTAGAGGTCTAGACCCGTCCCAACTTTCACTAATAGAGCAGACCTAGTGGCCAACCTATTTAGAGTCCTAACTTTAGGGCGTGTCCATCCTTAGGTTTTACCTGGCTTAGGGCAAAAGGGGGCGTACTTTTCTTTCCTCTCTCTATCATCATAAGCATAAATTGTCATGCATGCTCATCGTGAATGTTCACAAAACTAGGGGCATCATATTGCTGCCCCAAACCTGAATGACATATTCGAATATTATTGCACACCTAATAGGCGTTATGTCATAATGAAGGTAATGCATACCCATCATGGTTTTCAACCCCATTGGGTCCATGCAACATGAATCATGCAAGATATATTTGTTTTACATATTCATTTTTTTGTTGTGTCTCTTTGTTGGAAGATTTTGGTATTCACCTTATAGCAAGAAAATGGAAAAGTTTGGTTCAGAAAGGAGTATTAGCAAGCGAGTTTTTCCAAGAAAAATATCAAGATTGATGTGACACTCAACGGCGTGAAGAGATTATGTGAACTCAGCCAGCAAATTCCAGAAAAAGCATGCTCAGACTTTGTCAGCAAGTATGGTAGAATTTTGGACCTGTCGCGTGTTCCAGTGGAAGCTCCCGCTCTGAGTGCATTGGCCCAATATTGGAACTCAACTTTGAGGTGTTTTGAATTGCCTAACTTAGACATCACTCCAACCATGGAAGAGAAAATACGAGGGAGTGATGGATGAGCTCCAATATCACACTTCCCAGCTGGTGGAGCGATTTGAAGAGGCATCCATCCACATTCGTATGAACCATTTCCTTGGGCTACCACAAAAGGTGATAGAGTTATTCAATCATTTTGGGAAACTTGCCAGAGGGTTCAGGAAAAAGAAGATGAGACTCTTAACATAGAACTTTGTGGACCTTGAAGAAAAATGGAAACTATCGATGTACTTCTTGTATATTGATCAAAGACTCATGATTTGTATCGAAATATTTATAATAGAATGTAATCTTTCATCCATGTCTTTCGAGCATTTTTAGATGATATCTATCGAGGGATGCATTCTCCCTTAGATACATCATCAACTATGTCTTTTACCCTAAAAAGCAGCGTGTTTTCTGCGTAAAAATGAAGACGTTGCTAGTACGGGTGTGGTCTATCGAGGAGTAGATTCCCCCTTGGACTTGAAACCAACTGCCTTCAAACTAGAGGGAACCATACCACTTGGATTTGATTGCAAGATGAGTTTTCTTGCTATAGGTGTATACGACATTCTTCCTAAGAGTACCCTCACAATCGAACAAAGGATGTTAATTTGTACATGCATACATACACACACACAAAAATTTTGGATTTAATAATGAGTTTTAAAAAATGATTTACATTCACAACCTTATGAGGATTCACGGACCATTGCGCGACCTAGGAAAGATAACACCAACAAAACACTAGTTTACGATACCAGATCTCGGACCAGGATGGCTACCAATGCGTCAGAGGAAGGAAGAAACCTAAGCTCTGAGATAGATGATGTGAGGGGAAGAATGAGCGAGATGGCTGAAACCCAAGCAAGATTAGAAGCCATACTACAAGATATGAAGGGATCTCTCGGCCAATTGAAGCGGCTATAAGAGAAGGAAGGCATGAATTGGGGTATCAGCCCAACCTGACAGAAGGGACGAAATTCTTGACTCTTGAGAACAAGGAAGAAGAAGAGCGCGAGATAAAGTATCTTCCCCTTCTGACAGAGACTTTCCCAGTAGCTGCTGAAGTTATCAGTCCCGCAAAGTCATTTTCCCCTCACTTCACTATCAGCACACTTGAAGAGGAGCTGGACGAGAACCATGTCATCTATCTCCCTGCCAGCAATGAGGTTCTCAACAATTGGCAATCATAATCATTTGTTGATGTTATTTCCATGAAGTAATTATCTTATTATAATAATTATGAACTGATGTTTACTTTCTTGGAGACATGAATGAAAATGTAATACTTTGTCTGGTGTTTTCCTTTTGATTCCATCGTTTCTTTTCTCTCTCTTTCATTTATTTATTTTGTTTAAGCTTTTCGGTCATAAATAAGACCCTTGCCTATACTTCTCCTATTCCTGAATTTTTCTTCCAGGAATACTTCTTCCACTAAAGATTTACCTCGGGAAAGGAACTTTGAAAACTCATTTATTGATTCCCTCGCGGCCGCTGATGAATACGACCTTGAATTCGGTGAGGAAGAAGAAGACATTGAAGAATTCATAAAAGTGGTGAAACGGTAAGAGGAAGGAATTAGCTCGAATGATGAGGTTGCAGAAGTGATCAATATGGGAACCGAGGAAGACAAGAAGGAGTTGAAAATAATAGATAACCCAGAGCGAGGAGAAATGGTTGCACTATTCAAAGAATATCTGGATGTTTTTGCTTGGTCCTACAGAGACATGCCAGGGTTAGATCCTGAGATAGCATTGCATAAGATTCCCTTATACCCAGATGCAGCTCCAAAGAAGCAAAAATTAAGAAGAATGCATCCTGAGATGTTGATGTGTGGCGTAAGTCGACGCGCGGCGGCGTCTCGTGCGATTCCGGCAAGTGTACCGGATTGCCGTCAAGTAATAAAAGATATCGAACCCACAGAGACTGTGTTCCCGAATCGCAATCGGTTCTCCAATCGATTAGATCTGGACTTTTTAGAGGATTTTTATGTTTTGAGTGAAAAGGGTTTTGAATTTGAAATTAAAAGATAGATGAGCAGAAAACAAATGTTTTTGGGGTTTTAGATTTAAACGGATTCCTAGGGATTTGGGTTACCTTTGAGGCTGTTTATGTTGCTAATCTGATTTACCTTTGTTGATTACCGAAATTTCGTTGAAGGCGAGTTTATCCTCTGATAGCTTAAGCTCCCTCTCGGGTTACAAAAGCCGTGCCCAATTGACCCGACCCCTACTCTCGTGGTAGTCGATCCCAGATTGGACCCTTTGCGTTCCGTGACAACTCGTTGCTCCTCGAGGGACGGCTTCTAACTCTCGTGATTTCAGTCCCAAGTCTGACTTCTATAGGTCCGACACCTAAGTTCACCGCTAGGTTCCTCCTTATAATGTCTAAGTCATGCAAATAACCTAAGTTCACCGCTAGGTTCCTCCTTAGATCATCCACATCTCACAAACCAGTGGCCGCCGAATTTTACGAGTGAAACACCCTAGAAATCCTGAGTTCACCGCTAGGTTCCTCCTTAGAACGTCTACGTCACGTAAATAAGCGGTTACCGAATTTACGAGTGATTAACACACTAGAAATCAGATCTAAAACAATAACGAAATCAACAACGATTTTACATCAAATCAACAACATTTACAAAACTCGGGCAGAGCCCCAATACCTAGAAACAAACTATTACTCCAGTCTTGCCATGGAGATGACAAGCTGGGTTGACAACATAATGAAAATACAAAGAAGTCAGAGAAGAGAGGAGAAGAGGAGAAGAGATCCTAAAATGTAGCCAAAAGGTGTCCTAGATGATGTCTCTCTATGATCCTCTCTATGATCTGATGCCTTGATCCTTATTTATAGAAATTGGGAAGTTAGAGTCCCAAACCAACTCAAAATATGATCTATTTCGGTTTCTTCAGGTCCAAGTAATGCGCGTCACGGCCGTGATGTCCATCACGGGCTGGCCGTGACGGTCTCTGCCTCTGCCAATTCTGGAAAATTCAAATTCTCGCGACGCGAGATATGTCTCGCGACACGAGCCCTCCGCTTCATGGCCCGTGATGAATTTCACGGCTAGGCCGTGATGTGCTCTGACTTGTGGTGGTTTTGGGTCACGACCGTGATGGATATCACGGCTAGGCCATGACAGACTCTGACTTCAGCCTTTGTTCTTTTTCAGTTTTGCTCGATCATGGCCGTGATGGGCATCACGGCTAGGCCATGATGGACATTGTTTGGCTCATTTTCTGCACTTTTAAAGCCCTATCTTCATCCAAACTTCATCATGGTTGATCTTGAGCATTTTACCCTTGATATCTGCAAAACAACACACAAAAACCGCCTTACCCGTTCCAAAGGAAAATTAACCTAAAATCTAATTAAAAAATGCCTAAACTACATGAAAATGCATGCAAAATGATAGACAAAGATGAGGTGAAATCACACTCATCAAATCACCCCAAGCTTAAAACTTTGCTTGTCCTCAAGCAATTACTCAGGCCATAAGATAAATCAATCAAAGCGTGGATAGTGAACCAAAAACCCTAGAAGCTAATCCAAGTGATAGGCATATTCAATAAGCACTCAAGAGATAATCAAGTTCAAGTCCAATTAGAAGCTTAGGTTCTTCATGTTCATATTCTCACTGATTTGGGCACTCATCTCACCTCACTCAAGTGTTTTAGGGTTTATTGACAATTCACTCAATTTCCTCAAGGAAAGTATTTTACCATAGGCTTGACTATTAACCAAATCTCTACTTTATTAATGAAAACACTTAAGAATCAAGAGGTCTTTTCCTTTGGTTGTAATGTGGCCATGGGATTTATTGTTAGGTGGGAAAATCAAGGAAAGGGAATTTCAAGAAGGCTAGACAAATCATCAAACATTGCAAGGCATGACACCTTCTAAAATACCTCTTTTTGGGCTTTGGTTTACTTTTCCACCTTTCTTCCTTCTATATTTTTTTCTTTCTTTTCTTTTCATTTCTCACTTTCTTTGTCATCCCCTTCTCCATTTTTTTTTTCTTTATTTCATGTTATTTGTTTGGAGAAGGGGAGATTTATAGATCAAGAGAAATTACTTTCTAATTTTTTTCATCCCATACTTTTTCCAACTACCATTTTGCCCTTTTTGTAATACTTTAAAAGGTGCCGTACCAAGCATTATTTATCAAAGCAATTCAAGGTACCAAGAAAAGTATTTTATCTTTAGGCTTAAAATTGGGTAACTAAGGGGTAGCATTTATCATTCAAAACTCGGGAGGCCGGAAAAATACCTAGTGCCTCAATCATTTCCAAAAATGTTTTCATAAATTTTTAAGTTTCAAAATGGTTTCAAGTCAAGTTCTAGAAAATACAGTCCAAGAGGAATTACAACACTCTATCACAAGAAATGGGGTAGATTTAGTTGATACCCCTTTTGGCTCAAAATCTTACATTTAGTAGTTCAAAAATCAGTGAGAAACACAAATCTAAGGAACCACATGCTAATCATCAACTATCAAAAGATTATCTCAAGAAATTTTTATTTTTAGCCATATCACAAGAATAATAAAAAATTGGGTTCAAAAATTCACTATCTCAATTCATTTGGCTCCAAGTTCTCACAATCGGATGCATGTTTCAAGTGAGGGGCAATCTAGAGAATGTGATCATACCAATCCATGCCTATGTGAATGCAATATGAATGCAACAATGCAAATGCAAAAATAAATACCCCTACCCCAAGCTTGATTACTTACATTGTCTCCAATGTAAATAATCAAGTCAGAGAGAGGAGAAAAATGGAACAACTTACCGAGTCGGTAGCGGGCGTTGGCTCACATTCCAGTCAAAACTTGGGTGGAAATAGTATCACGGCCGTGAGGCTCATCACGGCTAGGCCGTGATCAATTCTGTCCTCAGGAGTTGCCCTGTCACGGCCGTGATCTACATCACGGCTAGGCCGTGATGCTCTCTGGTCTTGACATCCTACTCATCACGCCCGTGATGGTTGTCACGGCTAGGCCGTGATCCTTTCTGTGCTCTTGTATTAGTTCATCACGGCCGTGACCACTGTCATGGCCAGGGCGTGATGGCTTCTGACTTTATTTTTCTCTGCTCTTCTTCCCTTTTCAACCTGAAAACACTAGATAAACCTATTAATTATAATTTTTGCCTCTTGATCTTCTCAAATTATTTAAGAGGTTAAATCAAAACAAAAGGAAAAGGAAAAGAAAAACTTGGGTTGCCTCCCAAGAAGCGCTTATTTATGGTCTTAAGCTTGACCATACTTCCTTCAATCAACCGGGGTCGGCTGGGCGTAGAAGTGCAGGAACACTTCTCTTCTAAGGAACTCCTTCAAAAAGCCGTTTCTGCTCATACGGCCAATAATGCTTCCGCTTCGCTCTTTTCTCTCGGAGCTTCCTTGCCTTCCTTCCTTCCGGCGGAAGTTTTGTTTCCATATGGACAGCAACTCCACTTTCATCACTGCTGGGTGCATCATTAGCCAT
Organism: Sophora flavescens; assembly: GCA_030762895.1. Classification (NCBI taxonomy): domain Eukaryota; kingdom Viridiplantae; phylum Streptophyta; class Magnoliopsida; order Fabales; family Fabaceae; genus Sophora; species Sophora flavescens. Next base: position 4,349,207 of record JAUPTC010000013.1, read on the forward strand.
GCATATCTTCGGAGTTGCTTCCATGTTCAGCTCTCCTTTTACCACTGGAGACGTTAAATCAATTCTTCACACATGGCTCTCAAAAGGAGGGTTATTATAAGAGTTAGTCAAATGAAAATCGACCCTACCTTCCTCTACATTTAGAGAGAGTTTACCATTCCTTACGTCTATTACTGCTCCAGCGGTTGCCAAGAATGGCCTTCCTAAAATGATGGGGAATTTAGAATTCCCTTTCATATCCAATACCAGGAAGTCGGTAGGGATGAAGAATTTCCCTACCTTTACAGGAACATTCTCTAGTATGCCTAGAGGAGTCCTAGTTGAGCCATCCGCAAATTTTAAGGAGAATTTGAATGGTCTCAACTCTTTGCTTCCCAACCTTTCCATGGTAGTGAGGGACATCAAGCTCGCGCTAGCCCCTAAGTCACATAAGGCTTGGTCAATGTGTACTTGTTCAATCGAGCAAGAGATGGAGAAACTACCTGGGTCTTTCAGTTTAGTAGGCATTTTAGTCTCTACATCTACTTGCTTTTTCCTGACCAACCTTTGTGGGAAAGGTATCGGGGGTTGGTACGGTGGTGGAGGGACATACTTCGGTTCGGGCTCTTCCTTTTCGCTCGTGTCTTCCTCCGGTTCCACCTCCATTTCAGCTACCCCCACCCCAAGCTTATCATCCCTTAAGTGTATGGCATTGCAATGCTCATTAGGATTTGCTTCGGTTTGCCCCGGAAATGTATCCTTAGGTCTCGAGTACGTGCCGGGTTGTTGGGCAATCTGGGTTTCTAGCATCTTGCTATGAGTGGCTAAGTGGTCTACCTTAGATGCTAGCTCCTTTATTGCCTCATTCTGCTGAGCTTGAGTGGCAACAAAGTTTTCCATGAGAGACTCGAGCTTAGATTTTTGTACCTGAGGATACCCCGGTGCGGCTCTCTTATTACCTTGGCCCTCTTGGAACTCATGGTTGAGCGTGTTGATGTAGTTGCCGTAGGAGAGGTAAGGGTTGTTCTTCCTTTGGTTGTAGGGATTTGGGGGAGAATAGTTGGGCAGCTTCGGGTTCGTGTCGTAAAAGTTGTGACAAGAGTTCACTTGCTCACCCGAAGCGCCGGATCCATGAGCGATGCCACGAGGGCATTCCATCATGTCATGTCCCTGCATTCCACAAATCTCACAAATAGTGTTAGTAGCACCTATTGCACTCACATTAGCTCTTTCAATCTTATCTAATCTTTTATTTAGTGAGTCAAATTTAGACATAATCAGATCAATGCTACTTACTTCAAACTTACCCCCCGAAATCTTGTTCGGGTTATTACCTCTTTCGGACCCCCATTGGTGGTAGTTGGTGGCGACATTCTCGATGATGTTGAATGCCACAGTCCGAGGCCTATTCATAAATGCTCCACCGGCTGCAGAATCAAGTGACACCTTCGAAGAGTAATCCAATCCGTTATAGAAGGTATGCACTATTAACCACCTCTCAAGTCCGTGATGTGGGCACGACTCCAGCAGTCCCTTGTAGCGATCCCAAGCTTCTGATAATGATTCTCCGTCTTTCTGGAAGAAGCCGGTGATCTGGGTTCTTATGTAGGCCGTCTTGGATGGAGGGAAGAATTTCTCCAAGAACGCCTGCTCCAGTTGGTCCCAAGTGGTCAAAGTGTTAGCGGGGATTTGCTTAAGCCAGGCCTTCGCTTTTCCAGTGAGAGATGAGGGGAACAGTCTCAAACGCACAACATCGACTGAGGCTCCATTAATCCTGATTGAGTCGGTGAACTCTAAGAATGTTTCTATATGATCGGTCGGGTCCTCCGAAGGCAATCCTCCGAATTGATGTTGCCTAATCATGTTGATTAGCATAGGTGGTATGGTATAGTTTTCCGCCTCAATCTCTGGCCTTGCAATCCCAGTTCGCAAGCCTCTCGCATTTGGGGCTGCGTAGTCCTTCAAAGGTTTTGTATCCGGTTGATTCGCCATGAGTGGAACGGGACTCAACCTTTCTCCCTCTCTTTGTAGTCTTCTACGTCTGTGGAAAGTCCTCTCGATCTCCGGATCAATGTCACTAAGGCTCCCAAGACTTAGGGATCTTTGCATATAACACACAGAGAGATGGATACAATAGAGGGAAAAGAAATTTTTGATTTTTTTTTAATATTTCAGAAATAAAAATCAAATAAAAAGAAAAGGGTCCAGAAAAATCAATTTAAAAACTAATTGAAATTCGAAAAGGCACAGTCCCCGGCAACGGCGCCAAAAACTTGATGTGTGGCGTAAGTCGACGCGCGACGACGCTCGTGCGATTCCGGCAAGTGTACCGGGTTGCCGTCAAGTAATAAAAGATATCGAACCCACAGAGACTGTGTTCCCGAATCGCAATCGGTTCTCCAATCGATTAGATCTGGACTTTTTAGAGGATTTTTATGTTTTGAGTGAAAAGGGTTTTGAATTTGAAATTAAAAGATAGATGAGCAGAAAACAAATGTTTTTGGGGTTTTAGATTTAAACGGATTCCTAGGGATTTGGGTTACCTTTGAGGCTGTTTATGTTACTAATCTGATTTACCTTTGTTGATTACCGAAATTGCCTTGAAGGCGAGTTTATCCTCTGATAGCTTAAGCTCCCTCTCGGGTTACAAAAGCCGTGCCCAATTGACCCGACCCCTACTCTCGTGGTAGTCGATCCCAGATTGGAACCTTTGCGTTCCGTGACAACTCGTTGCTCCTCGAGGGAAGGCTTCTAACTCTCGTGATTTCAGTCCCAAGTCTGACTTCTATAGGTCCGACACCTAAGTTCACCGCTAGGTTCCTCCTTATAATGTCTAAGTCATGCAAATAACCTAAGTTCACCGCTAGGTTCCTCCTTAGATCATCCACATCTCACAAACCAGTGGCCGCCGAATTTTACGAGTGAAACACCCTAGAAATCCTAAGTTCACCGCTAGGTTCCTCCTTAGAACGTCTACGTCACGCAAATAAGCGGTTGCCGAATTTACGAGTGATTAACACACTAGAAATCAGATCTAAAACAATAACGAAATCAACAACGATTTTACATCAAATCAACAACATTTACAAAACTCGGGCAGAGCCCCAATCCCAAGAAACAAACTACTACTCCAGTCTTGCCATGGAGATGACAAGCTGGGTTGACAACATAATGAAAATACAAAGAAGTCAGAGAAGAGAGGAGAAGAGGAGAAGAGATCCTAAAATGTAGCCAAAAGGTGTCCTAGATGATGTCTCTCTATGATCCTCTCTATGATCTGATGCCTTGATCCTTATTTATAGAAATTGGGAAGTTAGAGTCCCAAACCAACTCAAAATCTGATCTATTTCGGTTTCTTCAGGTCCAAGTAATGCGCGTCACGGCCGTGATGTCCATCACGGGCTGGCCGTGACGGTCTCTGCCTCTGCCAATTCTGGAAAATTCAAATTCTCGCGACGCGAGATATGTCTCGCGACGCGAGCCCTCGGCTTCATGTCCCGTGATGAATTTCACGGCTAGGCCGTGATGTGCTCTGACTTGTGGTGGTTTTGGGTCACGGCCGTGATGGATATCACGGCTAGGCCGTGACAGACTCTGACTTCAGCCTTTGTTCTTTTTCAGTTTTGCTCGATCATGGCCGTGATGGGCATCACGGCTAGGCCGTGATGGACATTGTTTGGATCATTTTCTGCACGTTTAAAGCCCTATCTTCATCCAAACTTCATCATGGTTGATCTTGAGCATTTTACCCTTGATATCTGCAAAACAACACACAAAAACCGCCTTACCCGTTCCAAAGGAAAATTAACCTAAAATATAATTAAAAAATGCCTAAACTACATGAAAATGCATGCAAAATGATAGACAAAGATGAGGTGAAATCACACTCATCAGATGTCGCTGAAGATCAAGGAGGAAGTGACCAAGCAGTTGGAGGCTGCCTTTCTGGAAGTAGCTAGACACCCGGAATGGGTAGCTAATATTGTTCCAGTACCAAAGAAGGATGGGAGGGTCAAAATGTGCGTGGACTACCAAGACCTGAATAAAGCCAGTCCAAAGGATGATTTCCCCTACCTCATATTGATGTCCTTGTAGACAGCACAGCCAGAAGTCACAAGTTTTCTTTCATGGACGGGTATTCTGGGTACAATCAGATCCTCATAGACAATGACAATAAAGAATAGACAACCTTTATCACTCCTTGGGGAACTTTTTGTTACAAAGTGATGCCTTTTGGATTAAAAAATATTGGGGCCACTTACCAACGTGCTATGGTAGCATTGTTCCATGACATGATGCATAAGGAGGTAGAAGTATATGTTGATGATATAGTGGCTAAGTCCAAGGAAGGAGAAAGCCATGTGGCAGTTTTGAGAAAGTTGTTCGAGCGGCTAAGAAAGTACAAGTTGCGCCTCAACCCTGCAAAATGTACTTTTGGTGCATCCGCAGGGAATTTACTTGGCTTTGTTGTCAGTGGAGAGGGAATAAAGGTGGACCCTAAAAAGGTGGAAGCAATACGTGACATGCCAGCACCTAAGAGCGAGCGAGAAGTGAGGGGTTTTCTTGGAAGATTGAACTATATTGCGCGCTTCATGGCAAATCTGACTAGCATATGCGAGGCAATCTTCAAACTCCTCAGGAAGAATAATCCAGGAAGATGGGATGATGACTGTCAAGAAGCCTTTGATAAGATAAAGGCATATCTACTGAATCCCCCAGTGTTGGTACCACCTACTCAAGGACGTCCATTGTTACTGTATCTCACCATACTCCCAACCTCAATGGGGGCAATGCTGGGACAACTAGATGAATCTGGCAGGAAGGAGCAGGCAATTTACTATTTGAGTAAGAAGTTTAATGCCTGTGAGGATCATTATATGGCAATCGAGAAGACTTGTTGTGCATTAGTATGGACCTCCAGAAGACTCGGACAATACATGTTATATCACACCACTTGGCTAATTTCTCGAATGGATCCTTTGAAGTATATCTTCGAAAGCCCTCATATCTCCTTAAGGGTTTCGAAGTGGCAAGTGATATTGTCAGAATTTGACATCAAATATGTGACTCAGAAGTCCATCAAAGGAAGTGTGATTGCTGACCATTTAGCAGAGAATCCCCTTGAGGATGGATGGCCTGTCAATTCCGAGTTCCCAGATGGAGAGATAATGTCCCTCGAGGAAGATGAGGAACAGGAAGATGTGTGGAAAATGTATTTTGATGGAGTCGTCAATATTCATGGCAACGGAATAGGGGCAGTGGTTATCTCACCGAATGGCAAGCAGTACCCGATGACCGTAAAACTGAAATTCGAATGCACAAATAATATTGCAGAATACGTGGCATGTGCTGGTGGATTGCAAATGGCACTTGAACTGGGTATAAAGCAGTTGAAAGTCTTCGGGGATTCAGGTCTAATTATTTACCAAGTCAATGGTGAATAGCAGACCAAAGACTCCAAGTTGATTCCATATCATAAGTACTTGACTCAGTTGATTGCAAAGTTCGACGAGATTACTTTCTCGCATTTAAGTCGAGACAAGAATCAATTTGCTGATGCTTTAGCCACACTAGCTGCCATGACCAAGATGGATATCCATATCAATGTCCAACCCATCCAAATTAGAGTGCAAGATGAACCGGCGTACTGTGCTCACGTGGAAGGAGAACCTGATGGTAAGCCTTGGTACCATGATATCAAGCAATATATTCAGAACAAGGAATACCCGGTAGAGGCGAGTGAAGTAAATAAAAAGACCATCCGAAGACTGGCTATGACCTTTTTCTTAAACAAGGAAGTCTTGTATAAAAGAAGATATGATGGTACCCTACTCAGATGTGTGGATGCTCGCGAAGCTGAATTGATCATTTTCGAAGTTCATGAAGGAATCTGTGGGACTCATGCCAATGGTCACATGATGGCTAGGAAGATCTTGAGAAGTGGTTATTATTGGTCTACTATGGAGTCAGATTGTATGGAGCATGTTCGTAAATGCCAAAAATGTCAGATGTATGCAGACCGGGTTAATGCACCTCCGTTTCCACTGCACAGTTTAGCATCCCCATGGCCTTTTTCGATGTGGGGAATAGATGTCATCGGTCCCATTAATCCCAAGGCTTCCAATGGTCATCGTTTCATTTTGGTGGCGATAGACTATTTCACTAAATGGGTAGAAGCTGCTTCATATGCCATCATAACTCAAAGGGTGTTTCTCAAATTCCTCAAGAAGGACATCGTTTGTAGATACGAGATCCCAGAGAGGATAATCATAGATAATGCTGCTAATCTTAATGGTACCGAGATTCAAAAGTTTTGCGATGGTTTCAAAATCAAACACCACAATTCGGCTCCTTATAGGCCTCAAATGAATGGGGCAGTTGAAGCAGCAAACAAAAATGTCAAGAAGATCGTTGCCAAAATGGTTATAAACTAAAGGACTGGAACGAAATGCTGCCATATGCTCTACATGCTTATCGGACTAATATACGATTGAGCAATGGGGAAACCCCTTTCTCTCTGGTTTACGGGATGGAGGCTGTCTCACCTATCGAAGTAGAACTCCCTTCGCTAAGAGTCTTGATGGAAGCAGATTTAGAAGAATCTGAGTGGGTGAAAACTCGGTATGAGCAGTTGAACATGATAGAAGAGAAAAGATTGGCAGAACGGAAAGAGCTTTCAATAAAAGGGTTCGTCCTAGAGAATTTTGCGTGGGAGACCTGGTTTTAAAGAAAATCCTCCCTGGTCAGGAGGATGCCCGAGGAAAATGGGCACCAAATTATGAAGGCCCTTATATTGTCAAACAAGCATTCTCAGGAGGAGCTTTGATTCTGCAAAACATGGATGGGGAAGAGTTACCAAGGCCAATGAAACTCGATCTTTGTGAAAAAGTTCTACGCTTGAAGGCCCACTAGGTTGAAAACCCGAAAGGGCAACCTAGGAAAAAGTTAGGGCAAAGAACAATGAAAACAAAAGAAAAGAAAAGACCCGCTAGGTTGGAAACCCGAAAGGGCAGCCTAGACAAAAGTTAGGGCAAAACGCAAAAGAAAAGTGACACACTGTCGCACACGGGTCAAAAAGCGACCGGTTTACAAAATTGTAGTAGAGCGCGACAACTCGGGTATCGTCTCACAAGGACTCTTGAATTGTTATTCACCTCAAAAATCAGTTTTTTTTTGGAGGGGGGGGGGGGGGGGGTTGGTTTGAAATTCAATTGGAAAACAGAGCAAAAACAGAGCAATAAAAACAGAGCAATTTACGGGATTATCAAATAAGCTAAGGACGATTAATCTACTGTTCTCGGTTTCCCAACCATCATCGGTTCATATAAATTCGAAGCCCTAAGCAGATTCTAATCCCCTTTCGGTTGTAGCAACAATTAACAAGCGAAATCGCTACTACGAGATATATGTTCCTAATTCCCGAATTAAGCAAATGGGGTGAAGCTCTCGTGAATTAAGCAAACACGATTGTACACACGCGAATTAAGCAAACGCGATTAAATATAGGAACATAACATCACTGAATTAAATCAACACAGATTCTATACATTCCTAAATTAAGCAAACGGAAATATATAGCATAGTATTGAAAAGGGAAAAGCAAACAAAACGGGAATTACAGAACCTCAAGTACGGTGGAAACCGATTACAGTAGACTAATCCAAGAGAATTAGTTCTCCATAAAAACGTAATACAACTAGAAAATCTCTAAACAGTGGATAGTCATAAGTGTCTCCTAATCTGCCCAGAACAGCAATTTATAACCTTCAGGATCTGCGCCCTCTCGCGAGGCGAGCACTCACTCGAGAGGCGAATCTTATGAAGAAATCTGCAACGTTTGGACTTCTTACGAGGCGAAGAATGGCTCGCGAGGCGAGGAATGGAAGAGTCTTCTTATTACGCCTGTGATGAGTATCAGGACCAGGGCGTGATGGCTTCTGGTCTTCAGGCTCGCGAGGAGAGGTGTGGTTCGCGGGGTGGCCGCGCTGTCGCGCACGCGCCAAAAAGGACGAGCGGGTTTAAAAGTGTAGTATAGTGCGACAACTCGGATGTCGTCTCTAAGGACTCTGAGAATATTACTTTTCACAAAAATAAGTTTTGGGGGGGTTTGGATTGGAATGCAATTAAGAAACAAACAAAACAGATCAATAAAAAACAAAGCAGTTGAAAAGGGATTATCAGTATCAAACAACGATTAATCTCCATCACAAGAATTCCCAACTATCCTTGGTTAATGTAAACCCAAGCCCTAAGCGATTCTAATCCCCTTTCGCATTCTGAATAACTAACAACGTAATTGCTACTATGGATGCAAATTCCTATTCCTGAAATAACAAACAGAAATATGCAATATGATATTGAAAAGGGAAAAGCAATTAAAATAGGGATTTACATAACCTCAAGTATATAGGATCCTCAAACAGTAGACTAATCCTAGAACTTAGTGCTCCATGGCAACAACGAAATCACAGAGAAAATGTATATTCGAAAGTTGGAGAAGCAAAAGTCTTTACAAAATATTCAGAACAGCCTTTTATACAATTTCAGAATTCAGAGGGCTCGCGAGGCGAGCAAACATTCGCGAGGCGAATTTCATGAACTGTCAGCAACTCTTGGCATTCTCGCGAGGCGAAGTGACTCTCGCGAGGCGAGAATATGAAGAGTTTCCTCCTTACGCCCGTGATGGCCATCAAGGCCTAACCGTGATGCTCTCTGACTTTCAGATTCGCGAGGCGAAGGGATGCTCGCGAGGCGAGACTCTTCAGCTTCAAAACTGCCACGGCCATGACCTTCAACATGGGCAAGCCGTGATCGTCTCTGACTTTTTCAGGTTTGGAAGACTCGCGGGGCGAGACCTTCTTCGCGAGGCGACCCAGAGACTTACCAATTTCTTGGAACAGTCAGGCTTCGGGGTCACGTGGCGAGCATGGCTTTCGCGGGGCAAATCCCCTGTTCTTTATTTTCTCAACTTCTACTTAACCTGAAAACAAGGAAATAAGCATAAGTGTATTATTTTGACTTAAAACTTGCTAAATTAACTTAAAACTACTCTAGAGACTCAAAACCTTGCTTGAGGACAATCTAATCTAATTTGGGTGAAAATACGATATAATTTGCACAAAACCCTGATCATACTAGCTATAAAACTAGATGAGCCAGAGGCTTATCAAAATACCCCAAACTTAAACTTTGCTTGTCCCCAAGCAAACTAAGACTACAAAAACAAAAAGACTCAAGACCTGGCAAGCTCAAAAGATTCAATCAACATTGCACACATTCAAGCAATACATCAAAACAGTTTTTCTTCATTGTTTCCCCCTTTTCAAACAGAGCAATCCCCATATTCATTTATTCTAAACATTTGAGAGTTTCATCATGAAAACAATCAGAAATCTAAGCAGGGGATCTAAGTCACACACAAGAGGGAGATCACCAAATCCAAACAACTGCCTTCCTCACAAGGGCATTAATTGTTCACTCAATCCACTCAGTTTATGTCAGGCTAACAATTTGCACTCAGTTTCACTTCTCAAGTACACTTCCCAAAAATTTGCTTTTCATCTCAAAACGGCTCCCACAGAAAACAAGCAAGCAACATCAGAAGGTCTTTATTGGGTTGTAATGGGGCCTGGCTAAGGGTAGGATATACAAAAGGAACTAAGATGAAGACCCTAGGAACTAAGAGAGCATGAACTATATTTACACATAGAAATTCACTCAAGCTCCTTTCTTTATTTTTTTCTTTACACTTCTGGGTGGCTACATCTCTCTTTATTTCTTTTTGGCATTTTTGTATATTTGTATTTTTTTTTTCCAATCCCAACAACATATTACACCTTGCAGCCACCCCAAACTTAGTTTCTTGCACCCATTCTAAGATTACATGCTCTCCTAATCCTAAGATCGGGTTAACATGGTTTTCCAGATTTTTGGGCTTATAACATTAGGTTATCAAGAACTAATAGGCTAATAGGCTCAATAGGGCTAACTAGGGAACATGCAATAGGAATTAGTTTATTCAGGCCAAGTAGCTATTTACAAAGAAACTGCCTAAATCATTTGCTACTCACATATAATCATGCAAACCAAAAAGAGATTCAATCAAATCCAGGGAAGTGCAACTTGAAAGTGATTTTCACACATTTTAAAACATGTTGGAGGCTCAAAACCTCACCTGGACATTCATGCAAATTGTTGGAAAGAGATACTATCCCTAGTGTGTGCTTCCTATCACCCCAAACTTATCATTCATCATGCTATCACAACAAAATCCCAAAGTTCAGTTTTCAATTTCACATGGGAATTACAAAATTTTTCAACATTTTTCAGCCTAGGGGGAATCATCACATATTAATCATGCAAGCAATCTGTGCAACATCAATCAAAATCTAACAAACTTGCCAATCAAAAGACTCAACACCCAAATGCTCCTGACCTTCTCAAATTATTCAGGAGCTTTATTCAAAGAAAAGAAAACTTTATTCAAAGAAGAGAAAAACTACAACTAGTTCCCTCCCCCACACTTAAAACAGGCATTGTCCTCAATGAACAACAATAGACTTTACAATCAGAGGGAGGGAAAGGAAAAGAAACTCCCTGATCAAGCATCAGTGTAGGTTGGAGCATCCAAAGATAGCTCCTCAACATTGGCATCCGCATGGTCAGCAGCATCCACACTATGGAACGGCTTCAACCTCTGCCCATTAACCTTGAAAGGCTTGTGTGTACCTGCACGTGTAATCTCTACTGCACCATAAGGAAACACATTAGTAAGGACAAAGGGGCCATCCCATTTGGACCTAAGTTTCCAGCCATCGCTCAAAGTAGAGTTAAACAATAATACTAGCTGGCCCACAAAAAACTTTTTCCTAACAATCATTCTATCATGAAATTGTTTTGTCTTTTCTTTATAAATCTTGGAGCTTTCATAGGCTTCAAGCCTAAGCTCCTCAAGTTGCTGCAACTGCAGCTTTCTTTCAACACCAGATTTATTCATATCCATATTACAACACTTTACTCGCCCAAGATGCTCTATGCTCAACCTCCACCGGGAGGTGACATGCCTTACCAAAAACTAGCCGAAATGGGGACATCCCTATAGGGGTCTTGAAAGCAGTCCTTTGTGCCCACAGTGCGTCTTCCAGACGGCGGCTCCATTCCTTCCTATTAGGCTGCACCATCTTCTCCAGAATTTGCTTGATCTCCCTGTTGGATATTTCAGCTTGGCCATTGGTTTGTGGGTGGTAAGCAGTAGACACTCTATGTACAACCCCATATTTTCTAAGTAGGGCCTCCATGGTTCTCATTGCAAAAATGCGTGCCCTGGTCACTGATGATGGATTTGGGTATACCAAACCTGCAAAAAATGTTGGACCTAACAAATTTTGAAACAATCTGAGCATCGTTAGTCCTAGTGGGGATTGCTTCCACCCACTTTGAAACATAATCTACAGCCAACAAAATATATACAAAACCAAAAGAAGGAGGAGGAAGGGACCCATGAAGTCCATCCCCACACATCAAAAACTTCACAAAAGAGCATGGGCTGTTGGGGCATCTCACTCCTACGAGTGATTGCTGCCTGTTAATTGACATTCTTTACAACTCTTATATACCTCATATGAATCCCTAAAAAGTGTGGGCCAAGAGAACCCGGAGTCCAGGACTTTTCTTGCTGTCCTTTGAGGTCCAAAGTGTCCTCCAACCGGAGATGCATGTGAGAAATGCGGGATGGACTCTGTCTCATGCTCGGGTACACACCTCCGAATGACTTGGTCACCGCAAAACTTCCACAGATAGGGGTCATCCCACACATAATACTTTGCACGCTTCTTCAGCTTATGGAACTTCTGTCTACTTGTACCTGCAGGAACAACACCAAAGAACTAGAAAATTTACAATGTCAAGAAACCAGGGGGTTACCCCATACATATGTAACAATCTCTCATCAGGGAAATCATCTTGGATGGGAAATGTATCCTCATCCCTTGCTATCCTACTCAAATGATCTGCTACCAGATTTTCAGCTCCACTTTTATCCTTTATCTCCACATTGAATTCCTCAAGCAAAAGCATCCACCGATCGCCTTGGCTTAGCTTCTGGCTTCTTCAGCAGGTATTTCAAAGCTGCATGGTCAGTAAAAACAGTTACCCTAGAACCTAACAAATAAGACCTAAACTTGTCAAGTGCAAATACAATAGCTAGCAGCTCTTTCTCAGTGGTGGTGTAATTTGCTTGTGCGGCATCTAGGGTCCTAGAAGCATAGTGAATTACATGGGCAACTTTGCCCACCCTTTGTGCCAGAACTGCCCCCACAGCAAAATTTGAGGCATCACACATCAGTTCAAAAGGTAGTGTCCAGTCTGGGGGCTGGATGACTGGGGTAGAAGTCAACGCCTTCTTCAAATAGTCAAACGACTCTTTGCACTTTTCATCAAACTGGAACAGGGCATCATTTTTCAGCAGATTTGACAATGGCAGTGCTATCTTCTGTCAAGTCCTTTATAAAGCGCTAGTAGAAACCTGCATGTCCAAGAAAGGAACGTATCTCGCGTACGCAAGATGGGTAAGGCAATGAAGCAATTACATTTATTTTTGCAGGATCCACAGAAATACCCTCTTTGGAAATTACATGACCCAATACTATCCCCTGTTCTACCATGAAATGACATTTCTCATAATTCGAATCAAATCGAGTATCAATGCATCTCTCAAGAACTAGATCTAGACTATGCAAACAAGCATCAAAAGAGGAGCCATACACAGTAAAATCATCCATAAACACCTCTATGCAGTTTTCAATAAAGTCAGAAAATACTAAGCATGCATCTTTGAAAGGTGGCAGGAGCATTACAGAGGCCAAATGGCATCCTCCTATAAGCAAACGTACCGAAGGGGCACGTGAAGGTGGTCTTTTCCTGATCCTCATGGGCAATATGAATCTGAAATACCCGAAAAGCCATCTAGAAAACAATAATGGGACTGACCAGCCAGCCGATCTAGCATCCGATCTATGAACGGCAAAGGAAAATGATCCTTTCGGTGGCCTGGTTTAGCTTCCTATAGTCTATACAAACTCTCCAGCTATTCCGGACTCTAGTAGGCACAAGTTCATTATTTTCATTCCTAACTACTTGTTAAACCAGATTTCTTTGGTACAACTTGAACCGGACTTACCCAAGAACTATCGAAATGGGATAGATAATACCCGCCTTGTAGAAGCTTGGTCACCTCTTTCTTTACCACATCCAGAATCGGTGGGTTAAGTCTCCTTTGGGCTCTGTCTGATCGGCTTAGCCCCATCCTCCAAGAAAATTCTGTGCATGCATCCGGAGGGGCTAATTCTCGGAATATCGGCCAATGTCCACCCAATGGCCTTCTTGTTTTTCCTCAAAACTTCTAAAAGCTTGTCTTCCTGATCAGAGTTGAGGCTGGAGGAAATGATGACTGGCAATGTTGCATCCCTCCCCAAGTAGGCATACTTTAAGTTCTCAGGAAGTGGTTTGAGTTCCAAAGGAGGCGGCTGCTCAACAGATGGAGCATTGGGAGCAGCCATAGGGTCAAGGACTTTTTCTAAGTAAACAGCTTCACTCTCATTATCACTTTCACTATCATCCTCACCCTGCAATGTTAAATCCAAAAACTCAGAACAAACAGAACATGGGTTAGTGTTAGTGCAGTTAGTACAAGTATATACATCATCAAAACCAGAAATAACAGGAAAATCAGAAATAAGGTCATCATGAGTGTCCTCAATGAGCTCAGACAGCAACTCTAAGTGGAATACTGAGTGCTCCTCTACTGGGTGCTTCATAGCATCAAAAATCTTGAATTTGGCCACGATACCACCAAACTCCATCGACATAGTCCCATCATAAACATCAATCTTGGTCTTGGATGTCATCATGAACGGTCTTCCCAAGATTATGGGTGATCTACTGGACTGGGTCTCTCCTGCCATATCTAGGATATAGAAGTCCGCAGGGAATATCAAATCATCAACTTGCACTAGGACATCCTCTACCATCCCCATGGGTCGGGCACTGGTCCTGTTAGCCAACTGAATGGTAAGACCTGTATACTGCAATGGCCCCAGATCAAGGTTATTAAAGATGGAGGTAGGCATGACATTGATTGATGCTCCCAAGTCCAACATACAGTTCTCAAACTTCTTGTCCCCAATAGTGCATGGGATAGTGAAGGTGCCTGGATCCTTGCACTTTTGTGGCAGTACTTGATTAGGGCCTATAGAAGCAACTCTCTCTATCTTTGACTGGATAAGCGCTGAGACATTCATTCCCAAGTCAACCCTCTCATTAGTCTTCATCTTCCTCTTGTTAGTGCATAGGTCCTTCAGAAATTTAGCATATCTGGGCACTTGCTTGATCACATCCAACAGTGGGATGTTAACAGCTACTTTTCTGAAAACATCAAGAATCTCCTTCTCTTTATTCTCACCACCCATCTTCAAATTTTTCTGAATTCTGTGTGGAAATGGAATGGGTGGTCTATATACTCTCTCAGTTTCAACTTCAACCACCGGCTCAGGAGTAGCCTCATCAGCAGGCTCAGGAGTAGCCTTAACAATTTCTTCATCCTTTCCAGAAGTGGCCTCAACAACCTTTCCAGATCTCAGGGAGATGGCACTCACATTAGGGTTGGAGGCATTAGGATTTATCACTGGCTGTGCAGGCAGCTGGTTTGTCCCTTGACCTTGTTGTATACTATTCATGGATGTAGCCAACTGTCCAATCTGTGTATGCAACGCCTGAATACTCGCATCCGTCCTCTGCTGAAACTGTACACTAGATGCAGCCATTTGCTTTACCAAGTCTTCTAATGATGGTCCGGAAGGTGCGTAGTGGTCACTGGAGGATGATTCTGAGGTGCCATTGGCTGTTGTTGGGAAGAGTTCCCATACCGCAGATTGGGGTGATTTCTCCAGCTAGGATGGTACCTATTAGTAGAGAGGTCTGGAATGCTGTACCGATTCTGACTGCCTCCTTGATTATAGGGGTTCACTGCATAAGCCTGAGGTACTTCACTGACAAACTCTTCTCTCTGGGTCGGGCATGGATCAAATGGATGCTCAGGTGCATTGCACATGCTACATAACTTTGCCGGTTGAACCTTGTCTATTGCCAATTGTCTTACAAAGGAGGTCAGCTCATCCAATCTATTCTCAAGGGCGGCCTGGTTGGAAGATGAGCTATGAATCTCATGCACACCTCTTGGCTCAACTGAATTTCTTCTTGTAGAAAACTGCTGGGAATTCAACGACATGTTCTCAATAAGTTGCTTAGCAGCAGCTGGGGTCTTATCAACTAATGCTCCCCCACTAGCAAAGATCCAACGATTCCTATCCATAGGCAACAATCCTTCATAAAAGTATTGGACCAGGAGTTGTTCGAGAATTTGATGTTTGGGGCAACTAGAGACCAAATGTTTAAACCTTTCCCCAAGTACTCGGCTAGTGACTCGTTCCCTTGCCTTATGCCACATATCTCTTTCCTTATTGAAGCAGCTCTTGAAGCAGGGAAATACCTTTCTAGAAACACTCTCTTCAGATCATTCCAAGTTGTGATGGAGTTAGGCTCAAGGTACAATAGCCAATCCTTTGCAGCTCCTTGGAGTGAAAATGGAAAAGCCTTCAGCTTAATACTGTCCTCAGTGGTGACTCCTCTCCGCTCTCGAGGTTGTGGAGCATACAACTTGGAATTCTTTCAAGTGCTTGTGTGGATCCTCACCTGCAAGACCATTAAACTTGGGCAACAGGTGAATAAAACCATATTTTAGCTCAAAAGGGGTGTCAGCTCCAGGATAAGAAATACATAATCCATTATAGTTGACATCAGGGGCAGCAAGCTGCCTTAATGTCCTCTGGTCTCCCATGTTTTCAAAAGCAGTTTTAAAATTGGAATTACTACTAGTGCTAGCCCGAAATTCCCTACGGAGTGTGTGCAATGTTCTTTCAATTTCCGGGTCAAAATCACACAGTTCAGGGCAATGAGACCTAGTAGCCAGACCAATTCAAAACAGAACAGAAAATAAAAGAAAGAAAATAAAATAAAATAAAAACAAATTGAGAAAAATAACAACTCAGAATCCCCGGCTACGGCGCCAATTTTTGGCCGCGCTGTCGCGCACGCGCCAAAAAGGACGAGCGGGTTTAAAAGTGTAGTATAGTACGACAACTCGGATGTCGTCTCTAAGGACTCTGAGAATATTACTTTTCACAAAAATAAGTTTTGGGGGGGGTTTGGATTGGAATGCAATTAAGAAACAAACAAAACAGAGCAATCAAAAACAAAGCAGTTGAAAAGGGATTATCAGTTATCAAACAACGATTAATCTCATCAAAGAATTCCCAACTATCCTTGGTTAATGTAAACCCAAGCCCTAAGCAGATTCTAATCCCCTTTCGCCATTCAAGAATAACTAACAACGTAATTGCTACTATGGATGCAAATTCCTATACCCGAAATAACAAACGGGATTAAGCGCTCATGATCAAACGATCATGAATGAACACACGCGAATTAACAAACGCGATTATGTATAGGAAATTTACATCACTGAAACAAATCAATACAATATTACACACTCCTGAAATAACAAACAGAAATATGCAATATGATATTGAAAAGGGAAAAGCAATTAAAATAGGGATTTACATAACCTCAAGTATATAGGATCCTCAAACAGTAGACTAATCCTAGAACTTAGTGCTCCATGGCAACAACGAAATCACAGAAAATGTATATTCGAAAGTTGGAGAAGCAAAAGTCTTTACAAAATATTCAGAACAGCCTTTTATACAATTTCAGAGTCCGTAGGGCTCGCGAGGCGAGCAAACATTCGCGAGGCGAATTTCATGAACTGTCAGCAACTCTTGGCATTCTCGCGAGGCGAAGTGACTCTCGCGAGGCGAGAATATGAAGAGTTTCCTCCTTACGCCTGTGATGGCCATCAGGGCCTAACCGTGATGCTCTCTGACTTTCAGATTCGCGAGGCGAAGGGATGCTCGCGAGGCGAGACTCTTCAGCTTCAAAACTGCCACGGCCATGACCTTCAACACGGGCAAGCCGTGATCGTCTCTGACTTTTTCAGGTTTGGAAGACTCGCGGGGCGAGACCTTCTTCGCGAGGCGACCCAGAGACTTAGCAATTTCTTGGAACAGTCAGGCTTCGGGGTCGCGTGGCGAGCATGGCTTTCGCGGGGCGAATCCCCTGTTCTTTATTTTCTCAACTTCTACTTAACCTGAAAACAAGGAAATAAGCATAAGTGTATTATTTTGACTTAAAACTTGCTAAATTAACTTAAAACTACTCTAGAGACTCAAAACCTTGCTTGAGGACAATCTAATCTAATTTGGGTGAAAATACGATATAATTTGCACAAAACCCTGATCATACTAGCTATAAAACTAGATGAGCCAGAGGCTTATCACGGGGCGAGACAGAGAAAATGACATTCTGCTATTCAAACTGGTCTTCAGGTTCGCGAGGCAAGTAGACTCTCGCGGGGCGAATACTTCCAGGATTGCAATTTCCACTGTTTCTTCATTCCCTTGACTCTAAGTTAACCTGATAACAATGAAATAGCCATAAGTGCTTTATTTGACTCAAAACTGGATAAATTACCCTAAAACTACTTAAGGGACTCAAAATGTTGCTTGAGGACAATCGAGTCTAATTTGGGTGAAAACGAAATATAATTAGCACAAAACCATGGTCATACTAGCCATAAAACTAGATGAGCCAGAGGCTTATCAAAATACCCCAAACTTGAACTTTGCTTGTTCCCAAGCAAACTAAAACTCAAACAATTTCAATGTTAGACTCAAGACTTGGCAAGCTCAAAGGATTCAATCAACTTTTGCACAAATTTCAAGCAAACAAAACAATTTTCCTTCAATGTTCCCCCTTTTTCAAACAATGTAATCCCCACATTCATTTACTCTAAACATTTGAGAATTTCATCATTCAAACAATCATTAATCTAAGCAAGGGATCCAAGTTACACACAAAAGGAAGATCACCCAATTCAAACAATTGCCTTCCTCACAAGGGCATTTAACATTTCACTCAATCACTCAATTTTCGTCTAGGCTATCATCTTTTCACTCAATTCACATTTCAAGAGCACTTCTCATGAATTTGATTTTCATCTGAATCAAGGTTCCCACGAAAACATGCATGCATCATCAAAAGGTCTTTTATAAGGTTGTAATGGGGCCTGGCTAAGGGTAGGATATTCAAAGGTACTGGGCTTAAGTCCCTAGGAACTAAGAGAGCATGAAACTTTTTACACTTTGAATTTCCACTCAAATTCATTTTTCCATTTTTCTTTATGCTTTTGGGTGACTACAGCCTTTTTCTTTTAATATCCTTTTATTCTGCCCCTTTCTTTTGGCAACTTTTTTTTTTCTCTTTTGCAACTTTTTTTTTTAACATTGGCTCCAACCTTTTTATTATTTTTGTTTCTTTTCCTCAACCCAGAATGACATAGTACACCTTGTAGCCACCCCAAACTTAGTTTCTTGCAACCCTTCTCTTGCTAAGCTTCCATGCTCCCCTAATCCTAAGATCGGGTTAACATGGTTTTTTTTTTTTTCCAGATTTTGGCTTATAACATAAGGTTATCAAGAAACAATAGGCTTATTAGGCTCAATGGGCTAACTAGGGAACATGCATTAGGGATGGTTCAACTTAGGCCAAGTGGCTATTTCAAAGAAAATCTGCCTAAATCATCTGATGCAATCACATAAACATGCAAACCAAGAAGAAATTCAAGCAAATTCGGGAAAGTGCAACTTGAAAGTGATTCTCACAATTAAAAACATGCTGGAGGCTCAAATCCTCACCTGGACATTTTTGCAAATTGTTTGACCGAGATTCAATCCCTAGTGTGTGCACCCCTTCACCCCAAACTTATCATAAATCATGCAATCACAACAAAATATCTCAAAGTTCAGTTTTCAATTTTTTTCATATGGGGATCACTTTTCAAAAAAAATTTCAACCTAGGGGGAATCATCACATAAATCATGCAATCAATCTGTGCCAAATCAATCAAAACCAATCAAGCTCACCGACCAAAGACTCACACAAATTATTCACATAGCTAAAAGAAAAACAAGATAAAACACAAAACAAAGCTACAATTGGTTCCCTCCCCCACACTTAAAACATACATTGTCCTCAATGAAAGAACATAGATATAAAATTAGAGTGAGGGAAAAGGGAAGGTGCTCCCTAATCAAGTGGCAGTGTAGGTGGGAGCTTCCAAGGAGAGCTCCTCAACAATAGCATCTTCAGGCACCGAGCTCTCATGGAATAGCTTCAAGCGCTGCCCGTTAACCTTGAAAACCTTGTTGCTACCTGCACTTTTAATTTCTACTGCACCATGAGGAAAAACGTTAGTAACAACAAATGGGCCAATCCACTTGGATCGAAGTTTCCCAGCCATCACTTTCAGGCGGGAGTTAAACAGTAAGACCTGTTGGCCCACGGAGAATTCCTTCCTAGCAATCATCCTATCATGGAAGTGCTTGGTTTTCTCTTTATAAATCCGGGAGCTTTCATAGGCTTCTATCCTAAGCTCCTCAAGCTGCTGTAATTGGAGTTTCCTTTCAATGCCAGCTTTTTACATTTCCAAATTACAGCACTTGACCGCCCAATAAGCATGGTGCTCAACTTCCACAGGCAGATGACACGCCTTACCGAACACAAGTCTGTAGGGGGACATCCCTATTGGTGTCTTAAAAGCTGTTCTTTGAGCCCAAAGTGCGTCTTCTAGATGGCGGCTCCAGTCCCTCCTACTTGGCTGCACCACTTTTTCTAAGATCTGCTTGATCTCTCTGTTGGAGATCTAAGCCTGCCCATTAGTCTGGGGATGATAAGCAGTGGAGACCCTGTGCACAACTCCATATTTCCGGAGTAAAGCCTCCATGGTGCGGTTGCAGAAATGGGTGCCTTGGTCACTTATGATTGCTCGAGGTATGCCGAACCTGTAGAAAATATTGGACCTGACAAAATTTGCAACAACTTTAGAATCATTAGTCCTAGTGGGGATAGCTTCCACCCACTTTGAAACATAGTCAACAGCCAATAAAATATAGAGAAAGCCAAAAGATGCAGGGAAAGGACCCATAAAGTCGATTCCCCACACATCAAACATCTCACAGAAAAGCATAGGTTGCTGAGGCATTTCACTCTTGCGAGTGATGGCTGTGCCTGCTGTTTGACACTCCTTACAAGTCCGGTAGACCTCATAAGCATCTCTAAAAATGGTGGGCCAGTAGAACCCAGAATCTAGGACTTTTCTTGCAGTCCTCTATGGCCCAAAGTGCCCCCCTACTTGAGAGGCATGAGAAAAGTGCAAATTAGACTCAATCTCATAGTCGGGTACACACCTCCTAATTACCTGATCATTGCCAAACTTCCAAAGGTACGGGTCATCCCAAACATAGTACTTGGCGTCACTCTTGAGTTTGTGAATCTGTGCCCTAGTTGCACCTGTAGGAAAAACACCAGCAACAAGATAGTTAACAATATCAGCAAACCAAGGTGTTACCCCATGAAGATGTAGAAGCTGCTCATCAGGAAAGTCATCCTGGATGGAGAAGGATCCTCATCCCTCGCTATTCTGCTCAAGTGATCAGCTACTAAATTTTCAGCTCCACTATTGTCTTTTATCTCCACATTAAACTCTTGGAGCAACAGCATCCACCAAATCAATCTCGGCTTCGCTTCTGGTTTCTTCAACAGGTACTTCAGAGCTGCATGGTCAGTGAAAACAATAACCTTGGAACCTAGCAAATATGACCTAAATTTATCAAGAGCAAAAACAACAGCTAGAAGTTCCTTTTCAGTGGTGGTGTAATTAGACTGTGCAACATCTATAGTCCTAGAAGCATAATGAATGACATGTGCAGCCTTGCCCACCCTTTGTGCCAGGACCGCCCCCACAGCATAATTAGAAGAATCACACATGAGCTCAAAAGGGAGGGTCCAGTCAGGGGGCTGGATGATGGGGGTAGAGGTCAATGCCCTTTTCAAGAAGTCAAATGCCTTTTTGCAGTTGTCATCAAAGTTGAACATGGCATCATTCTTCAGCGGGTTTGACAGAGGAAGAGCTATCTTGCTGAAGTCCTTAATGAAGCGCCTGTAGAAACCTGCATGAACAAGAAAATAACGAATCTCGCGAACGCAAGATCGGTAAGGCAGTGTAGAAATCACATCAATTTTAGCAGGATCTACTGAAATACCCTTGTTAGAAATGATATGCCCCAAAACAATCCCCTGTTCAACCATAAAATGGCATTTTTCATAGTTCAAAACAAGGTCAGTTTCAATGCATCTTTCTAAAACCAAATTCAGACTATGCAAGCATGCATCAAATGAGGAACCATATACAGTGAAATCATCCATGAACACTTCCATGCAATTTTCAATCAATTCAGTAAAAATGCTAATCATGCATCTCTGGAAAGTGCCAGGAGCATTGCAAAGGCCAAATGGCATCCTCCTGTAAGAAAACGTGCCGAAGGGGCACGTGAAAGTGGTCTTTTCCTTATCCTCTGGTGCAATATGGATTTGGAAGTAACCGGAAAAGCCATCAAGAAAACAATAGTGGGATTTACCAGCCAGCAGTTCGAGCATCTGATCGATGAACGGCAAAGGAAAGTGATCCTTTCGAGTGGCCTGGTTCAACCTCCTATAATCAATACAGACTCTCCAGCTATTCTGGACTCTAGTGGGGACAAGCTCATTATTATCATTTCTTACCACTGTGAGGCCGGACTTCTTGGGTACAGCTTGTACCGGACTCACCCAACTACTATCAGAGATGGGGTATATGATACCCACATGCAGGAGTTTTGTCACCTCCTTCTTTACAACTTCCAGAATCAATGGATTGAGCCGCCTTTGGGGCTGCCTAATTGGTTTAGCCCCATCCTCCAACAGAATTCTATGCATACATCTGGAGGGGCTAATTCCTGGGATGTCAGCCAAGGTCCATCCAATCGCCTTCTTGTGCTTCTTCAACACCTCCAAGAGCTTAGCTTCCTGGTCAGAGTCAAGGTTGGAGGAAATAATAACTGGAAGTTTTTCATTCCTCTCCAAGTAAGCATACTTCAGATTCCCAGGAAGTGGCTTGAGCTCTAAGGAGGGTGGCTGCTCAATGGATGGTATGTTTGGAGCAGCCATGATGTCAAGAACTTTAGCTGAACAGACAGCTTCACTCACACTATCACCCTGCAAAGTAGAATCAATCTCAGCACAAACAACACAAGGGTTAGTGTTAGAACAGTCAGTACATGAACAAATGTCATCAAAACCAGAAACAAATGGAAAATCAGCAACCAAGTAATCATAGGTGTCATCAACAATTTCAGAGAGCAACTCTATTTGAAAGACAGAGCGCTCTTACAAGGGATGCTTCATAGCATCGAAGATGTTGAATTTTGCAATGATGTCACCAAACTCCATGGACATGGTTCCATCATCAACATCAATCTTTGTCTTTGCCGTCTTCATGAACGGTCTGCCCAGGATGATTGGTGATCTACTTGAATTTGTTTCCCCTGCAATGTCCAGGATGTAAAAGTCCGCAGGGAAAATCATATCATCAACTTGTACCAGCACATCTTCTACCACTCCCATGGGGCGAGCATTGGTCCTGTTGGCCAACTGGATAGTGAGACCTGTATGTTGCAAAGGACCCAGATCAAGGTTGTTGAAAACAGAGGTGGGCATGACATTAATGGAGGCTCCCAGATCCAACATGCAATTGTCGAATTTGCTGTCCCCAATGGTGCATGGAATAACAAAAGTGCCCGGATCCTTGCACTTCTGTGGCAGTGCCTGAGTGAGGGCTGAAACAGTAACCTTTTCAAGTGCAGGCTTAGGCTGAATGAGGGCTTAAACATTTCGCCCCAAATTGACTCTCTCATTACCCTTCAACCTCCTCTTGTGTGTGTACAAATCCTTCAGAAACCTTGCATATTTCGGAACCTGCTTAATCACATCCAGAAGCGGAATGTTCACCGCCACCTTTCTGAACACATCTAGAATTTCCCTCTCCTTGTCTTCCCCATCAGTCTTCTTAGTTTTTTGCACTCTTTGCGGGAAGGGGATCGGTGGCACATACACTTTCTCAGCTTCAACAACAACAAAAGGTTTAGGAGCGACCTCAACAGTTTCTTTATCTTTTTCAGAGGCTGCCTCGACAACTTTTCCAGATCTCAAAAAAATAGCACTCACATTAGGATTGGGGACATTGGGATTCACCACTGTTTGTGCAGGTAGTTGGTTCGATCCTTGAGCTTGCTGTATGGTATTCATGGAAGTGGCAAGCTGTCCAATCTGTGTTTGCAAAGTATTAATGCTAGCATCCGTTCGCTGCTGAAACTGTCCAACCTGTGTTTGCAAAGTATGAATACTAGCATTTGCTTGCTGCTGAAACTGGAGATTTTGTGCAGCCATTTGCTTGACCAAGTCTTCTAATGAAGGTCCAGAAGGTGCAGAAATGGTCACTTGGGGAGGATTCTGTGGTGGTGCCATCGATTGTTGTTGGGATGAGTTTCCATACCGAAGGTTGGGATGATTCCTCCAGTTGTGGTGGTACTTATTTGTGGAGAGGTCAGGAATGTTGTACCGGTTCTGATTGTTGCCTTGATTTTAGAGATTAGCTGCATAAGCTTGAGGCAAATCAGTAACTGACTCATCCTTCAGAATAGGGCATGCATCGGACAGGTGCTCAGGAGAACTACAAATGCCACACAACCTTGCTGGTTGAACCTTATCCATTGCCAACTGCTTTACCAAAGAAGTGAGCTCATCAATTCTAGTCTCAAGGGCCTTGTTGGAAGAAGAGCTATGGACCTCATTCACACCCCTTGTCTCGACAGAATTGCTTCTGGTGGTGAACTGCTGGGAGTTTAGTGACATATTTTCAATCAATTGCTTGGCAGCAGCCGGCGTTTGGTTTGAAATTCAATTGGAAAACAGAGCAATAAAAACAGAGCAATTTACGGGATTATCAAATAAGCTAAGGACGATTAATCTACTGTTCTCGGTTTCCCAACCATCATCGGTTCATATAAATTCGAAGCCCTAAGCAGATTCTAATCCCCTTTCGGTTGTAGCAACAATTAACAAGCGAAATCGCTACTACGAGATATATGTTCCTAATTCCCGAATTAAGCAAACAGGGTGAAGCTCTCGTGAATTAAGCAAACACGATTGTACACACGCGAATTAAGCAAACACGATTAAATATAGGAACATAACATCACCGAATTAAATCAACACAGATTCTATACAATCCTGAATTAAGCAAACAGAAATATATAGCATAGTATTGAAAAGGGAAAAGCAAACAAAACGAGAATTATAGAACCTCAAGTGCGGTGGAAACCGATTATAGTAGACTAATCCAAGAGAATTAGTTCTCCATAAAAATGTAATACAACTAGAAAATCTCTAAACAGTGGATAATCAGAAGTGTCTCCTAATCTGCCCAGAACAGCAATTTATAACCTTCAGGATCTGCGCCCTCTCGCGAGGCGAATCTTATGAAGAAATCTGCAACGTTTGGACTTCTCGCGAGGCGAAGAATGGTTCGCGAGGCGAGGAATGGAAGAGTCTTCTTATTATGCCCGTGATGAGTATCAGGGCCTGGGCGTGATGGCTTCT
Organism: Sophora flavescens; assembly: GCA_030762895.1. NCBI lineage: Eukaryota > Viridiplantae > Streptophyta > Magnoliopsida > Fabales > Fabaceae > Sophora > Sophora flavescens. Next base: position 4,373,891 of record JAUPTC010000013.1, read on the forward strand.
GGTCTTCAGGCTCGTGAGGCGAGGTGTGGTTCGCGGGGCGAGACAGAGATAATGACATTCTGCTGTTCAGGCTGGTCTTCAGGTTCGCGAGGCGAGTAGACTCTCGCGGGGCGAATACTTCCAGTATTGCAATTTCCACTGTTTCTTCATTCCCTTGACTCTAAGTTAACCTGAAAACAATGAAATAGCCATAAGTGCTTTATTTGACTCAAAACTGGCTAAATTACCCTAAAACTACTTAAGGGACTCAAAATGTTGCTTGAGGACAATCGATTCTAATTTGGGTGAAAACGAAATATAATTAGCACAAAACCATGGTCATACTAGCCATAAAACTAGATGAGCCAGAGGCTTATCAAAAAGCAAAGGCCCGCTAAGTTGAAAACCCGAAAGGGCAACCTAGGCAAAAGTTAGGGCAAAGAGACCTTAGGCTGAAAACCTGCAAAGGCAGCCTGGGAGGAGGATGTGGTGCAACACTTCTGCAAGCACTCACCACACTGGGGCAATTTTACCCGACTGAGTATACTGGGGCCAAATTGTTAAAGAATGATGTATTTGAAGATTCAGAAATAGAAGCCAAGATCTGTGTCATCAAAAAGCTGTGGGGAATCAATTAAATGAAAATCAAAGGACCAATACTGGGGTAAATTTTATGTGATCCTCGTAATTTTCTTTACCTATCTTTGTTTTAAGATGTTCATAATCCCTTTTGTAATTCTGTTATGTCTCTTAACGAACTAAATTCTCGTATTAAGGCAAGAGCTTTTTCCTTCCACACTCCCCTGTCGTGTTCACTCTCGTGATCAATCACTATGGTCATGTCTCAATAAAAGTAAATATAAGTTTAATGGTATGATTTGATAATTCTAATGGTAGCACCAATGAATGGCTTCAACCAAGAGGACTCAATACTTCAAATTCAATGGAAGAGGTAGCATGCACTGGACGACAAAAGAATGATGCAAATAAGCTTGGGAGGACAAACATAACACCCACCTCATAAGTTATTAGATTCTTGGGTGACCAATGTTGTTAAAAGAATCAGTGATGCCTCGTCCCATAGTGGCCGGTGAACAAGGGTTTGGTTGGTGGAAGTTTTTCCATGGAGCATTTGGATCTACTGTCTTCAAAAGGAAAGGATTCCCTTTAGTTTCAGATTACTGATTGAATTTTATCTTCGAGCTCTGAGGCTTGCTGCAATTTTATTTTTGAGCTCTGAGGCTCACTGCATTTTTATTTTCGAGCTCTGAGGCTCACTGCAATTTTATTTTCGAGCTCTGAGGCTTACTGCATCTTTATCTTTTCGAGCTCTGAGGCTCACTGCATTTGAGCTCTAAGGCTCACAGCAATTTTATTTTCGAGCTCATAGGCTCACTGCATTTTATTTTCAAGCTATGAGGCTCACTGTATTTTTATTTTCGAGCTCTAAGGCTCACTGCAATTTTATTTTCGAGCTCTGAGGCTCACTGCATCTTTATCTTTTCGAGCTCTGAGGTTCACTGCATTTGAGCTCTGAGGCTCACAACAATTTTATTTTCGAGCTCTAAGGCTCGCTGCATATTTACTTTCCTGTTGGACGAGGGGGTTCCGTCCACTGCAATTTTATTTTCGAGCTCTGAGGCTCATTGCAATTTTATTTTCGAGCTCTGAGGCTCACTTCATCTTTATTCTTTCGAGCTCTGAGGCTCACTACAATTTTATTTTCGAGCTCTGAGGCTCACTGCATCTTTATTTCTTCGAGCTCTGAGGCTAACTGCATCTGAGCTCTGAGGCTCACAGCAATTTTATTTTCAAACTGTAATTTTTCTTCTGAGCTCAATATGTGTTCATTTTTCTTTACTTGTTCATTACTACAATACATGAAAAGTCACGACTAATCGTGTCTTCTAGTAAGCAACAAGTAAAGAGGGGCAACTGTGAACACCCATTTTTGCCCGTCTTTTATTCTATGAAATTATGCTTCAAGGAGACTGATAATAGTAATGAAGAGTGTATGAAGAAAAAGAAAAAGAAAATAATAAAGAAATGAAGATGGCTCAAAATCAACTTGTTTCTGGACGCGGACCATGCCATACCATGGGACTACCTGTTGGACGAGGTCAAGGCCATTCCATCGGACTTCTTTGTTGGGCCGCGGCGGGGGCATCCATTGCATTGGACTTGTTTGTGGATGGGGTAGTCCTGTCCAGTTCACTGCATTTGCCAAATGGACGGGGTGGCCCCGTCCAGTCACTGTATTTGCCAAATGGACGGGGTGGCCACGTCCAGTCATAGCATTTGCCAATGGACGGGGTGTCCCCTTCCAGTCACTGAAATTGCCAAATGGACGGGGTGGCCCCGTCCAATCATTGCATTCGCCAATGGACCGGGTGGTCCCGTCCAGTCCCTTGCACTTGCCAATGGGGGTAGTCCCGTCAATTGCTTTGCACTTGCTGATGGACGGGGTGGTCCCGTCCATTGCTTTACACTTGCCGATGGACGGGGTGGTCCCGTCCATTGCTTTGCACTTGCCGATGGATGGGGGGTCCCGTCCATTGCTTTTTGCTCTTAGATGGACGGGGGTGGTCCCATCCATTGCTTTGCACTTGATGATGGACGGGGTGGTCCTTCCGCCCGGCGATGGACGGTGGGTCCGTCCATTACTTTGCACTTGTAGATGGATGGGGTGGTCCCGTCCATTGCTTTGCACTTGCCGATGGGCGGGGGGGTCCCATCCATTGCTTTGCACTTGCCGATGGACGGGGTTGTCCCGTCCATTAATTTGCACTTGTAGATGGACAGGGTGGTCCCTTCCATTGCTTTGCACTTGCCGATGGACGGGGTGGTCCCGTCCATTGCTTTGCACTTGCTGATGGACGGGGTGGTCCCGTCCGTTGCTTTGCACTTGCCGTTGGAAAGGGCGGTCCCGTCCTTTGCTTTGCACTTGCTATTGGACGGGGTGGTCCCGTCCATTCCAATGCATTTGCCTTTGAGGGCGTCCATCCCATTACATTTAATTTTATGTTGGACGAGGAGGTCCCGTCCATTGTATGTTAAAATTTCTGCTGGACAAGGAGGTCCGTCCCGTGCATATCTACTTTTGCATATCTAAGTTTCTGTTGGATGAAGAGACTCCGTCCACTGCAATTTTGTTTTCAGGCTGGAGACTAAAGAATAAAAAAAGAAGAAGGAGAAGATAATGCAGAAGGGACGAAAAAAAACAAGGAGAAAAAGACAATCAAAAAAAGGAAACGAAATTGAGTTATGTCCACTACCTACTTTACATATCAGACAGGACTTCTTTTCCTCCTCTACCCTTTGCTCCTTCTTCCTCATCTCCTCCCTCGTCTTAACCTAGCAGCCCTACTCCTAACCCTAAAAAGCCATCATACACATCAGGCAAAACCCCCATCTCCTTCTCTTTTCAAGCATGCAACCCTCACGTCAAATCACCTCATTTCCACTGCTCACGTCGCCCCCATCTGAACACATGCTATTGCTGTTCACACCGCCCCCATCTGAACACACGCTATTCTTTCCACGCCACCCCCATCTCGAACACATGCTATTCTTTGTTCACGCCACCCCCATCTCGAACACACGCCATTGCTTTCCGTAACCGCCCAAGCCTTGGATTTCGTACAAACCGACCTTGAAGCCAATGGAGAAGAAGCAAGAAGCCTTCTCCTCTGTCTATATAAGGAGAGGAAAAAGAGGAGAAAAGGGGGGGGGGGGGGGGTAGATTTTTTTCTGGGGGAGGGACTTATGTTCTGATATTTCCGGTGTGAGAAAAGAAAGAAAATGATAGAGAGATTTCTATCTAACGTTTTCTTTGTAAGGAAGAGAGATGTGAGCTTCCATTTCTCTTCCCTATTACTAGAGTGGTTAAGAAGGAAGAGATGAAGGAGCGAGTGAGATTGAATGTAAAGACTTCGATCTTGAAATCTTATCACTGAGAATAAACAAAATCACTCTTATTCTGCTCTCATTTGGTAATCCTTGTTCTCTTTCTTGATATTATTTCAATAAGTTTCTCGTGACATTCTTATTTTTCTGTACCACCGCTCACTGAATAAGTTAGCAAACAGTTTCATTTCTACGTTTCAATTCTTCCCTATTTTCAAAAAGTAAAATTGTTATTTTACATAAAAATAGAGGATGATCAATTGATCAAAACAATCTTTTTGGGTTGCCCTATGACAAGTGTCATGTTCAACCCTTCAGGTTTTAAGGTTGCTCTGTGGACTTACGTGCCATGTTCAACCTCACATAGGTTCAATCAAAAATTTCACAACTGAGGATGTTTTTTTCTTGAAAGACGATTCTTGGGTAAAACAAATATCTTCAAATTTATTAATAATTTATACAACTAATTTTGGGTAACCGTTTTGTGGATGTTCTAGGGTGCCGTGGGGTTAAGTCTCCAAGCATTCCCTAGACATAATCGACTCCCGAACCTAAAGCTTTTTCCCTAAAGGGTTTTCCAACTTCCCTGAGATTAAATAAAGTTGGTGGCGACTCCATGTTTTCTCTCTAAGAGGAAAAACTAGTCTTTTTTCTTGGTCGCTACACTTGCGCAGAGCATAACTAGAGTTACAGATATCGGATTTTGGTGATCTTGTTGTCCCTAGAACGATAAGGAAGAGACCTACAATTTCAGGTTTCACAAGAATTGTCAAATTAGACCAAAATCAAGGCTAATTTGGGTCCAGAGTTCTCTAGCACGGATCAGTGTGCAGTCCATGATGTTCCTTCACTTAAATGGGCCTAACTTACTCATCTTAAGCCCAATTAAGGCATATGATACCTTGTTGGAAAGCTTATTCAGAGGCCCTTAATTTGGTCTAGGTTTAGGTGAGTATTAATAAGCATCAATAGCAGTTTACAGCCGCACAAGTCAGAGAGAGACGGAAATTAGATAACTTTTACAATCATTGTTTTTGCTTTTACATTATTGGGCTTAATTGCCAAACATTGTTAATTTTCGGAATTTTCACTCATCCTGACCTTGTTGCCTTGCACAGAGCATAACTAGAGCTACAGATATCGGATTTTGGTGATCTTGCTCTCCCTAGAAAGATAAGGAAGAGACCTACAATTTCAGGTTTCACAAGAATTGTCAAATTAGGCCAAAATCAAAGCTAAATAGGGTCCCGGGTTCTCTGGCGCGGATTAGTGCGCAGTCCATGATGTTCCTTCATTTAAATGGGCCTAACTTACTCATCTTAAGCCCAATTAAGGCATATGATACCTTGTTGGAAAGCTTATTCAGAGGCCCTTAATTTGGTCTAGGGTTAGATCTGGATTAATAAGCATAAATAGCAGTTTAAAGCCGTACAATCCAGAGAGAGACGGAAATTAGACATATTTTACAATCATTGTTTTTGCTTTTACATTATTGGGCTTAATTGCTAAACATTGTTAATTTTCGGATTTTTCAATCATCCTGAACTTGTTGCCTTGCGCAGAGCATAACTAGAGCTACAGATATCGGATTTTGGTGATCTTGCTGTCCATAGAAAGATAAGGAAGAGACCTACAATTTCAGGTTTCACAACAATTGTCAAATTAGGCCAACATTAAGGCTAAATTGGGTCCTGAGTTCTCTGGCGCGGATCGGTCTTGCGATCCATGATGTTCCTTCACTTAAATGGGCCTAACTTACTCATCTTAAGCCCAATTAAGGCATATGATACCTTGTTGGAAAGCTTATTCAGAGGCCCTTAATTTGGTCTAGGGTTAGGTCAAGATTAATAAGCATAAATAGCAGTTTACAGCCGCACAAGCCAGAGAGAGACGAAAATTATACAACTTTTACAATCATTGTTTTTGCTTTTACATTATTGGGCTTAATTGCTAAACATTGTTAATTTTCGGATTTTTCACTCATCCTAACCATGTTGCCTTGCACATAACATAACTAGAGCTACAGATATCGGATTTTGGTGATCTTGCTGTCCCTAGAAACATCAGGAAGAGACCTACAACTTCAGGTGCCACAAGAATTGTTAAATTAGGCCAAAATGAAGGCTAATTTGGGTCCCGAGTTCTCTGGCGTGGATCAGTGCGCTGTCAATGATGTTCCTTCATTTAAATGGGCCTAACTTACTCATTTTAAGCCCAATTAAGGCATATGATACCTTGTTGGAAAGCTTATTCAGATGTCCTTAGTTTGGTCTAGGGTTAGGTCAGGAATAATAAGCATAAATAGCAGTTTATAGCCGGACAAACCAGAGAGAGACGGAAATTAGATAACTTTTACAATCATTGTTTTTGCTTTTATATTGTTGGGCTTAATTGCCAAACATTGTTAATTTTCGGATTTTTCACTCATCCTGACCTTGTTGCATTGCGCAGAGCATAACTAGAGCTTCAGATATCAGATTTTTGTGATGTTGTTGTCCCTAGAAAGATAAGGAAGAGGCCTACAATTTCAGGTTTACAAGAATTGTCAAATTAGGCCAAAATCAAGGTTAAATTGGGTCCCGAGTTCTCTTTGGCGGATCATTGCACAATCCATGATGTTCCTTCACTTAAATACGCCTAACTTACTCATCTTAAGCCCAATTAAGGCATATGAAACCTTGTTCGAAAGCTAATTCAGAGGCCCTTAATTTGGTCTAGGGTTAGGTCTGGATTAATAAGCATAAATAGCTGTTTACAACACAAGCTAGAGAGAGACGGAAATTAGTAACTTTTAGAATCATTGTTTTTGCTTTTACATTATTGGGCTTAATTGGGCTTAATTGCTAAACATTGTTTATTTTCGGATTTTACACCCATCCTAACCTTGTTGCCTTGCGCAGAGCATAACTTGAGCTATAGATATCGGATTTTGGTGATCTTGCTGTCCCTGGAAAGATAAGGAAGAGACCTACAATTTCATTCTTGACTAGAATTGTCAAATTAAGCCAAAATCAAGGCTAAATTGGGTCCCGAGTTCTCTGGCGCGGGTCAGTGCGCAGTCCATGATGTTCCTTCACTTAAATGGGCCTAACTTACTCATGTTAAGCCCAATTAAGGCATATGATGCCTTGTTGGAAAGGTTATTCAGTGGACCTTAATTTGGTCTATGGTTAGGCCAGGATTAATAAGCATAAATGACAGTTTACAACCGCACAAGCTAGAGAGAGACGGAAATTAGACAACTTTTACAATCATTGTTTTTGCTTATACATTATTAGGCAGCTATTGCTAAACATTGTTTATTTTCGGATTTTACACCCATCCTTACCTTGTTGCTTTACGCAGAGCATAACTAGAGCTACAGATATCGGATTTTGGTGATCTTGCTGTCCCTAGAAAGTTAAGGAAGAGACCTATAATTTCAGGTTTCACAAGAATTGTCAAATTAGGCCAAAATCAAGACTAAATTGGGTCCTGAGTTCTCTGGCGCGGATCAGTGCGCAGTCCATGATGTTCCTTCACTTAAATGGGCCTAACTTACTCATCTTAAGCCCAATTAAGGCATATGATACCTTGTTGGAAAGCTTATTCAGAGGCCCTCAATTTTGTCTATGGTTAGGCCAGGATTAATAAGCATAAATGACAGTTTACAACCGCACAAGCTAGAGAGAGACGGAAATTAGACAACTTCTACAATCATTGTTTTTGCTTATACATTATTGGGCTTAATTGCTAAACATTGTTAATTTTCGGATTTTTCACTCATCCTGACCTTGTTACCTAGGGCAGAGCATAACTAGAGCTACAAATATCGGATTTTGGTGATCTTGCAGTCCGTAGAAAGATAAGGAAGAGACCTACAAATTCAGGTTTCACAAGAATTGTCAAATTAGGACAAAATCAACTCTAAATTGGGTCCCGAGTTCTCTGGCGCGGATCAGTGTGCAGTCCGTGATGTTCCTTCACTTAAATGGGCCTAGCTTACTCATCTTAAGCACAATTAAGGCATATGATACTAATAAACCTCTGGTTCATCTAGTTTTATAGCTAGTATGACCAGGGTTTTGTGCATATTATATCGTATTTTCACCCAAATTAGATTAGATTGTCCTCAAGCAAGGTTTTGAGTCTCTATAGTAGTTTTAAGTTAATTTAGCTAGTTTTAAGTCAAAATAATACACTTATGGTTAGTTCCTTGTTTTCAGGTTAAGTAGAAGCTGAGAAAATAAAGAACAGAGGTCTCGCCACGCGAAGGACACGCTCGCCACGCGACCCAGAAGCTTGATTGTTCAAGAAATTGCTAAGTCTCTGGTTCGCCTCGCGAAGAAGGTCTCCCCCGCGAGTCTTGCAAACCTGAAAAAGTCGAGAGAGCGATCACGGCTTGCCGTGTTGAAGGTCTTGGCCGTGGCAGTTTTGAAGTTGAAGAGTCTCGCCTCGCGAGCATCCCTTCGCCTCGCGAATCTGGGAAGTCGAGAGGCATCACGGTTAGGCCCGATGGCCATAACGGGCGTAAGGAGAAAACTCTTCATATCCTCGCCTCGCGAGCGTCACTTCGCCTCGCGATAATGCCAAAGGTTGCTGACTCTTCATGAAATTCGCCTCGCGAATGTGTGCTCGCCTCGTGAGCCATCTGAATTCTGAATTTGTATAAAAGGCTGTTCGAACATTTTGTAAAAACTTTTGCTTCTCCAACTTTCGATATACATTTTTCTCTCGTGATTTCGTTTTTGCCATGGAGCACTAAGTCCTAGGATTAGTCTCCTGTTTGAGGATCCTATATACTTGAGGTTATGTAATCCCTATTTTAATTGCTTTTCCCTTTTAAATACCATATTTCATATTTCTGTTTTGTTATTTCGGAGTGTGTAATATTGTATTGATTTGTTTCGATGATGTTAATTTCCTATACATAATCGCGTTTGTTAATTGGCGTGTGTTCATTTATGATCGTTTGATCATGAGAGCTTAATCCGTTTGTTATTTTGGGAATAGGAATTTGCATCCATAGTAGCAATTACGTTGTTAGTTATTCTTTATGTGAAAAAGGGGATTAGAATCTGCTTAGGGCTTGGGATTACATTAACCAAGGATAGTTGGGAATTCTTGACAGTAGATTAATCGTTGTTTGATAATTGATAACCTCTTTTCAACTGCCTTGTTTTTGATTGCTCTGTTTTGTTTGTTTCTTATTTGCACTCCAATCTAAACACCCCCCCAAAACTGATTTTTGTGAAAGGTAATATTCTCAGAGTCCTTGAGAGACGACATCCGAGTTGTCGCACTAGACTACAGTTTTAAACCCGCTCGTCCTTTTTGGCGCGTGCGCGACAGCGCGACCAAAAATTGGCGTCGTTGCCGGGGACTCTGAGTTGTTATTTTTCGCAACTTGTTTTATTTTATTTTTCTTTCTTTCTTTTATTTTCTGTTCTGTTTTGAATTGGTCTGGCTACTAGGTCTCATTGCCCTGAACTGTGTGATTTTGACCCGGAAATTGAAAGAACATTGCACACACTCCGTAGGGAATTTCGGGCTAGCACTAGTAGTGATTCCAATTTTAAAACTGCTTTTGAAAACATGGGAGACCAAAGAACTTTGAGGCAGCTTGCTGCCCCTGATGTCAACTATAATGGATTATGTATTTCTTATCCTGGTGCTGACACTCCTTTTGAACTGAAATATGGTTTTATTCACCTGTTGCCCAAGTTTAATGGTCTTGCAGGTGAGGATCCTCACAAGCACTTGAAAGAATTCCAAGTTGTATGCTCCACAACCTCGAGAGCAGAGGAGTCACCGAGGACAAGTATCAAGCTAAAGGCTTTTCCATTTTCACTCCGGGGGAGCTTCAAAGGATTGGCTATTGTACCTTGAGCCTAACTCCATCACCACTTGGAATGATTTGAAGAGGGTGTTTCTAGAAAGGTATTTTCCCCTTCAAGAGCTGCTTCCATAAGGAAAGAGATATGTGGCATCGAGGCAAGGGAACGAGTCACTAGGCGAATCTTTGGGAAAGGTTCAAACATTTGGTATCTAGTTGCCCCAACATCAAATTTCTGAACAACTCCCGATCCAATACTTTTATGAAGGATTGCTTTGCCAATGGATAGGAATCATTTGGATCTCTGCTAGTGGGGAGCATTAGTTGATAAAACCCCATCTTTGCTAAGCAACTTATGGAGAATATGTCGTTGAATTCCCAGCAGATTTTCTACAAGAAGAAATTCAGTTGAGCCAAGAGGTGTGCATGAGATTCATAGTTCATCTTCCAACCAGGCCGCCCTTGAGAATAGATTGGATGAGCTGACTTCCTTTGTAAGACAATTGGCAATAGACAAGGTTTAGCTTGCAAAGTTATGTAGCATGTGCAATGCACCGAGCATCCATTTGATCCATGCCCGATCCAGAGAGAAGAGTTTGTCGGTGAAGTACCTCGAGGCTTATGCGGTGAACCCATATAATCAAGGAGGCGATCGAGAATCGGTACAACATTCCGGACCTCTCTACTAATAGGTACCATCCTAGCTGGAGAAATCACCCTTCTGCGGTATGGGAATTCTTCCCAACAACATCGATGGCACCTCGGAATCATCCTCCGGGTGACCACTTCGCACCTCCTGGACCATCATTAGAAGACTTGGTGAAGCAAATGGCTGCATCTAGTGTACAGATTTCAGCGGCGGACGAGATGCTAGTATTCAAGATTTGAGGACACAGATTGGACAGTTTGGCCACATCCATGAATAGTATACAACAAGGTCAAGGGACAAACCAGCTCCCTGCACCATCGGTGATAAATCCTAATGCCTCCAACCCTAATGTGAGTGTCATCTCTCTCGAGATCCGGAAAGGTTGTTGAGGCCACTTCGGAAAGGATGAAGAAAGCTGTTAAGGCTACTCCCGAGCCTACTTTGTTAAGGCTACTCCGAGCACGGTGGTTGAAGTTGAAGCGAGAGAGTGTATAGACCACCCATTCCATTCCCACATAGAATTCAGAAAAATTTGAAGATTGGTGGTGAAAATAAAGAGAAGGAGATTCTTGATGTTTTTGGGAAAAGTAGGCATTAATATTTCCACCGTTGGATGTGATCAAGCAAGTGCCCAGATATGCTAAATTTCTGAAGGACCTATGCACTAACAAGAGGAAGATGAAGACTAATGAGAGGGTTGACTTGGGAATGAATGTCTCAACGCTCATCCAGTCAAAGATAGAGAGAGTTGCTTCTATAGCCCCTAATCAAGTACTACGCCACAAAAGTGCAAGGACCCAGGCACCTTCACTATCCCATGCACTATTGGGGACAAGAAGTTTGAGAACTGCATGTTGGACTTGGGAGCATCAATCAATGTCATGCCTACCTCCATCTTTAATAACCTTGATCTGGGGCCATTGCAGTACACAGGTCTTACCATCCAGTTGGCTAACAGGACCGAGGTCCGACCCATGGGGATGGTAGAGGATGTCCTAGTGCAAGTTGATGATTTGATATTCCCTGCAGACTTCTATATCCTAGATATGGCAGGAGAGACTCAGTCCAGTAGATCACCCATAATCTTGGGGAGACCATTCATGATGACATCCAAGACCAAGATTGATGTTTATGATGGGACTATGTCTATGGAGTTTGGTGGTATTGTGGCCAAATTCAAGATTTTTGATGCTATGAAGCACCCAGTAGAGGAGCACTCTGTATTCCACTTAGAGTTGCTGTCTGAGCTCATTGAGGACACTCATGATGACCTTATTTCTGATTTTCCTGTTATTTCTGGTTTTGATGATGTATATACTTGTACTAACTGCACTAACACTAACCCATGTTCTGTTTGTTCTGAGTTTTTGGATTTAACCTTGCAGGGTGAGGATGATAGTGAAAGTGATAGTGAGAGTGAAGGCTGTTTATTCAATAGCGACGTCCTTGACCCTATGGCTACTTCCAATGCACCATCCGTTGAGCAGCCACCTTCTTTGGAACTCAAACCACTTCACGAGAACCTAAAGTATGCCTACTTGGGGAGGGATGCAACATTGCCGATCATCATTTCCTCCAGCCTCAACTCGATCGGGAAGCCAAGCTTTTAGAAGTTCTGAGGAAGAACAAGAAGGCCATTGGGTGGACATTGGTCCATATTCCAGGAATTAGCCCCTCCAGATGCATGCACAGAATTTTATTGGAGGATGGGGCTAAGCCAGTCAGACAGGCCCAAAGGCGACTTAACCCACTGATTCTGGATGTGGTAAAGAAAGAGGTGACTAAGCTTCTACAGGCATGTATTATCTATCCCATCTCTGATAGTTCTTGGGTAAGTCCGGTTCAGGTTGTACCAAAGAAGTCTGGTCTAACAGTAGTTATGAATGAGAATAATGAACTTGTGTCTACTAGAGTCCAGAATAGCTAGAGAGTTTGTGTAGACTATAGGAAGCTAAACCAGGCCACCCGAAAGGATCATTTTCCTTTGCCGTTCATAGATCAGATGCTAGATCGGCTGGCTGGTCAGTCCCATTATTGTTTTTTAGATGGCTTTTCCGGGTATTTCGAGATTCATATTGCCCTTGAGGATCAGGAAAAGACCACCTTCACGTGCCCCTTCGGTACGTTTGCTTATAGGAGGATGTCATTTGGCCTCTGTAATGCTCCTGGCACCTTTCAAAGATGCATGCTTAGTATTTTCTCTGACTTTATTGAAAACTGCATAGAGGTGTTTATGGATGATTTTACTGTGTATGGCTCCTCTTTTGATGCTTGTTTGCATAGTCTAGATCTAGTTCTTCAAAGATGCATTGATACTGATTTGATTCTGAATTATGAGAAATGTCATTTCATGGTAGAACAGGGGATAATATTGGGTCATGTAATTTCCAAAGAGGGTATTTATGTGGATCCTGCAAAAATAAATGTGATTGCTTCATTGCCTTACCCATCTTGCGTACGCGAGATCCGTTCCTTTCTTGGACATGCAGGTTTCTACGGAGCGCTTTATAAAGGACTTGACAAGAAGATAGCACTGCCATTGTCAAATCTGCTGAAAAATGATGCCCTGTTCCAGTTTGATGAAAAGTGCAAAGAGTCGTTTGACTATCCCAAGAAGGCGTTGACTTCTACCCCCGTCATCCAGCCCCAGACTGGCACACTCCCGTTTGAACCGATGTGTGATGCTTCAAATTTTCTTTGTGGGGCGGTTACGGCACAAAGGGTGGGCAAAGTTGCCCATGTAATTCACTATGCTTCTAGGACCCTAGATGCCGCACAGGAAAATTACACAACCACTGAGAAAGAGCTGCTAGCTATTGTATTTGCACTTGACAAGTTTAGGTCTTATTTGCTAGGTTCTAGGGTGACTGTTTTTCTGACCATGCAGCTTTGAAATATCTGTTGAAGAAGCGAAGCTAAGCCAAGACCGATCGGGTGGATGCTCTTGCTACAGGAATTCTTTGTGGAGATAAAGGATAAAAGTGGAGCTGAAATTTTGGTAGCAGATCATTTGAGTAGGATAGCAAGGGTTGAGGATACTTTTGCCATCCAAGATGATTTCCGTGATGAGAGATTGTTACATATGTATGGGGTAACCCCTGGTTTCTTGACATTGTAAATTTTCTAGTTCTTTGGTGTTGTTCCCTGCAGGTACAAGTAGACAAAAGTTCCACAAGTGAAGAGCGATGCAAAGTATTATGTGTGGGATGACCCCTATCTGTGGAAGTTACTGCAGGTGACCGAGGTTATTCGGAGGTGTGTACCCGATCATGAGACGAGTCCATCCTGCATTTCTCACATGCCTCTCCCGGTTGGAGGACACTTTGGACCTCAAAGGACAGCAAGAAAAAGTCACTGACTCCGCTACTGGCCCACAATTTTCAGGGATTCATATGAGGTGTATAAGAGTTGTAAAGAATGTCAAATAACAGGCCCGGCAATCACTCGTAGGAGTGAGATGCCCCAACAGCCCATGCTCTTTTGTGAAGTTTTTGATGTGTGGGGGATGGACTTCATGGGTCCTTTCCCTCCTTCTTTTGGTTTTGTATATATTTTGTTGGTTGTAGATTATGTTTCAAAGTGGGTGGAAGCAATCCCCACTAGGACTAACGATGCTCAGATTGTTTCAAAATTTGTTAGGTCCAACATTTTTTGCAGGTTTGGCATACCCAAGGCAATCATCAGTGACCAGGGCACACATTTTTGCAACAGAACCTTGGAGGCCTTACTCAAAATATGGGGTTGTACATAGAGTGTCTACTGCTTACCATCCCCAAACCAATGGCCAAGCTGAAATATCCAACAGAGAGATCAAGCAAATTCTGGAGAAGATGGTGCAGCCTAATAGAAAGGAATGGAGCCGCCGTCGGAAGAGCATCGTGTGGGCACAAAGGACTGCTTTCAAGACCCCTATAGGAATGTCTCCATTTCGGCTAGTTTTTGGTAAGGCTTGTCACCTCCCGGTGGAGGTTGAGCATAGAGCATATTGGGCAGTAAAGTGTTGTAATATGGACATGAATAAATCTGGTGTTGAAAGAAAACTGCAGTTGCAGCAACTTGAGGAGCTTAGGCTTGAAGCCTATGAAAGCTCCAAGATTTATAAAGAAAAGACAAAACAATTTCATGATAGAATGATTGTTAGGAAAGAATTTTTTTGTGGGCCAGCTAGTATTATTGTTTAACTCCCGCCTGAAACTGATGGCTGGGAAACTTAGGTCCAAATGGGATGGCCCCTTTGTCATTACTAATGTGTTTCCTTATGGTGCAGTAGAGATTACACGTGCAGGTACACACAAGCCTTTCAAGGTTAATGGGCAGAGGTTGAAGCCATTCCATGGTGTGGATGTTGTTGTTCCTATGGATGCCAATGTTGAGGAGCTATCTTTGGATGCTCCAACCTACACTGATGCTTGATCAGGGAGTTTCTTTTCCTTTCCCTCACTCTGATTGTAAAGTCTGTTGTTGTTCATTGGGGACAATGCATGTTTTAAGTGTGGGGGAGGGAACTAGTTGTAGTTTTTCTTTTCTTTGAATAAAGTTTTCTTTTCTTTGAATAAAGCTCCTGAATAATTTGAGAAGCTCAGGAGCATTTGTGTGTTGAGTCTTTTGTTGGCAAGTTTGCTAGATTTTGATTGATGTTGCACAGATTGCTTGCATGATTGATATGTGATGATTCCCCCTAGGCTGAAAAATTTTGTGATTCCCATGTGAAATTGAAAACTGAACTTTGGGATTTTGTTAAGATGGCATGATGAATGATAAGTTTGGGGTGATAGGAAGCACACACTAGGGATAGTATCTCTTTCAAACAATTTGCATGAATGTCCAGGTGAGGTTTTGAGCCTCCAACATGTTTTTGATGTGTGAAAATCGCTTTCAAGTTGCACTTCCTGGATTTGATTGAATCTCTTTTTGGTTTGCATGATTATATGTGTGTAGCAAATGGTTTAGGCATTTTCCTTGTAAATAGCTACTTGGCCTGAATAAACCAATTCCTAATGCATGTTCCCTAGTTAGCCCATTGAGCCTAATTAGCCTTGTTAGTTCTTGATAACCTAATGTTATAAGCCCAAAAATCGGAAAACCATGTTAACCCGATCTTAGGATTAGGAGAGCATGTAATCTTAGAATGGGTGCAAGAAACTAAAGTTTGGGGTGGCTGCAAGGTGCAATGTGTTGTTTGGGATTAGGAAAAAGAAAAAAAGAAAAAAAGAAAAGTGTAAAAATGAAAAAAAAAAAGAAAAAAAAGAAAAAAAAATGCAAAAATGCCAAAAAGAAATAAAAAGAGCTGTAGCCACCCAGAAGTGTAAAGAAAAAAATAAAGAAAGGGACTTGAGTGAATTTCAATGTGTAAATATAGTTCATGCTCTCTTAGTTCCTAGGGTCTTCAGCTTAGTTCCTTTTGTATATCCTACCCTTAGCCAGGCCCCATTACAACCCATAAAAGACCTTCTGATGTTGCTTGCATGTTTTTACGTGGGAGCCATTTTGAGATGAAAAGCAAATTTTTGGGAAGTGTACTTGAAAAGTGAAACTGAGTGCAAGTTGTTAGCTTTGACATAAACTGAGTGGCTGAGTGAACAAATAATGCCCTTGTGAGGAAGGCAGTTGTTTGGATTTAGTGATCTCCCTCTTGTGTGTGACTTAGATCCCCTGCTTAGATTTCTGATTGTTTTCATGATGAAACTCTCAAATGTTTAGAATAAATGAATGTGGGGATTGCTCTGTTTGATAAGGGGAAACAATGAAGAAAAACTGTTTTGGATGTGTTGCTTGAATGTGTGCAATGTTGATTGAATCTTTTGAGCTTGCCGAGGTCTTGAGTCTTTTTGTTTTTTTGAGTCGTAGTTTGCTTGGGGACAAGCAAAGTTTAAGTTTGGGGTATTTTGATAAGCCTCTGGCTCATCTAGTTTTATAGCTAGTATGACCGGGGTTTTGTGCAAATTATATCGTATTTTCACCCAAATTAGATTAGATTGTCCTCAAGCAAGGTTTTGAGTCTCTAGAGTAGTTTTAAGTTAATTTAGCTAGTTTTAAGTCAAAATAATACACTTATGGTTAGTTCCTTGTTTTCAGGTTAAGTAGAAGCTGAGAAAATAAAGAATGCGAGGTCTCGCCACCACGAAGGACACGCTCGCCCACGCGACCCAAGGCTGACTGTTCCAAGAAATTGCTAAGTCTCTGGTTCGCCTCGCGAAGAAGGTCTCGCCCCGCGAGTCTTGCAAACCTGAAAAAGTCATAGACGATCACGGCTTGCCCGTGTTGAAGGTCTTGGCCGTGGCAGTTTTGAAGTTGAAGAGTCTCGCCTCGCGAGCATCCCTTCGCCTCACGAGCATGGAAGTCAGAGAGCATCACGGTTAGGCCCTGATGGCCATAACGGGCGTAAGGAGAAAACTCTTCATATCCTCGCCTCGCGGCGCGTCACTTCGCCTCGCGATAATGCCAAAGGTTGCTGACTCTTCATGAAATTTGCCTCGCGAATGTGTGCTCGCCTCGCGAGCCATCTGAATCTGAATTTGTATAAAAGGTGTTATGAACATTTTGTAAAAACTTTTGCTTCTCCAACTTTCTGATATACATTTTTCTCTGTGATTTCGTTTTTGCCATGGAGCACTAAGTCCTAGGATTAGTCTACTGTTTGAGGATCCTATATACTTGAGGTTATGTAATCCCTATTTTAATTGCTTTTCCCTTTTCAATACCATATTTCATATTTCTGTTTGTTATTTCAGGAGTGTGTAATATTGTATTGATTTGTTTCAGTGATGTTAATTTCCTATACATAATCGCGTTTGTTAATTCGCGTGTGTTCATTTATGATCGTTTGATCATGAGAGCTTAATCCGTTTGTTATTTCGGGAATAGAATTTGCATCCATAGTAGCAATTACGTTGTTAGTTATTCTTTAATCGAAAGGGGATTAGAATCTGCTTAGGGCTTGGGATTACATTAACCAAGGATAGTTGGGAATTCTTGACAGTAGATTAATCGTTGTTTGATAATTGATAACCTCTTTTCAACTGCCTTGTTTTTGATTGCTCTGTTTTGTTTGTTTCTTATTTGCACTCCAATCCAAAACCCCCCCCCCCCCCCAAACCCGGTTATTGTGAAAGGTAATATTCTCAGAGTCCTTGAGAGACGACATCCGAGTTGTCGCACTAGACTACAGTTTTAAACCCGCTCGTCCTTTTTGGCGCGTGCGCTGACAGTGAAAGCCAAAAATGGCGCCGTGCTGGGGACTACGAGTTGTTATTTTTTCAACTTGTTTTATTTTATTTTTCTTTCTTTCTTTTATTTTCTTGCTGTTTTGAATTGGTGCGGCTACTAGGTCTCATTGCCCTGAACTGTGTGATTTTGACCCGGAAATTGAAAGAACATTGCACACACTCCGTAGGGAATTTCGGGCTAGCACTAGTAGTGATTCCAATTTTAAAACTGCTTTTGAAAACATGGGAGACCAAAGAACTTTGAGGCGGCTTGCCCTTCCCGATGTCAACTATAATGGATTATGTATTTCTTATCCTGGTGCTGACACTCCTTTTGAACTGAAATATGGTTTTATTCACCTGTTGCCCAAGTTTAATGGTCTTGCAGGTGAGGATCCTCACAAGCACTTGAAAGAAGGCATATGATACCTTGTTGGAAAGCTTATTCAGAGGCCCTTAATTTGGTCTAGGGTTAGGTCGGGATTAATAAGAATCAATAGCAGTTTACAGCCGCACAAGCCAGAGAGACACGAAAATTAGACAACTTTTACAATCATTGTTTTTGCTTATACATTATTAGGCAGCTATTGCTAAACATTGTTTATTTTCGGATTTTACACCCATCCTAACCTTGTTGCTTTGCGCAGAGCATAACTAGAGCTACAGATATCGGATTTTGGTGATCTTGCTGTCCCTAGAGAGTTAAGGAAGAGACCTATAATTTCAGGTTTCACAAGAATTGTCAAATTAGGCCAAAATCAAGACTAAATTGGGTCCTGAGTTCTCTGGCGCGGATCGTCTGCGATCCATGATGTTCCTTCACTTAAATGGGCCTAACTTACTCATCATAAGCCCAATTAAGGCATATGATACCTTGTTGGAAAGCTTATTCAGAGGCCCTCAATTTTGTCTATGGTTAGGCCAGGATTAATAAGCATAAATGACAGTTTACAACCGCACAAGCTAGAGAGAGACGGAAATTAGACAACTTTTACCATCATTGTTTTTGCTTATACATTATTGGGCTTAATTGCTAAACATTGTTAATTTTCGGATTTTTCACTCATCCTGACCTTGTTACCTAGGGCAGAGCATAACTAGAGCTACAGATATCGGAATTTGGTGATCTTGCAGTCCGTAGAAAGATACGGAAGAGACCTACAAATCAGGTGTCACAAGAATTGTCAAATTAGGACAAAATCAAGGCTAAATTGGGTCCCGAGTTCTCCGGCTCGGATCGGGTGCGTCCGTGATGTTCCTTCACTTAAATGGGCCTAACTTACTCATCTTAAGGCCAATTAAGGCATATGATACTTTGTTGGAAAGCTTATTAAGAGGCCCTTAATTTGGTCTAGGGTTAGGTCACGATTAATAACCATAAATAGCAGTTTACAGCCGCACAATCCAGAGACAGTCGGAAATTAGACAACTTTTACAATCATTGTTTTTGCTTTACATTATTTGCCTTAATTGCTAAACATTGTTAATTTTTGGATTTTTCACTCATCCAGATCTTGTTGCCTTGCGCAGAGAAAAACTAGAGTTACAGATATCGGATTTTGGTGATCTTGCTGTCCCTAGAAAGATAAGGAAAAGACCTACAATTTCAGGTTTCACAATAATTGTCAAATTAACCAAAATCAAGGCTAAATTGGGTCCCGAGTTCTCTGGCGCGGATCAGTGTGCAGTGCATGATGTTCCTTCACTTATATGGGCAAACTTACTCGTCTTAAGCCAATTAAGGCATATGATACCTTGTTGGAGAGGTTATTCAGAGGCCCTTAATTTGATCTAGGGTTAGGTCAGGATTAATAAGAATAAATAGCAGTTTATAGCCGAACAAGCTAGAGAGAGACGGAAATTAGACAACTTTTACAATCATTGATTTTGCTTTTACATTATTGGGCTTAGTTGGGCTTTCTAAACATTGTTTATTTTCGGATTTTTCTCCCATCCTAACCTTGTTGCCTTACGCAGAGCATAACTAAAGCTACAGATATCGGATTATTGTAATCTTGCTGTCCCTAGAAAGATAAGGACGAGACCTACAATTTCATGCTTGACTAGAAGTGTCAAATTAAGCCAAAAACAAGGCTAAATTGTGTCACGAGTTCTCGGCACGGATCGGTGTGCAATCCATGATGTTCCTTCACTTAAATGGGCCTAACTTACTCATCTTAAGCCCAATTAAGGCATATGATACCTTGTTGGAAAGCTTATTCAGAGGCCCTTAATTTGGTCTAGGGTTAGGTCAGGATTAATAAGCATAAATAGCAGTTTACAGCCGCACAAGCCAGAGAGAGACGGAAATTAGACAACTTTTACAATCATTGTTTTTGCTTTTACATTATTGGGCTAATTGGGCTTAACTGCTAAATATTGTTAATTTTCGGATTTTTCACTCCTCTTGACCTTATTGCCTTGCGCAGAGCATAACTAGAGCTACAGATATCGGATTTTGGTGATCTTGCAGTCCCTAGAATGATAAGGAAAAGACCTACAATTTCAGGTTTCACAATAATTGTCAAATTAACCAAAATCAAGGCAAAATTGGGTCCCGAGTTCTCTGGCGCGGATCAGTGTGCAGTGCATGATGTTCCTTCACTTATATGGGCAAACTTACTCGTCTTAATCCAATTAAGGAATATGATACCTTGTTGGAGAGCTTATTCAGAGGCCCTTAATTTGGTCTAGGGTTAGGTCAGGATTAATAAGAATAAATAGCAGTTTATAATCGAACAAGCCAGAGAGAGACGGAAATTAGACAACTTTTACAATCATTGTTTTTGCTTTTACATTATTGGGCTTAATTGGGCTTAATTTCTAAACATTGTTTTTATTTTTGGATTATTCTCTCATCTTAAACCTTGTTGCCTTACACAGAGCATAAGTAGAGCTACAGATATTGGATTTTTGTAATCTTGCTGTCCCTAGAAAGATAAGGAAGAGACCTACAATTTCATGCTTGACTAGAATTGTCAAATTTAGCCAAAATCAAGGCTAAATTGGGTCCCGACTTCTCTGGCGTGGATCAGTGCGCAGTCCATGATGTTCCTTCACTTAAATGGGCCTAACTTTATCATCTTAAGCCCAATTAAGGCATATGATACCTTGTTGGAAAGCTTATTTAGAGGCCCTTAATTTGGTCTCGGGTTAGGTAAGGATTAATAAACATAAATAGTAGTTTACAACGGAACAAGCCAGAGAGAGACGGAAATTAGACAACTTTTACAATCATTGTTTTTGCTTTTACATTATTGGGCTTAATCGGGCTTAATTGCTAAACATTGTTAATTTTCAGATTTTTCACTCATCATGACCTTGTTGCCTTGCGAAGAGCATAACTAGAGCTACAGATATCGGATTTTGGTGATCTTGCAGTCACTAGAATGATAAGGAAGAGACCTACAATTTCAGGCTTCACAAGAATTGTCAAATTAAGCAAAATCAAGGCTAAATTGGGTCCCAAGTTCTCTGGCACGGATCAGTGCGCAGTCCATGATGTTCCTTCACTTAAATGGGCCTAACTTACTCATCTTAAGCCCAATTAAGGCATATGATACCATGTTGGAAAGCTTATTCAGAGGCCCTTAATTTGGTCTAGGGTTAGGTCGGGATTAATAAGCATAAATAGCAGTTTACAGCCGCACAAACCAGAGAGAGACGGAAATTAGACAACTTTTACAATCATTGTTTTTGCTTTTACATTATTGGGCTTAATTGCTAAATATTGTTAATTTTCGGATTTTTCACTCATCTTGACCTTGTTGCCTTGCGCAGAGCATAACTAGAGCTACAGATAGGGGATTTTAGTGATCTTGCTGTCCCTAGAAAGATAAGGAAGAGACCTACAATTTCAGGTTTACAAGAATTGTCAAATTAGGTCAAAATCAAGGCTAAATAGGGTCCCGAGTTCTCTTTGGCGGATCATTGCACATTCCATGATGTTCCTTCACTTAAATAGGCCTTACTTACTCATCTTAAGCCCAATTAAGGCATATGATACCTTGTTGGAAAGCTTATTCAGAGGCCCTTAATTTGGTCTAGGGTTATGTCTGGATTAATAAGCATAAATAGCTATTTACAACACAAGCCGGAGAGAGACGGAAATTAGACAACTTTTACAATCATTGTTTTTGCTTTTACATTATTGGGGGCTTAATTGCCAAACATTGTTAATTTTTGGATTTTTCACTCATCCTGACCTTGTTGCCTTGCACAGAGCATAACTAGAGCTACAGATATAGGATTTTGGTGACCTTGTGGTCCCTAGAAAGAAAATGAAGAGACCTACAATTTCAGGTTTCACAAGAATTGTGAAATTAGGCCAAAATCAAGGCTAAATTGGGTCCCGAGTTCTCGCGCGGATCGTCTGTGCGAATCCATGATGTTCCTTCACTTAAATGGGCCTAACTTACCCATCTTAAGCCCAATTTAGGCATATGATACCTTGTTGGAAACTTATTCAGAGGCCCTTAATTTGGTCTATGGTTAGGCCAGGATTAATAAGCATAAATGGCAGTTTACACCGCACAAGCTAGAGAGAGACGGAAATTAGACAACTTTTACAATCATTGTTTTTGCTTATACATTATTGGACTTAATTGCTAAACATTGTTAATTTTCGGATTTTTCACTCATCCTGACCTTGTTACCTAGGGCAGAGCATAACTTGAGCTACAGATATCGGATTTTGGTGATATTGCAATCCGTAGAAAGATAAGGAAGAGACCTACAAATTCAGGTTTGACAAGAATTGTCAAATTAGGGCAAAATCAAGGCTAAATTGGGTCCCGAGTTCTCTGGCGCGGATCAGTGTGCAGTCCGTGATGTTCCTTCACTTAAATGGGCCTAACTTACTCATCTTAAGCACAATTAAGGCATATGATACCTTGTTGTAAAGCTTATTCAGAGGCCCTTAATTTTGTCTAGGGTTAGGTCAGGATTAATAAGCATAAAAAGCAGTTTACAGCCGTACAAGCCAGAGATAGACGGAAATTAGAAAACTTTTATAATCTTTGTTTTTGCTTTTACGTTATTAGGCTTGATTTCTAAACATTGTTTATTTTGGGATTTTTCACTCATCCGAGCCTTGTTGCCTTGCGCAGGGCATAACTAGAGCGACAGATATCGGATTTTGGTGATCTTGCTGTCCCTAGAAAGATAAGGAAGAGACCTACAATTTCATGTGTGACAAGAATTGTCAAATTTGGCCAAAATCAAGGCTAACTTGGGTCCCGAGTTCTCTGGCGCGGATCAGTGAGTAGTCCATGATGTTCCTTCACTTAAATGGGCCTAAGTTACTCATCTTAAGCCCAATTAAGACAAATGATACCTTGATGGAAAGCTTATTCAGAGGCCATTAATTTATCAAGGGTTTGGTCTGGATAAATAAGCAAAAATAGTAGTTTATAGCCGCACAAGCCAGGGAGAGACGAAAATTAGACAACTTTTACAATCATTGTTTTTGTCTTTTACATTATTGGGCTTAATTTGAATTAATTCGCAAACATTGTTAATTTTCGGTTTTTTCACCCTTCTGACCTTGTTGCCTTGCGCAGAGCATAACTAGAGCTATATATATCGGATTTTGGTGATCTTTTTGTCCCTAGAAAGATAAGGAAGAGACCTTCAATTTAAGTCTTCACTAGAATTGTCAAATTAGGCAAAAATCAAGGCTAAATAGGGTCCCGAGTTCTCTGGCGTGGATTAGTGCGCAGTCCATGATGTTCCTTCACTTATATGGTAGCTTACTCATCTTAAGCCCAATTAAGGCATATGATACCTTGTTGGAGAGCTTATTCGGAGGCCTTAATTTGGTCTAGGGATGTCGGGATTAATAACATTGGTAGCAGTTTACCGCATAAGCCGGAAAGAGACGGAAATTAGACAACTTTTTCAATCATTGTTTTTGCTTTTACATTATTGGGCTTAATAGCTAAACATTGTAAATTTTCGGATTTTTCACTCATCCTGACCTTGTTGCCTTGCGAAAAGCATAACTAGAGCTATAGATATCGGATTTTGGTGATCTTGTTGTCCCTAGAAAGATAAGGAAGAGACCTACAATTCCCAGGGTTTCACAAGAATTTGTGTGAAATTAAGCAAAAATCAAGGCTAAATGGGTTCAAAGTTCTGGCACGGATCGATTACCACGATCCATGATGTTCCTTCACTTAAATGGGGCCTAACCAACTGCGTCTGAGCCAAATTAAGGCATATGATATCTTGTTGGAAAGCTTATTCGAGAGGCCCTTTATTTGGTCTAGGGTTAGGTCAGGATTAATAAGCATAAATTGCAGTTTACAGCCACACCAAGCCGAGAGAGAGGCGGAAATTAGATGCTTTACAATCATTTGTTTTGCTTTTTTTTTTACATTATTGGGCATAGTGGGCTTAATTGCTAAGCATTGTTAATTTTCGGATTTTCACTCATCCTACACGCGCTGTTGCCTTAGCATAGCATGACTTGGGCCTCTGAGATATTGGATTTTGGTGATCTTGCTATCCTTAGAAAGATAAGGAAGAGGCCCGACAATTTTAGGTTTCACCGCGAATTGTGAAATTATGCCAAAATACGAGGCTAAATTGGGTCAGAGTTACCTAGCTTTCGGATCATTGTACTGATCCATGATGTTCCTTCACTTAAATGGGCCTAACTTTACTCATCTTAGAAGCGATTAAGGCATATGATACTTTGTTGGAAAGCTTATTGACCGCAATTTGGTCTGAGGTTAAGTCACGATTAATAAGCATAAATAGCGAGTTTACAGTAGTACAAGCCCGAGAGAGTCGGAAATTAGACAACTTTTACAATCATTGTTTTTGCTTTTACATTATTTTGCGTAATTGCTAAACATTGTTGTTAATTTTGGATTTTCCGCTCATCGATCTTGTTGCCTTCTTGTGACTAACTAGAGTTTACAAATATTGGATTTTGAGGATCTTGCTGTCCCTTTAGAAAGATAAGGAGAAAACTACAATTTCGAGGTTTCTACAATAATTGTCAAATTAAACCAAAATCAAGGCTAAGTGGGTCAAGGTTCTCTTGCACCTGAGGATCGGTGTGCGATTGGCGAGCCAGTACCTTCCACCCATATGGGCCTAACTTACTGCGTCTTAAGCCCAGAATTAAGGCATAGTGATCCCCTTGTTGGGAGCAGCCGAGAGATGCCAAAAATTTGTGGTCTAGGGTTAGGTCGGGATTAATAAGAATAAATAGCGGGTTATAACCGAACAAACGAGAGAGACGGAAATTAGAAAACTTTTACAATCATTGTTTTTGCTTTTACATTATTGGGCTAGTGGAGGGGCTTAATTGCTAAATATTATTTAATTTTCGGATTTTGCTCATCGACCTTGTTGTCTTGCCACGAAACATAGCCAGAGCTACGAGATATACGATTTTGGTGATCTGCGAGTCCCCCGAGGAAGAAAAGATAAGGAAGAAACCTACGATTTAGAAGGGTTTCATATGAATTGTAAGTGGCCCAAAATCAAGGCTAAGTGGGTCGACTTCTACAGTGTGGATTGATGCAAAGTCCATGATGTTCCTTCACTTAAATGGGTCTAACTTAATCATCTTAAGCGATTGGGCGCTTGTATGATACCTTGTTTGGAGCTTATTAGAGGCCGCTAATTTGGTGCCCAAGATTTGGGTGAGTTTAATAAACATAAGTAATAGTAGTTTGTTGACGTACGAGCCAGATAGAAACGAGAAGTGGAGCAACTTTTACAATCGTTGTTTTTGGTTTTACATTATTGGGCTTAATTGCTAAATATTGTTAATTTTCGGATTTTTCACTCATGCTGACGCCTTGCGCCGCGCCTTGTTTTCTTGCGAGCATATCTAGGTCACGAATATCGGATTTTGGTGATCTTACGGTCACTAGAATGATAAGGAAGATACCCCATTTCATGCTTCACAAGAATTGTCAAATTAAGCCAAAATAAAAGGCTAAGTGGGTCCCAGTTCTGGCGCGGATCGGTGCGCCGATCCAAGGTGTTCCTTCACTTAAATGGGCCTAAACTCATCGCAAAAACGATTGGAGCATATGATACACACCTTGTTGGAAAGCTTATTCAGAGGCCACTTAATTTGGTCTAGGGTTAGGTCAGGATTAATAAGCATAAATAGCAGTTTACAGCCTGAAGCCAGAGAAGCTGAAGGAAATTAGATAACTTTACAATAATTGTTTTTGCTTTTACATTATTATTGCTTAATTGATAAACATTGTTGTTAATTTTAGGATTTTCACTCATCACGCCCTTGTTGCCTTGCGCATAGCATAGCCCAGAGCTACATATATTGGATTTTGTGATCTTGCTGTCCTTAGAAAAGATAAGGAAAAGAGACCTACAATTGAGGTTTCACAAGAATTGTGAAGTGAGGCCCAGAAAATCGAGCTAAGTGGGTCCGAGTTCTGGTGCGGATCATTGTCTGCTGATCGCGATGTTCCTTCCTTAAATGGACCTAACTTACTCATCTTGAAGCCCCAGTTGGCGTGTGATATCTTGTTGGAAAGCTTGTTGGATGCTTAATTTGGTCTAGGGTTGGAGTTGGGATTAATAGAAGCATAAATGGAAGTTTACAGCCCCAGCCCAGAGAGAGACGGAAATTTGACAACTTTTACAATCATTGTTTTTCTTTTACATTATTGGGCTTAATTGCTAAATATTGTTAATTTTAGGATTTTCACTCATCTTGACCTTGTTACCTTGTGCGAGCATAACTAGGAAAGCTGAGGTCTTCGGATTTTTGGTGATCTTCGCGCGTCCACTAGAAAGATAAGGAAGGAGCTACAATTTCGAAGTTTCTTAAGGAGTGTCAAATTCGGTCAAATCATGGATAAATTGGGTCACCGACTTTTGAGCCTTGGATCAGTCGTAGTCCATGATGTTCCTTCACTTAAATGGGCCTAACTTGCTCAGTCTTAAGCTGAATTAAGGCATATGATGCACACCTTGTTGGAAAGCTTATTCAGAGGCCGCCCAATTTGAGACTAGGGTTAGGTCAGGATTGTAAACACTGTACCCGCATACGACAAACGGCGGGAAATTAGATAACTTTTACAATCATTATTTTTGCTTTTACATTATTTATTGGAGCCCAATTGCTAAACATTGTTAATTTTGATTTTCACTAAATCACCAACACTTGCCTTGAGCATAAGCATAACTAGAGCTACATATATTGGATTTTTTGGTGTGATCTTCTTTGTCTTTAGAAAAGATAAGAAAAAGCCTACAATTTCAAGTTTCGAGAATTTTGTGAAGTCAGAGGCTAAAAATAGAGCTAAGTGGGTCAGGTTCTCAGCGCGGATCATTGTGCAGATCCTTGATGTACATTTTACTTAAATGGAGAAAGTTTCTTTTTCGTCTGCAAGCCAATTAAAACCTACTTGATACCTTGTTGGAAAGCTTATTGAGAGGCCACTTACTTTGGTCTAGGTTTAGGTTAAGGAGTAATAAGCATAAATAGCAGTTTACAGGAGAGAAAGAGAAGAAAATTAGACAACTTGCACAATCATTGTTTTCCCTTTTACATTATTAGGCTTAATTGTTAAATATTGTTGGTACTGGATTTTCACTCATCAGACGCCTTGTTGCCTTGCGCGAGCATAACTAGAGCTACATATATCAGTTTTGGTGATCTTGCTGTCCCTAGAAAGATAAGGAAGAGACTTACAATTCAGAGCCACAAAAGAATTGTCAAATTAATCGAAAATCAAGGCTAAGTGGGTCCAGAGTTCTGCAGCGGCAGGATCGAGTGTGATCAATGATGTTCCGCTTCACTTTTAATAGGCCTAACACACATCTTAAGCCCAATTAAAACCATGATACCTTGTTGGGCCGCTTATTAGGGCCATAATTTGGCTGGTCTAGGGATAGGTCATGATTAATAAGCATAAATAATAGCGGTTTTCTGACCGCACAAGCGAGAGAAGGCGAGGGAAATTGGAGCAACTTTTGCAATCATTGTCTTTGCTTTTACATTATTGGGAATTGGAGAATTTGGTGCTAAGTATTGTTAATTTTCGGATTTTCTTTCATCACTTGACCATGTTGCGCACGCGAGCCAATCTATAGTTATAGATATCGGATTTTGTGATCTTGCAGTCCCTAGAATAATAAGGAAGAGACCTACAATTTCGAGTTTCACAAGAATTGTCAAATTAGGCCAAATTCAAGGGTGGGAATTGGTGCAGGAGGTTCTCTAGCGCCCGGAATCAAATCACATGACTCAAACTGATATTCGTGCTACTTATATAGGCCTAACCCACTGTCTCCATGAGTGAGAAGTATGATACCCTTGTTGGAGCTTATTGAGAAGGCCCTTAATTTGCTGCGTCTAGAAGTTGAATTAGGATTAATAAGCATAAGTAGCCGATTCACGATCACATGCCGAGAGAGCCCGAGAATTAGACAACTTTACAATCGTGTTTTGCTTTTACATTATTGGGTTTAATTGGGCTTAATTGCTTTACAAACATTGTTAATTTTTCGGATTTTCACTCATCGGCGTTGTTGCCTTCGCTTGAGCATAACTAGGGCTACGAGATATCGGATTTTTGGTGATCTTGATGTCCACAGAAAAGATAAGGAAAAGAGACCTAGAATTTCGGTGTCCATGAATTGTCAGAATTAAGCGAAAATCAGGCTAAATTGGTGCCAGGAAGGTTCTACGGCGCGCGGATCAGTCTTGTGATCCATGATGTTCCTTCATAAATGGACCTAACTTACGCATCTTAAGCCCAATTAAGGCATATGATACCTTGTTGGAAAGCTTATTGAGAGGCCTTGTGTGCATTTGATCTAGGGTTGGAGTCGGTATTAGTAAGCATAAATAGCAGTTTACAGCCCCCACAAGCCAGAGGCGGAGATTAGATAGCCTTTACAATCATTATTTTGCTTTTACTTATTGGGCTTAATTGGGGTTAATTGCTAAAAATTGTTAATTTTGGATTTTCACACTCATCACGCCCTTGTTGCCTTGCGCACTTAGCATAACTAGAAAGCTACATATATTAGTTTTGGTGATCATGTTGTCCTTGAAAGATAAGGAAAAGAGATCTGAATTTCGGGTTTCACAAGAATTGTGAAGTTAGGCCAAAATCAAGGCTAAGTGGGTCCAGGGTTCTGCGCCTGAGATCATTTGTGCGATCCGCGGTGTTCCTTCACTTAAATGGGCTAACTTGCTCATCTTAAGCCCAATTAAGGCATATGAGTACCTTGTTGGAAAGCATGTTGAAGGAGACCTTAATTTGCTCGAGTTAGGTCGAGGATTAATAGCATGTGCTTGATTTACTGCCGCCTGAGTTTGACGAGAAATTAGACAACTTTTACAATGTTGTTTTTGCTTTTTTACATTATTGGGCTTAAGTGCTAAACAGCTTGGTAATTTTTGGATTTTTCACTCATCTTACGACCTTGTTACCTTGCGCGAGCATAACTAGGAGAGCTACGAGAT
>JAUPTC010000013.1:4403414-4443470 GCA_030762895.1 Sophora flavescens
TTCACTTGCCAATGGACGGGGTAGTCCCGTCAATTGCTTTGCACTTGCTGATGGACGGGGTGGTCCCGTCCATTGCTTTACACTTGCCGATGGACGGGGTGGTCCCGTCCATTGCTTTGCACTTGCCGATGGATGGGGGGTCCCGTCCATTGCTTTGCACTTGCCGATGGACGGGGTGGTCCCATCCATTGCTTTGCACTTGATGATGGACGGGGTGGTCCCGTCCATCGCTGATGGACGGGGTGGTCCCGTCCATTACTTTGCACTTGTAGATGGATGGGGTGGTCCCGTCCATTGCTTTGCACTTGCCGATGGACGGGGTGGTCCCATCCATTCCTTTGCACTTGCCGATGGACGGGGTTGTCCCGTCCATTAATTTGCACTTGTAGATGGACAGGGTGGTCCCTTCCATTGCTTTGCACTTGCCGATGGACGGGGTGGTCCCGTCCATGGCTTTGCACTTGCTGATGGACGGGGTGGTCCCGTCCGTTGCTTTGCACTTGCCGTTGGAAAGGGCGGTCCCGTCCTTTGCTTTGCACTTGCTATTGGACGGGGTGGTCCCGTCCATTCCAATGCATTTGCCTTTGAGGGTGTCCATCCCATTACATTTAAGTTTATGTTGGACGAGGAGGTCCCGTCCATTGTATGTTAAAATTTCTGCTGGACAAGGAGGTCCATCCCGTGCATATCTACTTTTGCATATCTAAGTTTCTGTTGGACGAAGAGACTCCGTCCACTGCAATTTTGTTTTCAGGCTGGAGACTAAAGAATAAAAAAAGAAGAAGGAGAAGATAATGCAGAAGGGACGAAAAAAAACAAGGAGAAAAAGACAATCAAAAAAAGGAAACGAAATTGAGTTATGTCCACTACCTACTTTACATATCGAGAGACTTCTTTTCCTCCTCTACCCTTTGGTCCTTCTTCCTCATCTCCTCCCTCGTCTTAACCTAGCAGCCCTACTCCTAACCCTAAAAAGCCATCATACACATCAGGCAAAACCCCCATCTCCTTCTCTTTTCAAGCATGCAACCCTCACGTCAAATCACCTCATTTCCACTGCTCACGTCGCCCCCATCTGAACACATGCTATTGCTGTTCACACCGCCCCCATCTGAACACACGCTATTACTGTTCACGCCACCCCCATCTGAACACATGCTATTACTCGTCACGCCACCCCCATCTGAACACACGCCATTGCTGCTCAGAACCGCCCAAGCCTTGGATTTCGTACAAACCGACCTTGAAGCCAATGGAGAAGAAGCAAGAAGCCTTCTCCTCTGTCTATATAAGGAGAGGAAAAAGAGGAGAAAAGGGGGGGGGGGGATAGATTTTTTCCCGGGGAGGGACTTATGTTCTGATATTTCCGGTGTAAGAAAAGAAAGAAAACGATAGAGAGATTTCTATCTAACGTTTTCTTTTTAAGGAAGAGAGATGTGAGCTTCCATTTCTCTTCCCTATTACTAGAGTGGTTAAGAAGGAAGAGCTGAAGGAGCCAGTGAGATTGAATGTAAAGACTTCGATCTTGAAATCTTATCACTGAGAATAAACAAAATCACTCTTATTCTGCTCTCATTTGGTAATCCTTGTTCTCTTTCTTGATATTATTTCAATAAGTTTCTCGTGACATTCTTATTTTTCTGTACCACCGCTCACTGAATAAGTTAGAAAACAGTTTCATTTCTACGTTTCAATTATTCCCTATTTTCAAAAAGTAAAATCGTTATTTTACATAAAAATAGAGGATGATCAATTGATCAAAACAATCTTTTTGGGTTGCCCTATGACAAGTGTCATGTTCAACCCTTCAAGTTTTAAGGTTGCTCTGTGGACTTACGTGCCATGTTCAACCTCACATAGGTTCAATCAAAAATTTCACAACTGAGGATGTTTCTTTCTTGAAAGACGATTCTTGGGTAAAACAAATATCTTCAAATTTATTAATAATTTATACAACTAATTTTGGGTAACCGTTTTGTGGATGTTCTAGGGTGCCGTGGGGTTAAGTCTCCAAGCATTCCCTAGACATAATCGACTCCCGAACCTAAAGCTTTTTTCCTAAAGGGTTTTCCAACTTCCCTGAGATTAAATAAAGTTGGTGGCGACTCCATGTTTTCTCTCTAAGAGGAAAAACTAGTCTTTTTTCTTGGTCGCTACACTTGCGCAGAGCATAACTAGAGTTACAGATATCGGATTTTGGTGATCTTGCTGTCCCTAGAAAGATAAGGAAGAGACCTACAATTTCAGGTTTCACAAGAATTGTCAAATTAGACCAAAATCAAGGCTAATTTGGGTCCCGAGTTCTCTAGCACGGATCAGTGTGCAGTCCATGATGTTCCTTCACTTAAATGGGCCTAACTTACTCATCTTAAGCCCAATTAAGGCATATGATACCTTGTTGGAAAGCTTATTCAGAGGCCCTTAATTTGGTCCAGGTTTAGGTGAGTATTAATAAGCATCAATAGCAGTTTACAGCCGCACAAGTCAGAGAGAGACGGAAATTAGATAACTTTTACAATCATTGTTTTTGCTTTTACGTTATTGGGCTTAATTGCTAAACATGGTTAATTTTCGGATTTTTCAATCATCCTGACCTTGTTGCCTTGCACAGAGCATAACTAGAGTTACAGATATTGGATTTTGGTGATCTTGCTGTCCCGGGAAAGATAACGAAGAGACCTACAATTTTAGGTTTCACATGAATTGTCAAATTAGGGCAAAATCAAGGCTAAATTGGGTCCTGAGTTCTCAGGCGCGGATCAGTGCACAGTCCTTGATGTACCTTCACTTAATTGGGCCTAACATACTCATCTTAAGCCCAGTTACGGCATATGATACCTTGTTGGAAAGCTTATTCAAAGGCCCTTAATTTGGTCCAGGGTTAGGTCAGGATTAATAAGCGTAAATAGCAGTTTACAGCCGCACAAGTCAGAGAGAGACGAAAATTATACAACTTTTACAATCATTGTTTTTGCTTTTACATTATTGGGCTTAATTGCTAAACATTGTTAATTTTCGGATTTTTCACTCATCCTAACCATGTTGCCTTGCACATAACATAACTAGAGCTACAGATATCGGATTTTGGTGATCTTGCTGTCCCTAGAAACATCAGGAAGAGACCTACAACTTCAGGTTCCACTAGAATTGTTAAATTAGGCCAAAATCAAGGCTAAATTGGGTCCGAGTCTTGCTGTTCCTTCATTTAAATGGGCCTAACTTACTCATTTTAGCAATTAGGCATATGATACCTTGTTGGGCTTATTCAGGTCTTGTTTGGTCTAGGTTGGTCGGAATAATGATAAATAGGTTTATAGGCAACGAGAGGAAATTGATCTTTCATCATTGTTTTTCTTTTTATTTTGGGTTAATTGCCAAACATTTTATTTTGGTTTTTCCTTCCCGGTGCATGCATAACTAGAGCTTGATTCGATTTTTGTGATGTTGTTGTCCCTAGAAGATAGGAAGAGACCTACAATTTCGGTTTACAAGTTGTCAAATTAGGCCAAAATCAAGGTTAAATTGGGTCCCGAGTTCTCTTTGGCGGATCATTGCACAATCCATGATGTTCCTTCACTTAAATAGGCCTAACTTACTCATCTTAAGCCCAAATAAGGCATATGATACCTTGTTCAATGCTTATTCAGGCCCTTATTTGGTCTAGGTTAGGTCTGGATTATAGCATAAATAGTTACGAGCTGAGGAGCGAATTAGTAACTTTTAGATCATTGTTTTTCTTTTACTTTTGGGCTTTTGGGCTTTTCTAAACATTGTTTATTTTCGGTTTTCACCCATCCTAACCTTGTTGCCTTGCGCGAGCATAACTTGAGCTATGATATCGGTTTTGGTGATCTTCTGTCCCTAGAAAGATAAGGAAGAGACCTACATTTCATCTTGACTAGATTGTCAAATTAAGCCAAAATCAAGGCTAAATTGGGTCCCGAGTTCTTTGGCGCGGGTCGATCCATGATGTTCCTTCACTTAAATGGGTCTAACTTACTCATGTTAAGCCCAATTAAGGCATATGATGCCTTGTTGGAAAGGTTATTCAGAGGACCTTAATTTGGTCTATGGTTAGGCCAGGGTTAATAAGCATAAATGACAGTTTACAACCGCACAAGCTAGAGAGAGACGGAAATTAGACAACTTTTACAATCATTGTTTTTGCTTATACATTATTAGGCAGCTATTGCTAAACATTGTTTATTTTCGGATTTTACACCCATCCTAACCTTGTTGCTTTGCGCAGAGCATAACTAGAGCTACAGATATCGGATTTTGGTGATCTTGTTGTCCCTAGAAAGTTAAGGAAGAGACCTATAATTTCAGGTTTCACAAGAATTGTCAAATTAGGCCAAAATCAAGACTAAATTGGGTCCCGAGTTCTCTCGGATCGAGTCACGCGATCCATGATGTTCCTTCACTTAAATGGGCCTCACTTACTCATCTTAAGCCCAATTAAGGCATATGATACCTTGTTGGAAAGCTTATTCAGAGGCCCTCAATTTTGTCTATGGTTAGGCCATGATTAATAAGCATAAATGATAGTTTACAACCGCACAAGCTAGAGAGAGACGGAAATTAGACAACTTCTACAATCATTGTTTTTGCTTATACATTATTGGGCTTAATTGCTAAACATTGTTAATTTTCGGATTTTTCACTCATCCTGACCTTGTTACCTAGGGCAGAGCATAACTAGAGCTACAGATATCGGATTTTGGTGATCTTGCAGTCCGTAGAAAGATAAGGAAGAGACCTACAAATTCAGGTTTCACAAGAATTGTCA
Organism: Sophora flavescens; assembly: GCA_030762895.1. NCBI lineage: Eukaryota > Viridiplantae > Streptophyta > Magnoliopsida > Fabales > Fabaceae > Sophora > Sophora flavescens. Next base: position 4,408,204 of record JAUPTC010000013.1, read on the forward strand.
AATTAGGACAAAATCAACTCTAAATTGGGTCCCGAGTTCTCTGGCGCGGATCGGTGCAGGTGATGTTCCTTCACTTAAATGGGCCTAGCTTACTCATCTTAAGCACAATTAAGGCATATGATACTAATAAGCCTCTGGCTCATCTAGTTTTATAGCTAGTATGACCAGGGTTTTGTGCAAATTATATCGTATTTTCACCCAAATTAGATTAGATTGTCCTCAAGCAAGGTTTTGAGTCTCTAGAGTAGTTTTAAGTTAATTTAGCTAGTTTTAAGTCAAAATAATACACTTATGGTTAGTTCCTTGTTTTCAGGTTAAGTAGAAGCTGAGAAAATAAAGAACAGAGGTCTCGCCACGCGAAGGACACGCTCGCCACGCGACCCAGAAGCCTGACTGTTCCAAGAAATTGCTAAGTCTCTGGTTCGCCTCGCGAAGAAGGTCTCGCCCCGCGAGTCTTGCAAACCTGAAAAAGTCAGAGACGATCACGGCTTGCCCGTGTTGAAGGTCTTGGCCGTGGCAGTTTTGAAGTTGAAGAGTCTCGCCTCGCGAGCATCCCTTCGCCTCGCGAATCTGGAAGTCAGAGAGCATCACGGTTAGGCCCTGATGGCCATAACGGGCGTAAGGAGAAAACTCTTCATATCCTCGCCTCGCGAGCGTCACTTCGCCTCGCGATAATGCCAAAGGTTGCTGACTCTTCATGAAATTCGCCTCGCGAATGTGTGCTCGCCTCGCGAGCCATCTGAATTCTGAATTTGTATAAAAGGCTGTTCTGAACATTTTGTAAAAACTTTTGCTTCTCCAACTTTCTGATATACATTTTTCTCTGTGATTTCGTTTTTGCCATGGAGCACTAAGTCCTAGGATTAGTCTACTGTTTGAGGATCCTATATACTTGAGGTTATGTAATCCCTATTTTAATTGCTTTTCCCTTTTCAATACCATATTTCATATTTCTGTTTGTTATTTCAGGAGTGTGTAATATTGTATTGATTTGTTTCAGTGATGTTAATTTCCTATACATAATCGCGTTTGTTAATTCGCGTGTGTTCATTTATGATCGTTTGATCATGAGAGCTTAATCCCGTTTGTTATTTCGGGAATAGGAATTTGCATCCATAGTAGCAATTACGTTGTTAGTTGTTACTGTAACTGAAAGGGGATTAGAATCTGCTTAGGGCTTGGGATTACATTAACCAAGGATAGTTGGGAATTCTTGACAGTAGATTAATCGTTGTTTGATAATTGATAACCTCTTTTCAACTGCCTTGTTTTTGATTGCTCTGTTTTGTTTGTTTCTTATTTGCACTCCAATCCAAACCCCCCCCCCCCCCCAAAACTGATTTTTGTGAAAGGTAATATTCTCAGAGTCCTTGAGAGACGACATCCGAGTTGTCGCACTAGACTACAGTTTTAAACCCGCTCGTCCTTTTTGGCGCGTGCGCGCACAAATGCGACCAAAAAATTGGCGCCGTTGTTAGGGGACTCGAGTTGTTATTTTTCGCAACTTGTTTTATTTTATTTTTCTTTCTTTCTTTCTTTTATTTTCTGTTCTGTTTTGAATTGGTCTGGCTACTAGGTCTCATTGCCCTGAACTGTGTGATTTTGACCCGGAAATTGAAAGAACATTGCACACACTCCGTAGGGAATTTCGGGCTAGCACTAGTAGTGATTCCAATTTTAAAACTGCTTTTGAAAACATGGGAGACCAAAGAACTTTGAGGCAGCTTGCTGCCCCTGATGTCAACTATAATGGATTATGTATTTCTTATCCTGGTGCTGACACTCCTTTTGAACTGAAATCTGGTTTTATTCACCTGTTGCCCAAGTTTAATGGTCTTGCAGGTGAGGATCCTCACAAGCACTTGAAAGAATTCCAAGTTGTATGCTCCACAACCTCGAGAGCAGAGGGAGTCACTGAGGACAGTATCAAGCTAAAGGCTTTTCCATTTTCACTCCAGGGAGCTTCAAAGGATTGGCTATTGTACCTTGAGCCTAACTCCATCACCACTTGGAATGATTTGAAGAGGGTGTTTCTAGAAAGGTATTTTCCTGCTTCAAGAGCTGCTTCCATAAGGAAAGAGATATGTGGCATCAGGCAAGGGAACGAGTCACTAGCTGAATACTGGGAAAGGTTCAAACATTTGGTATCTAGTTGCCCCCAGCATCAAATTTCTGAACAACTCCTGATCCAATACTTTTATGAAGGATTGCTGCCAATGGATAGGAATCTGTTGGATGCTGCTAGTGGGGGAGCATTAGTTGATAAAACCCCAGCTGCTGCTAAGCAACTTATGGAGAATATGTCGTTGAATTCCCAGCAGTTTTCTACAAGAAGAAATTCAGTTGAGCCAAGAGGTGTGCATGAGATTCATAGTTCATCTTCCAACCAGGCCGCCCTTGAGAATAGATTGGATGAGCTGACTTCCTTTGTAAGACAATTGGCAATAGACAAGGTTCAGCCTGCAAAGTTATGTAGCATGTGCAATGCACCTGAGCATCCATTTGATCCATGCCCGATCCAGAGAGAAGAGTTTGTCAGTGAAGTACCTCAGGCTTATGCAGTGAACCCATATAATCAAGGAGGCAGTCAGAATCGGTACAGCATTCCAGACCTCTCTACTAATAGGTACCATCCTAGCTGGAGAAATCACCCTAATCTGCGGTATGGGAATTCTTCCCAACAACAGCCGATGGCACCTCAGAATCATCCTCCAGTGACCACTTCTGCACCTTCTGGACCATCATTAGAAGACTTGGTGAAGCAAATTGCTGCATCTAGTGTACAGTTTCAGCAACGGACAGATGCTAGTATTCAAGATTTGAGGACACAGATTGGACAGTTGGCCACATCCATGAATAGTATACAAGAAGGTCAAGGGACAAACCAGCTGCCTGCTGCACAGCCAGTGATAAATCCTAATGCCTCCAACCCTAATGTGAGTGTCATCTCTCTGAGATCTGGAAAGGTTGTTGAGGCCACTTCTGGAAAGGATGAAGAAACTGTTAAGGCTACTCCTGAGCCTACTGTTAAGGCTACTCCTGAGCCTGTGGTTGAAGTTGAAACTGAGAGAGTGTATAGACCACCCATTCCATTCCCACATAGAATTCAGAAAAATTTGAAGATTGGTGGTGAAAATAAAGAGAAGGAGATTCTTGATGTTTTCAAAAAGTAGTCATTAATATTCCACTGTTGGATGTGATCAAGCAAGTGCCCAGATATGCTAAATTTCTGAAGGACCTATGCACTAACAAGAGGAAGATGAAGACTAATGAGAGGGTTGACTTGGGAATGAATGTCTCAGCGCTCATCCAGTCAAAGATAGAGAGAGTTGCTTCTATAGCCCCTAATCAAGTACTGCCACAAAAGTGCAAGGATCCAGGCACCTTCACTATCCCATGCACTATTGGGGACAAGAAGTTTGAGAACTGCATGTTGGACTTGGGAGCATCAATCAATGTCATGCCTACCTCCATCTTTAATAACCTTGATCTGGGGCCATTGCAGTACACAGGTCTTACCATCCAGTTGGCTAACAGGACCAGTGCCCGACCCATGGGGATGGTAGAGGATGTCCTAGTGCAAGTTGATGATTTGATATTCCCTGCAGACTTCTATATCCTAGATATGGCAGGAGAGACTCAGTCCAGTAGATCACCCATAATCTTGGGGAGACCATTCATGATGACATCCAAGACCAAGATTGATGTTTATGATGGGACTATGTCTATGGAGTTTGGTGGTATTGTGGCCAAATTCAAGATTTTTGATGCTATGAAGCACCCAGTAGAGGAGCACTCTGTATTCCACTTAGAGTTGCTGTCTGAGCTCATTGAGGACACTCATGATGACCTTATTTCTGATTTTCCTGTTATTTCTGGTTTTGATGATGTATATACTTGTACTAACTGCACTAACACTAACCCATGTTCTGTTTGTTCTGAGTTTTTGGATTTAACCTTGCAGGGTGAGGATGATAGTGAAAGTGATAGTGAGAGTGAAGCTGTTTATTCAGCAGCAGTCCTTGACCCTATGGCTACTTCCAATGCACCATCTGTTGAGCAGCCACCTTCTTTGGAACTCAAACCACTTCCTGAGAACCTAAAGTATGCCTACTTGGGGAGGGATGCAACATTGCCAGTCATCATTTCCTCCAGCCTCAACTCTGATCAGGAAGCCAAGCTTTTAGAAGTTCTGAGGAAGAACAAGAAGGCCATTGGGTGGACATTGGCCGATATTCCAGGAATTAGCCCCTCCAGATGCATGCACAGAATTTTATTGGAGGATGGGGCTAAGCCGATCGACAGGCCCAAAGGCGACTTAACCCACTCGATTCGGATGTGGTAAAGAAAGAGGTGACTAAGCTTCTACAGGCAGGTATTATCTATCCCATCTCTGATAGTTCTTGGGTAAGTCCGGTTCAGGTTGTACCAAAGAAGTCTGGTCTAACAGTAGTTAGGAATGAGAATAATGAACTTGTGTCTACTAGAGTCCAGAATAGCTGGAGAGTTTGTATAGACTATAGGAAGCTAAACCAGGCCACCCGAAAGGATCATTTTCCTTTGCCGTTCATAGATCAGATGCTAGATCGGCTGGCTGGTCAGTCCCATTATTGTTTTTTAGATGGCTTTTCCGGGTATTTCGAGATTCATATTGCCCCTGAGGATCAGGAAAAGACCACCTTCACGTGCCCCTTCGGTACGTTTGCTTATAGGAGGATGCCATTTGGCCTCTGTAATGCTCCTGGCACCTTTCAAAGATGCATGCTTAGTATTTTCTCTGACTTTATTGAAAACTGCATAGAGGTGTTTATGGATGATTTTACTGTGTATGGCTCCTCTTTTGATGCTTGTTTGCATAGTCTAGATCTAGTTCTTCAAAGATGCATTGATACTGATTTGATTCTGAATTATGAGAAATGTCATTTCATGGTAGAACAGGGGATAGTATTGGGTCATGTAATTTCCAAAGAGGGTATTTCTGTGGATCCTGCAAAAATAAATGTGATTGCTTCATTGCCTTACCCATCTTGCGTACGCGAGATCCGTTCCTTTCTTGGACATGCAGGTTTCTACAGGCGCTTTATAAAGGACTTCAACAAGATAGCACTGCCATTGTCAAATCTGCTGAAAAATGATGCCCTGTTCCAGTTTGATGAAAAGTGCAAAGAGTCATTTGACTATCTGAAGAAGGCGTTGACTTCTACCCCTGTCATCCAGCCCCCAGACTGGACACTCCCGTTTGAACTGATGTGTGATGCTTCAAATTTTGCTGTGGGGGCAGTTCTGGCACAAAGGGTGGGCAAAGTTGCCCATGTAATTCACTATGCTTCTAGGACCCTAGATGCCGCACAGGCAAATTACACCACCACTGAGAAAGAGCTGCTAGCTATTGTATTTGCACTTGACAAGTTTAGGTCTTATTTGCTAGGTTCTAGGGTGACTGTTTTTACTGACCATGCAGCTTTGAAATATCTGTTGAAGAAGCCAGAAGCTAAGCCAAGACTGATCAGGTGGATGCTCTTGCTCCAGGAATTCAATGTGGAGATAAAGGATAAAAGTGGAGCTGAAAATTTGGTAGCAGATCATTTGAGTAGGATAGCAAGGGATGAGGATACTTTGCCCATCCAAGATGATTTCCCTGATGAGAGATTGTTACATATGTATGGGGTAACCCCCTGGTTTGCTGACATTGTAAATTTTCTAGTTCTTTGGTGTTGTTCCTGCAGTACAAGTAGACAAAAGTTCCACAAGCTGAAGAGCGATGCAAAGTATTATGTGTGGGATGACCCCTACCTGTGGAAGTTCTGCAGTGACCAGGTTATTCGGAGGTGTGTATCCGATCATGAGAAGGAGTCCATCCTGCATTTCTCACATGCCTCTCCCGGTTGGAGGACACTTTGGACCTCAAAGGACAGCAAGAAAAGTCCTGGACTCCGGGTTCTACTGGCCCACACTTTTTAGGGATTCATATGAGGTATATAAGAGTTGTAAAGAATGTCAAATAACAGGCCCGGCAATCACTCGTAGGAGTGAGATGCCCCAACAGCCCATGCTCTTTTGTGAAGTTTTTGATGTGTGGGGGATGGACTTCATGGGTCCCTTCCCTCCTTCTTTTGGTTTTGTATATATTTTGTTGGCTGTAGATTATGTTTCAAAGTGGGTGGAAGCAATCCCCACTAGGACTAACGATGCTCAGATTGTTTCAAAATTTGTTAGGTCCAACATTTTTTGCAGGTTTGGCATACCCAAGGCAATCATCAGTGACCAGGGCACACATTTTTGCAACAGAACCTTGGAGGCCTTACTCAGAAAATATGGGGTTGTACATAGAGTGTCTACTGCTTACCATCCCCAAACCAATGGCCAAGCTGAAATATCCAACAGAGAGATCAAGCAAATTCTGGAGAAGATGGTGCAGCCTAATAGAAAGGAATGGAGCCGCCGTCTGGAAGACGCACTGTGGGCACAAAGGACTGCTTTCAAGACCCCTATAGGAATGTCCCCATTTCGGCTAGTTTTTGGTAAGGCTTGTCACCTCCCGGTGGAGGTTGAGCATAGAGCATATTGGGCAGTAAAGTGTTGTAATATGGACATGAATAAATCTGGTGTTGAAAGAAAGCTGCAGTTGCAGCAACTTGAGGAGCTTAGGCTTGAAGCCTATGAAAGCTCCAAGATTTATAAAGAAAAGACAAAACAATTTCATGATAGAATGATTGTTAGGAAAGAATTTTTTGTGGGCCAGCTAGTATTATTGTTTAACTCCCGCCTGAAACTGATGGCTGGGAAACTTAGGTCCAAATGGGATGGCCCCTTTGTCATTACTAATGTGTTTCCTTATGGTGCAGTAGAGATTACACGTGCAGGTACACACAAGCCTTTCAAGGTTAATGGGCAGAGGTTGAAGCCATTCCATGGTGTGGATGCTGTTGTTCCTATGGATGCCAATGTTGAGGAGCTATCTTTGGATGCTCCAACCTACACTGATGCTTGATCAGGGAGTTTCTTTTCCTTTCCCTCACTCTGATTGTAAAGTCTATTGTTGTTCATTGGGGACAATGCATGTTTTAAGTGTGGGGGAGGGAACTAGTTGTAGTTTTTCTTTTCTTTGAATAAAGTTTTCTTTTCTTTGAATAAAGCTCCTGAATAATTTGAGAAGCTCTGGAGCATTTGTGTGTTGAGTCTTTTGTTGGCAAGTTTGCTAGATTTTGATTGATGTTGCACAGATTACTTGCATGATTGATATGTGATGATTCCCCCTAGGCTGAAAAATTTTGTGATTCCCATGTAAAATTGAAAACTGAACTTTGGGATTTTGTTAAGATGGCATGATGAATGATAAGTTTGGGGTGATAGGAAGCACACACTAGGGATAGTATCTCTTTCAAACAATTTGCATGAATGTCCAGGTGAGGTTTTGAGCCTCCAACATGTTTTTGACTGTGTGAAAATCGCTTTCAAGTTGCACTTCCCTGGATTTGATTGAATCTCTTTTTGGTTTGCATGATTATATGTGTGTAGCAAATGATTTAGGCATTTTCCTTGTAAATAGCTACTTGGCCTGAATAAACCAATTCCTAATGCATGTTCCCTAGTTAGCCCATTGAGCCTAATTAGCCTGTTAGTTCTTGATAACCTAATGTTATAAGCCCAAAAATCTGGAAAACCATGTTAACCCGATCTTAGGATTAGGAGAGCATGTAATCTTAGAATGGGTGCAAGAAACTAAAGTTTGGGGTGGCTGCAAGGTGCAATGTGTTGTTTGGGATTAGGAAAAAGAAAAAAGAAAAAAAAGAAAAGTGTAAAAATGAAAAAGAAAAAAAAAGAAAAAGAATAAAAAGTGCAAAAATGCCAAAAAGAAATAAGAAGAGCTGTAGCCACCCAGAAGTGTAAAGAAAAAAATAAAGATAGGAACTGAGTGAAATTCAAAGTGTAAATATAGTTCATGCTCTCTTAGTTCCTAGGGTCTTCAGCTTAGTTCCTTTTGTATATCCTACCCTTAGCCAGGCCCCATTACAACCCATAAAAGACCTTCTGATGTTGCTTGCATGTTTTCTGTGGGAGCCATTTTGAGATGAAAAGCAAATTTTTGGGAAGTGTACTTGAAAAGTGAAACTGAGTGCAAGTTGTTAGCCTGACATAAACTGAGTGACTGAGTGAACAAATAATGCCCTTGTGAGGAAGGCAGTTGTTTGGATTTGGTGATCTCCCTCTTGTGTGTGACTTAGATCCCCTGCTTAGATTTCTGATTGTTTTCATGATGAAACTCTCAAATGTTTAGAATAAATGAATGTGGGGATTGCTCTGTTTGAAAAGGGGGAAACAATGAAGAAAAACTGTTTTGGATGTGTTGCTTGAATGTGTGCAATGTTGATTGAATCTTTTGAGCTTGCCAGGTCTTGAGTCTTTTTGTTTTTTTGAGTCTTAGTTTGCTTGGGGACAAGCAAAGTTTAAGTTTGGGGTATTTTGATAAGCCTCTGGCTCATCTAGTTTTATAGCTAGTATGACCAGGGTTTTGTGCAAATTATATCGTATTTTCACCCAAATTAGATTAGATTGTCCTCAAGCAAGGTTTTGAGTCTCTAGAGTAGTTTTAAGTTAATTTAGCTAGTTTTAAGTCAAAATAATACACTTATGGTTAGTTCCTTGTTTTCAGGTTAAGTAGAAGCTGAGAAAATAAAGAACAGAGGTCTCGCCACGCGAAGGACACGCTCGCCACGCGACCCAGAAGCCTGACTGTTCCAAGAAATTGCTAAGTCTCTGGTTCGCCTCGCGAAGAAGGTCTCGCCCCGCGAGTCTTGCAAACCTGAAAAAGTCATAGACGATCACGGCTTGCCCGTGTTGAAGGTCTTGGCCGTGGCAGTTTTGAAGTTGAAGAGTCTCGCCTCGCGAGCATCCCTTCGCCTCGCGAATCTGGAAGTCAGAGAGCATCACGGTTAGGCCCTGATGGCCATAACGGGCGTAAGGAGAAAACTCTTCATATCCTCGCCTCGCGAGCGTCACTTCGCCTCGCGATAATGCCAAAGGTTGCTGACTCTTCATGAAATTCGCCTCGCGAATGTGTGCTCGCCTCGCGAGCCATCTGAATTCTGAATTTGTATAAAAGGCTGTTCTGAACATTTTGTAAAAACTTTTGCTTCTCCAACTTTCTGATATACATTTTTCTCTGTGATTTCGTTTTTGCCATGGAGCACTAAGTCCTAGGATTAGTCTACTGTTTGAGGATCCTATATACTTGAGGTTATGTAATCCCTATTTAAATTGCTTTTCCCTTTTCAATACCATATTTCATATTTTTGTTTGTTATTTCAGGAGTGTGTAATATTGTATTGATTTGTTTCAGTGATGTTAATTTCCTATACATAATCGCGTTTGTTAATTCGCGTGTGTTCATTTATGATCGTTTGATCATGAGAGCTTAATCCCGTTTGTTATTTCGGGAATAGGAATTTGCATCCATAGTAGCAATTACGTTGTTAGTTGTTCTCAGAATCGAAAGGGGATTAGAATCTGCTTAGGGCTTGGGATTACATTAACCAAGGATAGTTGGGAATTCTTGACAGTAGATTAATCGTTGTTTGATAATTGATAACCTCTTTTCAACTGCCTTGTTTTTGATTGCTCTGTTTTGTTTGTTTCTTATTTGCACTCCAATCCAAACCCCCCCCCCCAAAACTGATTTTTGTGAAAGGTAATATTCTCAGAGTCCTTGAGAGACGACATCCGAGTTGTCGCACTAGACTACAGTTTTAAACCCGCTCGTCCTTTTTGGTCGCCCAAGTTCTCGGGCACGGATCAGTGCGCAGTCCATGATGTTCCTTCACTTTAATGGGCCTAACTTACTCATCTTAAGCCCAATTAAGGCATATGATACCTTGTTGGAAAGCTTATTCAGAGGCCCTTAATTTGGTCTAGGGTTAGGTCGGGATTAATAAGAATCAATAGCAGTTTACAGCCGCACAAGCCAGAGAGACACGAAAATTAGACAACTTTTACAATCATTGTTTTTGCTTTTACATTATTGGGCTTAATTGCTAAACATTGTTAATTTTACGGATTTTACACTCATCCTAACCTTGTTGCCTTGTGCGAGCATAACTAGAGCTATAGATATCGGATTTTGGTGATCTTGCTGTCCCTAGAAAGTTAAGGAAGAGACCTATAATTTCAGGTTTCACAAGAATTGTCAAATTAGGCCAAAATCAAGACTAAATTGGGTCCTGAGTTCTCTGGCGCGGATCAGTGCGCAGTCCATGATGTTCCTTCACTTAAATGGGCCTAACTTACTCATCTTAAGCCCAATTAAGGCATATGATACCTTGTTGGAAAGCTTATTCAGAGGCCCTCAATTTTGTCTATGGTTAGGCCAGGATTAATAAGCATAAATGAAAGTTTACAACCGCACAAGCTAGAGAGAGACGGAAATTAGACAACTTTTACAATCAATGTTTTTGCTTATACATTATTGGGCTTAATTGCTAAACATTGTTAATTTTCGGATTTTTCACTCATCCTGACCTTGTTACCTAGGGCAGAGCATAAGTAGAGCTACAGATATCGGAATTTGGTGATCTTGCAGTCCGTAGAAAGATACGGAAGAGACCTACAAATTCAGGTTTCACAAGAATTGTCAAATTAGGACAAAATCAAGGCTAAATTGGGTCCCGAGTTCTCTGGCTCGGATCAGTGTGCAGTCCGTGATGTTCCTTCACTTAAATGGGCCTAACTTACTCATCTTAAGGCCAATTAAGGCATATGATACTTTGTTGGAAAGCTTATTAAGATGCCCTTAATTTGGTCTAGGGTTAGGTCACGATTAATAAGCATAAATAGCAGTTTACAGCCGCACAAGCCAGAGAGAGTCGGAAATTAGACAACTTTTACAATCATTGTTTTTGCTTTACATTATTTGCCTTAATTGCTAAACATTGTTAATTTTTGGATTTTTCACTCATCCAGATCTTGTTGCCTTGCGCAGAGAAAAACTAGAGTTACAGATATCGGATTTTGGTGATCTTGCTGTCCCTAGAAAGATAAGGAAAAGACCTACAATTTCAGGTTTCACAATAATTGTCAAATTAACCAAAATCAAGGCTAAATTGGGTCCCGAGTTCTCTGGCGCGGATCAGTGTGCAGTGCATGATGTTCCTTCACTTATATGGGCAAACTTACTCGTCTTAAGCCAATTAAGGCATATGATACCTTGTTGGAGAGCTTATTCAGAGGCCCTTAATTTGGTCTAGGGTTAGGTCAGGATTAATAAGAATAAATAGCAGTTTATAGCCGAACAAGCCAGAGAGAGACGGAAATTAGACAACTTTTACAATCATTGTTTTTGCTTTTACATTATTGGGCTTAGTTGGGCTTAATTTCTAAACATTGTTTATTTTCGGATTTTTCTCCCATCCTAACCTTGTTGCCTTACGCAGAGCATAACTAAAGCTACAGATATCGGATTTTTGTAATCTTGCTGTCCCTAGAAAGATAAGGAAGAGACCTACAATTTCATGCTTGACTAGAATTGTCAAATTAAGCCAAAATCAAGGCTAAATTGGGTCCCGAGTTCTCTGGCACGGATCAGTGCGCAGTCCATGATGTTCCTTCACTTAAATGGGCCTAACTTACTCATCTTAAGCCCAATTAAGGCATATGATACCTTGTTGGAAAGCTTATTCAGAGGCCCTTAATTTGGTCTAGGGTTAGGTCAGGATTAATAAGCATAAATAGCAGTTTACAGCCGCACAAGCCAGAGAGAGACGGAAATTAGACAACTTTTACAATCATTGTTTTTGCTTTTACATTATTGGGCTAATTGGGCTTAATTGCTAAATATTGTTAATTTTCGGATTTTTCACTCCTCTTGACCTTGTTGCCTTGCGCAGAGCATAACTAGAGTTACAGATATCGGATTTTGGTGATCTTGCAGTCCCTAGAATGATAAGGAAAAGACCTACAATTTCAGGTTTCACAATAATTGTCAAATTAACCAAAATCAAGGCTAAATTGGGTCCCGAGTTCTCTGGCGCGGATCAGTGTGCAGTGCATGATGTTCCTTCACTTATATGGGCAAACTTACTCGTCTTAATCCAATTAAGGCATATGATACCTTGTTGGAGAGCTTATTCAGAGGCCCTTAATTTGGTCTAGGGTTAGGTCAGGATTAATAAGAATAAATAGCAGTTTATAATCGAACAAGCCAGAGAGAGACGGAAATTAGACAACTTTTACAATCATTGTTTTTGCTTTTACATTATTGGGCTTAATTGGGCTTAATTTCTAAACATTGTTTATTTTCAGATTATTCTCCCATCCTAACCTTGTTGCCTTACACAGAGCATAAGTAGAGCTACAGATATTGGATTTTTGTAATCTTGCTGTCCCTAGAAAGATAAGGAAGAGACCTACAATTTCATGCTTGACTAGAATTGTCAAATTTAGCCAAAATCAAGGCTAAATTGGGTCCCGACTTCTCTGGCGTGGATCAGTGCGCAGTCCATGATGTTCCTTCACTTAAATGGGCCTAACTTTATCATCTTAAGCCCAATTAAGGCATATGATACCTTGTTGGAAAGCTTATTTAGAGGCCCTTAATTTGGTCTCGGGTTAGGTAAGGATTAATAAACATAAATAGTAGTTTACAGCGGAACAAGCCAGAGAGAGACGAAAATTAGACAACTTTTACAATCATTGTTTTTGCTTTTACATTATTGGGCTTAATTGGGCTTAATTGCTAAATATTGTTAATTTTCGGATTTTTCACTCATCATGACATTGTTGCCTTGCGCATAGCATATCTAGAGTTACAGATATCGGATTTTGGTGATCTTGCAGTCACTAGAACGATAAGGAAGAGACCTACAATTTCAGGCTTCACAAGAATTGTCAAATTAAGCAAAATCAAGGCTAAATTGGGTCCCAAGTTCTCGGGCACGGATCAGTGCGCAGTCCATGATGTTCCTTCACTTAAATGGGCCTAACTTACTCATCTTAAGCCCAATTAAGGCATATGATACCTTGTTGGAAAGCTTATTCAGAGGCCCTTAATTTGGTCTAGGGTTAGGTAGGGATTAATAAGCATAAATAGCAGTTTACAGCCGCACAAACCAGAGAGAGACGGAAATTAGACAACTTTTACAATCATTGTTTTTGCTTTTACATTATTGGGCTTAATTGCTAAATATTGTTAATTTTCGGATTTTTCACTCATCTTGACCTTGTTGCCTTGCGCATAGCATAACTAGAGCTACAGATAGGGGATTTTGGTGATCTTGCTGTCCCTAGAAAGATAAGGAAGAGACCTACAATTTCAGGTTTACAAGAATTGTCAAGTTAGGTCAAAATCAAGGCTAAATAGGGTCCCGAGTTCTCTTTGGCGGATCATTGCACATTCCATGATGTTCCTTCACTTAAATAGGCCTAACTTACTCATCTTAAGCCCAATTAAGGCATATGATACCTTGTTGGAAAGCTTATTCAGAGGCCCTTAATTTGGTCTAGGGTTATGTCTGGATTAATAAGCATAAATAGCTATTTACAACACAAGCCAGAGAGAGACGGAAATTAGACAACTTTTACAATCATTGTTTTTGCTTTTACATTATTGGGCTTAATTGGGCTTAATTGCCAAACATTGTTAATTTTTGGATTTTTCACTCATCCTGACCTTGTTGCCTTGCGCAGAGCATAACTAGAGCTACAGATATAGGATTTTGGTGACCTTGTGGTCCCTAGAAAGAAAATGAAGAGACCTACAATTTCAGGTTTCACAAGAATTGTGAAATTAGGCCAAAATCAAGGCTAAATTGGGTCCCGAGTTCTCTGGCACGGATCAGTGCGCAGTCCATGATGTTCCTTCACTTAAATGGGCCTAACTTACCCATCTTAAGCCCAATTTAGGCATATGATACCTTGTTGGAAACTTATTCAGAGGCCCTTAATTTGGTATATGGTTAGGCCAGGATTAATAAGCATAAATGACAGTTTACAACCGCACAAGCTAGAGAGAGACGGAAATTAGACAACTTTTACAATCATTGTTTTTGCTTATACATTATTGGACTTAATTGCTAAACATTGTTAATTTTCGGATTTTTCACTCATCCTGACCTTGTTACCTAGGGCAGAGCATAAGTTGAGCTACAGATATCGGATTTTGGTGATCTTGCAGTCCGTAGAAAGATAAGGAAGAGACCTACAAATTCAGGTTTGCCAAGAATTGTCAAATTAGGGCAAAATCAAGGCTAAATTGTGTCCCGAGTTCTCTGGCGCGGATCAGTGTGCAGTCCGTGATGTTCCTTCACTTAAATGGGCCTAACTTACTCATCTTAAGCACAATTAAGGCATATGATACCTTGTTGTAAAGCTTATTCGAGAAATTTTTTATTGTTTTTTGGGGGGGTTTGGTTGGTGTGTTTTTGGTTTTTTTTGGTTATTGAGGCCCTTAATTTTGTCTAGGGTTAGGTCAGGATTAATAAGCATAAAAAGCAGTTTACAGCCGTACAAGCCAGAGATAGACGGAAATTAGACAACTTTTATAATCTTTGTTTTTGCTTTTACGTTATTAGGCTTGATTTCTAAACATTGTTTATTTTGGGATTTTTCACTCATCCTAGCCTTGTTGCCTTGCGCAGGGCATAACTAGAGCGACAGATATCGGATTTTGGTGATCTTGCTGTCCCTAGAAAGATAAGGAAGAGACCTACAATTTCATGTGTGACAAGAATTGTCAAATTTGGCCAAAATCAAGGCTAACTTGGGTCCCGAGTTCTCTGGCGCGGATCAGTGAGTAGTCCATGATGTTCCTTCACTTAAATGGGCCTAAGTTACTCATCTTAAGCCCAATTAAGACAAATGATACCTTGATGGAAAGCTTATTCAGAGGCCATTAATTTGTCAAGGGTTTGGTCCGGATAAATAAGCAAAAATAGTAGTTTATAGCCGCACAAGCCAGGGAGAGACGAAAATTAGACAACTTTTACAATCATTGTTTTTGTCTTTTACATTATTGGGCTTAATTTGAATTAATTCGCAAACATTGTTAATTTTCGGTTTTTTCACCCTTCCTGACCTTTTTGGCTAGCGCAGAGCATAACTAGAGCTATATATATCGGATTGTGGTGATCTTGCTGTCGCCAGAAAGATAAGGAAGAGACCTACAATTTCAGGTTTCACAAGAATTGTCAAATTAGGCCAAAATCAAGGCTAAATTGGGTCCCGAGTTCTCTGGCGCGGATTAGTGCGCAGTCCATGATGTTCCTTCACTTATATGGTAGCTTACTCATCTTAAGCCCAATTAAGGCATATGATACCTTGTTGGAGAGCTTATTCAGAGGCCCTTAATTTGGTCTAGGGTTGGGTCAGGATTAATAAGCATAGGTAGCAGTTTACAGCCGCACAAGCCAGAAAGAGACGGAAATTAGACAACTTTTTCAATCATTGTTTTTGCTTTTACATTATTGGGCTTAATAGCTAAACATTGTTAATTTTCGGATTTTTCACTCATCCTGACCTTGTTGCCTTGCGAAGAGCATAACTAGAGCTATAGATATCGGATTTTGGTGATCTTGTTGTCCCTAGAAAGATAAGGAAGAGACCTACAATTTCAGGTTTCACAAGAATTGTGAAATTAAGCAAAAATCAAGGCTAAATGGGTTCCCGAGTTCTCTGGCACGGATCAGTGCACAGTCCATGATGTTCCTTCACTTAAATGGGCCTAACTTACTCATCTTAAGCCCAATTAAGGCATATGATATCTTGTTGGAAAGCTTATTCAGAGGCCCTTTATTTGGTCTAGGGTTAGGTCAGGATTAATAAGCATAAATTGCAGTTTACAGCCACACAAGCCAGAGAGAGGCGGAAATTAGATAACTTTTACAATCATTGTTTTTGCTTTTACATTATTGGGCGTAATTGGGCTTAATTGCTAAACATTGTTAATTTTCGGATTTTTCACTCATCCTGCCCTTGTTGCCTTGCGCATAGCATAACTGGAGCTACAGATATTGGATTTTGGTGATCTTGCTATCCTTAGAAAGATAAGGAAGAGGCCAACAATTTTAGGTTTCACACGAATTGTGAAATTATGCCAAAATCAAGGCTAAATTGGGTCCCGAGTTACCTAGCTCGGATCATTGTGCAGTCCATGATGTTCCTTCACTTAAATGGGCCTAACTTACTCATCTTAAAGCCAATTAAGGCATATGATACTTTGTTGGAAAGCTTATTCAGAGGCCCTTAATTTGGTCTAGGGTTAGGTCACGATTAATAAGCATAAATAGCAGTTTACAGCCGTACAAGCCAGAGAGAGTCGGAAATTAGACAACTTTTACAATCATTGTTTTTGCTTTTACATTATTTGCCTTAATTGCTAAACATTGTTAATTTTTGGATTTTTCACTCATCCTGATCTTGTTGCCTTGCGCAGAGAAAAACTAGAGTTACAAATATCGGATTTTGGTGATCTTGCTGTCCCTAGAAAGATAAGGAAGAGAACTACAATTTCAAGTTTCACAATAATTGTCAAATTAACCAAAATCAAGGCTAAATTGGGTCCCGAGTTCTCATGCACGGATCAGTGTGCAGTGCATGATGTTCCTTCACTTATATGGGCCTAACTTACTCGTCTTAAGCCCAATTAAGGCATATGATACCTTGTTGGAGAGCTTATTCAGAGGCCCTTAATTTGGTCTAGGGTTAGGTCAGGATTAATAAGAATAAATAGCAGTTTATAGCCGAACAAGCCAGAGAGATACGGAAATTAGAAAACTTTTACAATCATTGTTTTTGCTTTTACATTGTTGGGCTTAATTGGGCTTAATTGCTAAATATTGTTAATTTTCGGATTTTTCACTCATCCTGACCTTGTTGCCTTGCGCAGAGCATAACTAGAGCTACAGATATCGGATTTTGGTGATCTAGCAGTCCCTAGAAAGATAAGGAAGAGACCTACAATTTCAGGTTTCATATGAATTGTTAAATTTGACCAAAATCAAGGCTAAATTGGGTCCCGACTTCTCTGGCGTGGATTAGTGCAAAGTCCATGATGTTCCTTCACTTAAATGGGTCTAACTTAATCATCTTAAGCCCAATTAAGGCATATGATACCTTGTTGGAGCTTATTAAGAGGCCCTTAATTTGGTCTTGGGTTAGGTCAGGATTAATAAACATAAATAGTAGTTTACAGCGGCACAAGCCAGAGAGAGACGGAAATTAGACAACTTTTACAATCGTTGTTTTTGGTTTTACATTATTGGGCTTAATTGCTAAATATTGTTAATTTTCGGATTTTTCACTCATCATGACCTTGTTGTCTTGCGCAGAGCATATCTAGAGTTACAGATATCGGATTTTGGTGATCTTGCAGTCACTAGAATGATAAGGAAGAGACCTACAATTTCATGCTTCACAAGAATTGTCAAATTAAGCAAAATAAAGGCTAAATTGGGTCCCGAGTTCTCTGGCGCGGATCAGTGCGCAGTCCATGATGTTCCTTCACTTAAATGGGCCTAACTTACTCATCTTAAGCCCAATTAAGGCATATGATACCTTGTTGGAAAGCTTATTCAGAGGCCCTTAATTTGGTCTAGGGTTAGGTCGGGATTAATAAGCATAAATAGCAGTTTACAGCCCCACAAGCCAGAGAGAGGCGGAAATTAGATAACTTTTACAATAATTGTTTTTGCTTTTACATTATTGGGCTTAATTGGGCTTAATTGATAAAAATTGTTAATTTTCGGATTTTTCACTCATCCTGCCCTTGTTGGCTTGCGCATAGCATAACTAGAGCTACATATATTGGATTTTGGTGATCTTGCTGTCCTTAGAAAGATAAGGAAAAGAGACCTACAATTTCAGGTTTCACAAGAATTGTGAAATTAGGCCAAAATCAAGGCTAAATTGGGTCCCGAGTTCTCTGGTGCGGATCATTGTGCAGTCCTTGATGTTCCTTCACTTAAATGGACCTAACTTACTCATCTTAAGCCTAATTAAGGCGTGTGATATCTTGTTGGAAAGCTTATTCAGATGCCCTTAATTTGGTCTAGGGTTAGGTCAGGATTAATAAGCATAAATAGCAGTTTACAGCCCCACAACCCAGAGAGAGACGGAAATTAGACAACTTTTACAATCATTGTTTTTTCTTTTACATTATTGGGCTTAATTGCTAAATATTGTTAATTTTCGGATTTTTCACTCATCTTGACCTTGTTACCTTGTGCAGAGCATAACTAGAGGTACAGATATCGGATTTTGGTGATCTTGCTGTCCCTATAAAGATAAGGAAGAGGCCTACAATTTCAAGTTTCTTAAGAATTGTCAAATTCGGTCAAAATCATGGATAAATTGGGTCTCGACTTTTCTGACTCGGATCAGTGCGTAGTCCATGATGTTCCTTCACTTAAATGGGCCTAACTTTCTCATCTTAAGCCCAATTAAGGCACATGATACCTTGTTGGAAAGCTTATTCAGAGGCCCTTAATTTGGTCTAGGGATATGTCAGGATTAATAAGCATAAATAGCAGTTTACAGCCGCACAAGCCAGAGAGAGACGGAAATTAGACAACTTTTACAATCATTGTCTTTGCTTTTACATTATTGGGCTTAATTGCTAAGTATTGTTAATTTTCGGATTTTTCACTCATCATGACCTTGTTGCCTTGCACAGAGCATATCTAGAGTTACAGATATCTGATTTTTGTGATCTTGCAGTCCCTAGAATAATAAGGAAGAGACCTACAATTTCAAGTTTCACAAGAATTGTCAAATTAAGCCAAATTCAAGGCTAAATTGGGTACCGAGTTCTCTAGCGCGGATCAGTACGCAGTCCATGATGTTCCTTCACTTAAATGGACCTAACTTACGCATATGATACCTTGTTGGAGAGCTTATTCAGAGGCCCTTAATTTCGTCTAGGGTTGGGTCAGGATTAATAAGCATAAGTAGCAGTTTACAGCCGCACATGCCAGAGAGAGACGAAAATTAGACAACTTTTACAATCATTGTTTTTGCTTTTACATTATTGGGTTTAATTGTGCTTAATTGCTAAACATTGTAAATTTTCGGATTTTTCACTCATCCTGACGTTGTTGCCTTGCGCAGAGCATAACTAGAGCTACAGATATCGGATTTTGGTGATCTTGATGTCCCTAGAAAGATAAGGAAGAGACCTACAATTTCAGGCTTCACAAGAATTGTCAAATTAAGCAAAATCAAGGCTAAATTGGGTGCCGAGTTCACTGGCGCGGATCAGTGCGCAGTCCATGATGTTCCTTCACTTAAATGGACCTAACTTACGCATCTTAAGCCCAATTAAGGCATATGATACCTTGTTGGAAAGCTTATTCAGAGGCCCTTAATTTGATCTAGGGTTAGGTCGGTATTAGTAAGCATAAATAGCAGTTTACAGCCCCACAAGCCAGAGAGAGGCGGAAATTAGATAACTTTTACAATCATTATTTTTGCTTTTACATTAGTGGGCTTAATTGGGGTTAATTGCTAAAAATTGTTAATTTTCGGATTTTTCACTCATCCTGCCCTTGTTTCCTTGCGCATAGCATAACTAGAGCTACATATATTGGATTTTGGTGATCATGTTGTCCTTAGAAAGATAAGGAAAAGAGACCTACAATTTCAGGTTTCACAAGAATTGTGAAATTAGGCCAAAATCAAGGCTAAATTGGGTCCCGAGTTCTCTGGCACAGATCATTGTGCAGTCCATGATGTTCCTTCACTTAAATGGGCCTAACTTACCCATCTTAAGCCCAATTAAGGCATATGAAACCTTGTTGGAAAGCATATTCAGAGGACCTTAATTTGCTCCAGAGTTAGGTCAGGATTAATAAGCATAAATAGCAATTTACTGCCACACAAACCAGAGAGAGACGGAAATTAGACAACTTTTACAATCATTGTTTTTGCTTTTACATTATTGGGCTTAAGTGCTAAATATTGTTAATTTTCGGATTTTTCACTCATCTTGACCTTGTTACCTTGCGCAGAGCATAACTAGAGCTACAGATAGGGGATTTTGGTGATCTTGCTGTCCCTAGAAAGATAAGGAAGAGACCTACAATATCAGGTTTCACAAGAATTGTCAAATTAGGCCAAAATCAAGGCTAAATAGGGTCCCGAGTTCTCTGGCGCGGATCAGTGCGCAATCAATGATGTTCCTTCACTTAAATGGGCCTAACTTACTCATCTTAAGCCCAATTAAGGCACCTGATACTTTGTTGGAAAGCTTATTCAGAGGCCCTTAATTTGGTCTAGGGTTAGGTCAGGATTAATAAACATAAATAGCAGCTTACAGCGGCACAAGCCAGAGACAGACGGAAATTAGACAACTTTTACAATCATTGTTTTTGCTTTTACATTATTGGGCTTTATTGGGCTTAATTGCTCAACATTGTTAATTTTTGGATTTTTCACTCATGCTGACCTTGTTGCCTTGCGTGGAGAATAACTAGAGCTACAGATATCCGATTTTGGTGTTCTTGATGTCCCTAGAAAGATAAGGAAGAGACCTACAATTTCAGATTTCACAAGAATTATCAAATTAGGCCAAAATCAAGGCCAAATAGGGTCCCGAGTTCTCTAGTGCGGATCAGTGCGCAGTCCATGATGTTCCTTCACTTAAATGGGCCTAACTTACTCATCTTAAGCCCAATTAAGGCATACGATACCTTGTTGGAAAGCTTATTCATAGGCCCTTAATTTGGTCTAGGGTTAGGTCAGGAATAATAAACATAAATAGCAGTTTACAGCTGCACAAGCTGGAGAGAGGCGGAAATTAGATAACTTTTACAATCATTGTTTTTGCTTTTGCATTATTGGGCTTAGTTGGGCTTAATAGCTAAATTTTGTTAATTTTCGGATTTTTCACTCATCGTGACCTTGTTGCATAGCGCAGAGCATATCTAGAGCTATAGATATCGAATTTTGGTGATATTGTTGTCCCTAGAAGGATAAGGAAGATACCTACAATTTCAAGTTTCACAAGAATTGTCAAATTAGGCAAAAACCATGGCTAAATTGGGTCCCGAGTTCTCCAGCGCGGATCAGTGTGCAGTCCATGATGTTCCTTCACTTAAATGGGCCTAACTTACTCATCTTAAGCCCAATTAAGGATATTTGATACCATGTAGGAATGGTTATTCAGGGGCCCTTAATTTGGTCTAGGGTTAGGTCAGGATTAATAAGCATAAATAGCAGTTTACAGCCGCACAAGCCAGAGAGAGACGGAAATTAGACAAGTTTAACAATCGTTGTTTTTGCTTTTACATTATTGGGCTTAATTGGGCTTAATTGCTAAACATTGTTAATTTTCGGATTTTTCACTCATCCTGACCTTGTTGCGTTGCGCAAAGCATAACTAGAGCTACAGATATCGGATTTTGGTGATCATGATGTCCCTAGAAAGATAAGGAAGAGACCTACAATTTTAGTTTTCACAAGAATTGTCAAATTAGGCCAAAATCAAGGCTAAATTGGGTCCCGAGTTCTCTGGCGCGGATCAGTGCGCAGTCCATGATGTTCCTTCACTTAAATGGGCCTAACTTACTCATCTTAAGCCCAATTAAGGCATATGATACCATGTTGGAAAGCTTATTCAGGGGCACTTAATTTGGTCTAGGGTCAGGTCACGATTAATAAGCATAAATAGCAGTTTACAGCCGCACAAGCCAGAGAGAGACGGAAATGAGATAATTTTAACAATCATTGTTTTTGCTTTTACATTATTGGGCTTAATTGCTAAACTTTGTTAATTTTCGGATTTTTCACTCTTCCTGCCAATGTTACCTTGCGCATAGCATAACTAGAGCTACATATATTGGATTTTGGTGAACTTGCTGTCCTTAGAAAGATAAGGAAATGAGACCTACAATTTCAGGTTTCACAAGAATTGTGAAATTATGCCAAAATCTAGGCTAAATTTGGTCCCGAGTTCTCTGGCGCGGATCATTGTCAAGTCCATGATGTTCCTTCACTTAAATTGGCCTAACTTACTCATCTTAAGCCTAATTAATGCATAAGATACCTTGTTGGGAAGGTTATTCAGAGGCCCTTAATTTGGTCTAGGTTTAGGGTAGGATTGATAAACATAAATAGTAGTTTACAGCGGCACAAGCCAGAGAGAGATGGAAATTAGACAACTTTTACAATCATTCTTTTTGTTTTTACATTATTGGGCTTTATTGGGCTTAATTGCTAAATTTTGTTAATTTTCCGATTTTTTCTCATCATGACCTTGTTGCCTAGCGCAGAGCATATCTAGAGCTAAATATATCGGATTTTGGTGATCTTGCTGTCCCTAGAAAGATAAGGAAGAGACCTACAATTTCATGTTTCACAAGAATTGTCAAATTAGGTTAAAATCATGGCTAAATTGGGTCCCGAGTTCTCTGGCACGGATCAGTGCGCAGTCCATGAGGTTCCTTCACCTAAATGGGCCTAACTTACTCATCTTAAGCCCAATTAAGGCATATAATACCAAGTGGAAAGCTTATTCAGGGGCCCTTAATTTGGTCTAGGGTTAGATCAGGATTAATAACCATAAAAAGCAGTTTACAGCCGCACAAGCCAGAGAGAGACGGAAATTAGACAATTTTAACAATCATTGTTTTTGCTTTTACATTATTGGGCTTAGTTGTGTATAATTGCTAAACATTGTTAATTTTCTGATTTTTCACTCATCCTGACCTTGTTGCGTTGCGTAAAGCATAACTAGAGCTACAGATATCGGATTTTGGTGATCTTGATGTCCCTATAAAGATAAGGAAGAGACCTACAATTTCAGGTTTCATAAGAATTGTCAAATTAGGCCAAAATCAAGGCTAAATTGGGTCCTGAGTTCTCTGGCGCGGATCAGTACGCAGTCCATGATGTTCCTTCACTTAAATTGGCCTAACTTACTCATCTTAAGCCCAATTAAGGCATATGATACCTTGTTAGAAAGCTTATTCAGAGGCCCTTAATTTGGTCTGGGGTTAGGTCAGGATTAATAAGCATAAATAGCAGTTTACAGCCGCACAATCCAGGGAGAGCCGGAAATTAGATAACTTTTACAATCATTGTTTTTGCTTTTACATTATTGAGATTAATTGGGCTTAATTGCTAAACATTGTTAATGTTCGGAATTTTCACTCATCCTGCCCTTGTTGCCTTGCGCATAGCATAACTAGAGCTACATATATCGGATTTTGGTGATCTTACTGTCTGTAGAAAGATAAGGAAGAGACCTACAATTTTGGGTTTCACAACAATTGTGAAATTAGGCCAAAATCAAGGCTAAATTGGGTCCTGAGTTCTCTGGCGCGGATCATTGCGCAGTCCATGATGTTCCTTCACTTAAATGGGCCTAACTTGTCTTAAGCCCAATTACAGCATAAGATACCTTGTTGGAAAGCTTATTCAGAGGCCCTTAATTTGGTCTAGGGTTAGGTCAGGATTAATAAGCGTAAATAACAGTTTACAACCACACAATCCAGAGAGAGACGTAATTAGATAATTTTTACAATCATTGTTTTTGCTTTTACATTATTGGGCTTAATTGCTAAACATTGTGAATTTTCGGATTTTTCACTCATCCTGACCTTGTTGCCTTGCGCAGAGCATAACTAGAGCTACATATATCGGATTTTGGTGATCTTGCAGTCCCTAGAAAGATAAGGAAGAGACCTACAATTTCAGGGTTCCCAAGAATTGTCAAATTATGCCATAATCAAGGCTAAATTGGGTCCCGAGTTCTCAGGCGCGGATCAGTGCGCAGTCCATGATGTTCCTTCACTTAAATGGGCGTAACTTACTCATCTTAAGCCCAATTAAGGCATATGATACCTTGTTGGAAAGCTTATTCAGAGGCCCTTAATTTGGACTAGGGATAGGTCAGGATTAATAAGTATAAATAGCAGTTTACAGCCGCACAAGCCAGAGAGAGACGAAAATTAGATAACTTTTAAAATCATTGTTTTTGCTTTTACACTATTGGGCTTAATTGCTAAACATTGTTAATTTTCGGATATTTCACTCATCCTGACCTTGTTGCCTTGCGCAGAGCGTAACTAGAGCTACAGATATCGGATTTTGGTGATATTGCCGTCCCTAGAAAGATAAGGAAGAGACCTACAATATCAGGGTTCTCAAGAATTGTCAAATTATGCCATAATCACGGCTAAATTGGGTCCCGAGTTCTCTGGCGCGGATCAGTGCGCAGTCCATGATGTTCCTTCACTTAAATGGGCGTAACTTACTCATCTCAATCCCAATTAAGGCATATGATACCTTGTTTGAAAGCTTATTCAGAGGCCCTTAATTTGGACTAGGGTTAGGTCACGATTAATAAGCATAAATAGAAGTTTATAGCCGCACAAGCCAGAGAGAGACGAAAATTAGACAACTTTTTAAATCAATGTTTTTGCTTTTACATTATTGGGCTTAATTATTAAACATTGTTAATTTTTGGATTTTTCCCACATCCTGACCTTGTTGTCTTTCGCAGAGCACAACCAGAGCTATAGATATCGAATTTTGGTGATCTTGTTGTCCCTACAAAGATAAGGAAGAGACCTACAATTTTTGGTTTCACAAGAATTGTCAAATTAGGCCAATATCAAGGCTTAATTGGGTCTTGAGTACTCTGACGCGGATCAGTGAGCAGTCCATGATTTCCTTCACTTAAATGGGCCTAACTTACTCATCTTAAGCCCAATTAAGGCATACGATACCTTGTTGGAAAGCTTATTCAGAGGCCCTTAATTTGGCCTAGGTTTATGTCTGGATTAATAAGCATAAATAGCAGTTTACAGCCTCACAAGCCAGAGAGAGATGAAAATTAGATAACTTTTACAATCATTGTTTTTGCTTTTACATTAATGGGCTTAATTGCTAAACAATGTTAATTTTCGGATTTTTCTCCCATCCTGACCTTTTTGCCTTGCGCAGAGCATAACTGGAGCTACAGATATCGGATTTTGGTGATCTTGTTGTCCCTAGAAAGATAAGGAAGAGACCTACAATTTCAGGTTGCACAAGAATTGTCAAATTAGTCCAAAATCAAGGATAATTTGGGACCCGAGTTCTCTGGCGCTGATCAGTGCGCAGTCCCTGATGTTAATTAATAAGGGGCCCTTAAATTGGTCTAGGGTTTGGTCACGATTAATAACCATAAATAGCAGTTTACAGCCGTACAAGCCAGAGAGAGACGAAAATTAGACAACTATTTCAATCATTGTTTTTGCTTTTACATTATTGGGTTTATTACTAAACAATGTCAATTTTCGGATTATTCACTCATCCTGACCTTGTTGTCTTGCGCCCAGCATAACTAGAGCTGAAGATATCGGATTTTGGTGATCTTGCTGTCCCTAGAAAGTTAAGGAAGAGACCTACAATTTTAGGTTTCACAAGAATTATCAAATTAGGCCAAAATCAAGGCAAAATTGGGACCCGAGTTCTCGGGCGCAGATCAGTGCCCAGTCCATGGTATTCCTTCACTTAAATGGGCCTAACTTACTCATCTTAAGCCCAATTAAGGCATATGATACCTTGTTGAAAAGCTTATTCAGAGGCCCTTAATTTGGTCTAGGGTTAGGTCAGGATTAATAAGCATAAATTGCAGTTTACAGCCGCACAAGCCAGAGAGAGCCGGAAATTAGATAACTTTTACAATCATTGTTTTTTGCTTTTACATTATTGGGCTTAATTGCTAAACATTGTTAATTTTCGGATTTTTCACTCATCCTAACCTTGTTGCCTTGCGCAGAGCATAACAAGAGCTACAGATATCGGATTTTGGTGATCTTGCTATCCCTAGAAAGATAAGGAAGAGACCTACAATTTCAGGTTTCACAAGAATTGTCAAATTAAGTAAAATCAAGGCTAAATTGGGTCCCGAGTTCCCTGGCGTGGATCAGCGTGCAGTCCATGATGTTCCTTCACGTAAATGGGCCTAACTTACTCATCTTAAGCACAATTAAGGCATATGATACCTTGTTGGAAAGCTTATTCAGAGGCCCTCATTTTGGTTTAGGGTTAGCTCGGGATTAATAAACATAAATAGCAGTTTAAAACCACACAAGCCAGAAGAGGCGGAAATTAGATAACTTTTACAATCATTGTTTTTGCTTTTACGTTATTGGGCTTAATTGGGGTTAATTGCTAAACATTGTTAATTTTCGGATTTTTCACTCATCCTGCCCTTGTTGCCTTGCGCATAGCATAACTAGAGCTACATATATTGGATTTTGGTGATCTTGTTGTCCTTAGAAAGATAAGGAAAAGAGACCTACAATTTCAGGTTTCACAAGAATTGTGAAATTAGGCGAAAATCAAGACTAAAATGGGTCCCGAGTTCTCTGGCGCGGATCATTGTGCAGTCCATGATGTTCCTTCACTTAAATGGGCATAACTTACTCATCTTAAGCCCAATTAAGGCATATGATACCTTGTTGGAAGGCTTATTCAGAGGACCTTAATTTGCTCTAGGGTTAGGTCAGGATTAATAAGCATAAATAGCAGTTTACAACCGCACAAGCCAGAGAGAGACAGAAATTAGACAACTTTTACAATCATTGTTTTTGCTTTTACATTATTGGGCTTAATTGCTAAATATTGTTAATTTTCGGATTTTTCACTCATCTTGACCTTGTTGCCTTGCGCAGAGCATAACTAGAGCTACAGATAGGGGATTTTGGTGATCTTGCTGTCCCTAGAAAGGTAAGAAAGAGACGTATAATTTCAGGTTTCATAAGAATTGTCAAATTCGGCCAAAATCAAGGCTAAATTGGGTCCCGACTTCTCTGGCGCGGATCAGTGCGCAGTCCATGATATTCCTTCACTTAAATGGGCCTAACTTACACATCTTAAGCCCAATTAAGGCATATGATACCATGTTGGAAAGCTTATTCAGGGGCACTTAATTTGGACTAGGGTCAGGTCACGGTTAATAAGCATAAATAGCAGTTTACAGCCGCACAAGCCAGAGAGAGACGGAAAATAGACAACTTTTACAATCATTGTTTTTTCTTTTACATTATTAGGCTTAATTGGGCTTAATTGCTAAACTTTGTTAATTTTCGGATTTTTCACTCATCCAGCCATTGTTGCCTTGCGCAAAGCATAACTAGAGATACATATATTGGATTTTGGTGATCTTGCAGTCCTTAGAAAGATAAGGAAAAGAGACCTACAATTTCAGGTTTCACAAGAATTGTGAAATTAGGCCAAAATCAAGGCTTAATTGGGTCCCGAGTTCTCTGGCGCGGATCATTGTGTAGTCCATGATGCTCCTTCACTTAAATGGGCCTAACTTACTCATCTTAAGCCCAATTAAGGCATATGATACCTTTTTGGAAAGCTTATTCAGAGGCCCTTAATTTGGTCAAGGGTTAGGTCAGGATTAATAAGCAAAAATAGCAGTTTACAGCCGCACTAACCTGATAATTGTGGAAATTGGATAACTTTTACAATCATTGTTTTTGCTTTAACATTATTAGGCTTAATTGGGCTTAATTGCTAAACTTTATTAATTTTCGGATTTTTCACTCATCCAGCCATTGTTGCCTTGCGCATAGCATAACTAGAGCTACATATATTGGATTTTGGTGATCTTGCTGTCCTTAGAAAGATAAGGAAAAGAGACCTACAATTTCAGGTTTCACAAGAATTGTGAAATTAAGCAAAAATCAAGGCTAAATTGGGTCTCGAGTTCTCTGGCGCGGATCATTGTGTAGTCCATGATGTTTCTTCACTTAAATGGGCCTAACTTACTCATCTTAAGCCCAATTAAGGCATATGATACCTTGTTGGGAAGCTTATTCAGAGGCCCTTAAATTGGTCAAGGGTTAGGTCAGGATTGATAATCATAAATAACAGTTTACAGCCGCACAAACCAGAGACAGGTGGAATTTAGACAACTTTTACAATCATTGTTTTTGCTCTTACATTATTGGGATTAATTGCTAAACATTGTTAATTTTTGGATTTTTCACTCATCATGACCTCGTTGCGTTGTGCAAAGCATAACTAGAGCTACAGATATCGGATTTTGGTGATCTTGATGTCCCTAGAAAGATACGGAAGAGACCTACAATTTCAGGTTTCACAAGAATTGTCAAATTAGGCCAAAATCAAGGCTAAATTGGGTATCGAGTTCTATGGCGCGGATCAGTGCGTAGTCCATGATGTTCCTTCACTTAAATGGGCCTAACTTACTCATCTTAAGCCCAATTAAGGCATATGATACCATGTTGGAAAGCTTATTCAGGGGCACTTAATTTGGTCTAGGGTGAGGTCACGGTTAATAAGCATAAATAGCAGTTTATAGCCGCATAAGCCAGAGAGAGACGGAAATTAGACAACTTTAACAATCATTGTTTTTGCTTTTACATTATTAGGCTTGATTGGGCTTAATTGCTAAACTTTGTTAATTTTCGGATTTTTCACTCATCCAGCCATTGTTGCCTTGCGCATAGCATAACTAGAGCTACATATATTGGATTTTGGTGATCTTGCTGTCCTTAGAAAGATAAGGAAAAGAGACCTACAATTTTAGGTTTCACAAGAATTGTGAAATTAGGCCAAAATCAAGGCTAAATTGGGTCCCGAGTTCTCTGGCGCGGATCATTGTGTAGTCCATGATGTTCCTTCACTTAAATGGGCCTAACTTACTCATCTTAAGCCCAATTAAGGCATATGATACCTTGTTGGGAAGCTTATTCAGAGGCCCTTAATTTGGTCAAGGGTTAGGTCAGGATTGATAAACATAAATAGCAGTTTACAGCCGCACAAACCAGAGACAGGTGGAAATTAGACAACTTTTACAATCATTGTTTTTGCTTTTACATTATTGGGCTTAATTGGGCTTAATTGCAAAACATTGTTAATTTTTGGATTTTTCATTCATCATGACCTTGTTGCGTTGTGTAAAGCATAACTAGAGTTACAGATATCGGATTTTGGTGATCTTGATGTCCCTAGAAAGATAAGGAAGAGACCTACAATTTCAGGTTTCACAAGAATTGTCAAATTAGGCCAAAATCAAGACTAAATTGGGTATCGAGTTCTATGGCGCGGATCAGTGCGTAGTCCATGATATTCCTTCACTTAAATGGGCCTAACTTACTCATCTTAAGCCAAATTAAGGCATATGATACCATGTTGGAAAGCTTATTCAGGGGCACTTAATTTGGTCTAGGGTGAGGTCACGGTTAATAAGCATAAATAGCAGTTTACAGCCGCACAAGCCAGAGAGAGACGGAAATTAGACAACTTTAACAATCATTGTTTTTGCTTTTTACATTATTAGGCTTAATTGGGCTTAATTGCTAAACTTTGTTAATTTTCGGATTTTTCACTCATCCAGCCATTGTTGCCTTGCGCAAGCATAACTAGAGATACATATATTGGATTTTGGTGATCTTGCAGTCCTTAGAAAGATAAGGAAAAGAGACCTACAATTTCAGGTTTCACAAGAATTGTGAAATTAGGCCAAAATCAAGGCTTAATTGGGTCCCGAGTTCTCTGGCACGGATCATTGTGTAGTCCATGATGCTCCTTCACTTAAATGGGCCTAACTTACTCATCTTAAGCCCAATTAAGGCATATGATACCTTTTTGGAAAGCTTATTCAGGGGCCCTTAATTTGGTCTAGGTTTAGGATAGGATTAATAACCATAAATAGCAGTTTACAGCTGCACAAGCCAGAGAGAGACGGAAATTAGACAACTTTTACAATCATTGTTTTTGCTTTTACATTATTGGGATTAAGTGGGCTAAATAGCTACATTTTGTTAATGTTCTGATGATGCCTCATCATGACCTTGTTGCCTAGTGCAGAGCATATCTTGAGCTACGGATATATCGGATTTTGGTGATCTTGCTGTCCCTAGAAAGATAAGGAAGAGACCTAAAATTTCTAGTTTCACAAGAATTGTCAAATTAGGTAAAAATCATGGCTAAATTGGGTCCCGTGGTCTCTGGCGCGGATCATTGTGTAGTCCATGATGTTCCTTCACTTAAA
The DNA here is from genome assembly GCA_030762895.1 of Sophora flavescens. Lineage (NCBI taxonomy): Eukaryota > Viridiplantae > Streptophyta > Magnoliopsida > Fabales > Fabaceae > Sophora > Sophora flavescens. Next base: position 4,438,211 of record JAUPTC010000013.1, read on the forward strand.
TGGGCCTAACTTACTCATCTTAAGCCCAATTAAGGCATATGATACCATGTTGGAAAGCTTATTCAGGGGCACTTAATTTGGTCTTGGGTCAGGTCACGGTTAATAAGCATAAATAGCAGTTTACAGCCGCACAAGCCAGAGAGAGACGGAAAATAGACAACTTTTACAATCATTGTTTTTGCTTTTACATTATTAGGCTTAATTGGGCTTAATTGCTAAACTTTGTTAATTTTCGGATTTTTCACTCATCCAGCCATTGTTGCCTTGCGCATAGCATAACTAGAGCTACATATATTGGATTTTGGTGATCTTGCTGTCCTTAGAAAGATAAGGAAAAGAGACCTACAATTTCAGGTTTCACAAGAATTGTGAAATTAAGCAAAAATCAAGGCTAAATTGGGTCCCGAGTTCTCTGGCGCGGATCATTGTGTAGTCCATGATGATCCTTCACTTAAATGGGCTAACTTACTCATATTAAGCCCAATTAAGGCATATGATACCTTGTTGGGAAGCTTATTCAGAGGCCCTTAATTTGGTCTAGGTTTAGGGTAGGATTGATAAACATAAATAGTAGTTTACAACGGCACAAGCCAAAGAGAGACGGAAATTAGACAACTTTTACAATCATTGTTTTTGCTTTTACATTATTGGGCTTCATTGGGCTTAATTGCTAAATTTTGTTAATTTTCTGATTTTTCCTCATCATGACCTTGTTGCCTAGAGCCGAGACTATCTTGAGCTACAGATATCGGATTTTGGTGATCTTGCTGTCCTTAGAAAGATAAGGAAGAGACCTAAAATTTCAAGTTTCACAAGAATTGTCAAATTAGGCAAAAATCATGGCTAAATTGGGTCCCAAGTTCTCTGGCACGGATCAGTGCGCAGTCCATGATGTTCCTTCACTTAAATGGGCCTAACTTACTCATCTTAAGTCCAATTAAGGCATATGATACCAAGTGGAAAGCTTATTCAGGGGCCCTTAATTTGGTCTAGGGTTAGGTCCGGATTAATAACCATAAAAAGCAGTTTACAGCCGCACAAGCCAGAGAGAGACGGAAATTAGACAATTTTAACAATCATTGTTTTTGCTTTTACATTATTGGGCTTAATTGCTAAACATTGTTATTTTCTGATTTTTCACTCATCCTGACCTTGTTGCGTTGCGCAAAGCATAACTAGAGCTACAGATATCGGATTTTGGTGATCTTGATGTCCCTAGAAAGATAAGGAAGAGACCTACAATTTCTGGTGTCACAAGAATTGTCAAATTAGGCCAAAATCAAGAATAAATTGGTTCCCAAGTTCTCTGGCGCGGATCAGTGCGCAGTCCATGATGTTCCTTCACTTAAATGGGCCTAACATACTCATCTTTAGCCCAATTACGGCATATGATACCTTGTTGGAAAGCTTATTCAGAGGCCCTTAATTTGGTCTAGGTTAGGTCAGGATTAATAAGCATTAATAGCAGTTTACAGACGCACAAGCCAAAGAGTGGCGGAAATTAGAAAACTTTTACAATCATTGTTTTTGCTTTTACTTTATTGGGCTTAATTGTTAAACATTGTTAATTTTCGGATTTTTCACTCATCCTGCCCTTGTTGCATTGCACAGAGCATATCTAGAGCTACAGATATCGGATTTTGGTGATCTTGCGGTACCTAGAAATATAAGGAAGAGACCTACAATTTCAGGTTTCACAAGAATTGTCAAATTACGCAAAAATCAAGGCTAAATTGGGTCCCGAGTTCTCTGGCGCGGATCATTGCGCAGTCCATGATGTTCCTTCACTTTAATGGGCCTAACTTACTCATCTTAAGCCCAATTACGGCATAAGATACATTGTTGGAAAGCTTATTCAGAGGCCCTTAATTTGGTCTAGGGTTAGGTCAGTATTAATAAGCATAACTAGCAGTTTACAGCCGCACAAGCCAAAGAGAGGCAGAAATTAGATAACTTTTACAATCATTGTTTTCGCTTTTACATTATTGGGCTTAATTGGGCTTAATTGCTTAACATTGTTAATGTTCGGATTTTTCACTCATCCCGCCCTTGTTGCCTTGCACATAGCATAACTAGAGCTACAGATATCGAATTTTGGTGATATTGCTGTCTGTAGAAAGATAAGGAAGAGACCTGCAATTTTTGGTGTCACAAGAATTGTGAAATTAGGTCAAAATCAAGGCTAAATTGGGTCCCAAGTTCTCTGGCGCGGATCATTGTGTAGTCCATGATGTTCCTTCACTTAAATGGGCATAACTTACTCATCTTAAGCCCAATTACTGCATAAGATACCTTGTTGGAAAGCTTATTCAGAGGCCCTTAATTTGGTCTAGTGTTAGGTCCGGATTAATAAGTATAAATAGCAGTTTACAGCCACACAAGCCAAAGAGAGACGTAATTAGATAATTTTTACAATCATTGTTTTTGCTTTTACATTATTGGGGTTAATTGCTAAACATTGTTAATTTTTGGATTTTTCACTCATCCTGACCTTGTTGTCTTGCGCAGAGCATAACTAGAGCTACAGATATCGGATTTTGGTGATATTGCTGTCCCTAGAAAGATAAGGAAGATATATACAATTTCAGGTCTCACAAGAATTGTCAAATTAGGCCAAAATCAAGGCTAAATTGGGTCCCGAGTTCTCGACATGGATCGGTCAGCGAGTCCCTGATGTTCCTTCACTTAAATGGGCCTAACTTACTCATCTTAAGCCCAATTAAGGCAAATGATACCTTGTTGGAAAGCTTATTCAGAGGCCCTTAAATTGGTCTAGGGGTTAGGTCACGATTAATAAGCATAAATAGCAGTTTACAGCCGCACAAGCCAGAGAGAGAGACGAAAATTAGACAACTTTTTCAATCATAGTTTTTGCTTTTACTTTATTGGGCTTAATTGGGCTTAATTACTAAACATTGTTAATTTTCGGATTTTTCCCACATCCTGACCTTGTTGTCTTGCGCAGAGCATAACTAGAGCTACAGATATCGGATTTTGGTGATCTTGCGGTACCTAGAAATATAAGGAAGAGACCTACAATTTCAGGTTTCACAAGAATTGTCAAATTACGCAAATATCAAGGCTAAATTGGGTCCCGAGTTCTCTGGCGCGGATCATTGCGTAGTCCATGATGTTCCTTCACTTTAATGGGCCTAACTTACTCATCTTAAACCCAATTACGGCATAAGATACCTTGTTGGAAAGCTTATTCAGAGGCCCTTAATTTGGTCTAGCGTTAGGTCAGAATTAATAAACATAACTAGCAGTTTACAGCCGCACAAGCCAAAGAGAGGCAGAAATTAGATAACTTTTACAATCATTGTTTTTGCTTTTACATTATTGGGCTTAATTGGGCTTAATTGCTAAACATTGTTAATGTTCGGATTTTTCACTCATCCCGCCCTTGTTGCCTTAAGCATAGCATAACTCGAGCTACAGATATCAGATTTTGGTGATCTTGCTGTCTGTAGAAAGATAAGGAAGACCCCTACAATTTTTGGTTTCACAAGAATTGTGAAATTGAGGTCAAAATCAAGGCTAAATTGGGTCCCGAGTTCTCTCAGCGCGGATCATTGTGTAGTCCATGATGTTCCTTCACTTAAATGGGCCTAACTTACTCATCTTAAGCCCAATTATGGCATATGATACCTTGTTGGAAATCTTATTCAGAGGCACTTAATTTGCTCTAGGGTTAGGTCAGGATTAATAAGCATAAATAGCAGTTTACAGCCACACAAGCCAGAGAGAGACGTAATTAGATAATTTTTACAATCATTGTTTTTGCTTTTACATTATCGGGCTTAATTGCTAAACATTGTTAATTTTCGGATTTTTCACTCATCCTGACCTTGTTGTCTTCTTGCGAGAGCATAACTTGAGCAACACATATCGGATTTTGGTGATATTGCTGTCCCTAGAAAGATAAGGAAGAGATCTACAATTTCAGGTTTCACAAGAATTGTCAAATTAGGCCAAAATCAAGGAATAATTGGGTCCCGAGTTCTCTGGCACGGATCAGTGCGCAGTCCCTGATGTTCCTTCACTTAAATGGGCCTAACTTACTCATCTTAAACCCAATTAAGGCAAACGATACCTTGTTGGAAAGCTTATTCAGAGGCCCTTAAATTGGTCTAGGGTTAGGTCACGATTAATAAGCATAAATAGCAGTTTACAGCCGCACAAGCCAGAGAGAGACGAAAATTAGACAACTTTTTCAATCATAGTTTTTGCTTTTACTTTATTGGGCTTAATTGGGCTTAATTACTAAACATTGTTAATTTTCGGATTTTTCCCACATCCTGACCTTGTTGTCTTGCGCAGAGCATAACTAGAGCTACAGATATCGGATTTTGGTGATATAGCTGTCCCTAGAAAGATAAGGAAGATATCTACAATTTCAGGTTTCACAAGAATTGTCAAATTAGGCCAAAATCAAGGCTAAATTGGGTCCCGAGTTCTCTGGCACGGATCAGTGCGCAGTCCCTGATGTTCCGTCACTTAAATGGGCCTAATTTACTCATCTTAAGCCCAATTAAGGCAAATGATACCTTGTTGGAAAGCTTATTCAGAGGCCCTTAAATTGGTCTAGGGGTTAGGTCACGATTAATAAGCATAAATAGCAGTTTACAGCCGCACAAGCCAGAGAGAGACGGAAATTAGACAAGTTTTACAATCATTGTTTTTGCTTTTACATTATTGGGCTTAATTGGGCTTAATTGCTAAACATTGTGAATTTTCGGATTTTTCACCCATCCTGACCTTTTTGCCTTCGCGAGCATAACTAGAGCTACGAGATATCGGATTTTGGTGATCTTGTTGTCCCTAGAAAGATAAGGAAGAGAGCTACAATTTCAGGTTTCACAAGAATTGTCAAATTATGCCAAAATCAAGCGTAAATTGGGTCCCGAGTTATCGGCGCGGAATCGGTGCGCGATCCATGATGTTCCTTCACTTAAATGGGCCTAACTTACTCATCTTAAGCCCAATTAAGGCATATGATACCTTGTTGTATAGCTTATTCATAGGCCCTTAATTTGGACTAGGGTTAGGCCAGATTAATAAGCATAAATAGCAGTTTACAGCCGCACAAGCCGAGAGAGACGGAAATTAGACAACTTTTACAATCATTGTTTTTGCTTTTACATTATTGGGCTTAATTGGGTTTAATTACTAAACATTGTTAAATTTTGGATTTTCACGACATCCCGACCTTGTTGCCTTGCGCAAAGCATTACTAGAGCTTCGGATATCGGATTTTGGT
>JAUPTC010000013.1:4443970-4495785 GCA_030762895.1 Sophora flavescens
TGTCAAATTTTCGTCTCTCTCAGGCTTGTGCGGCTGTAAACTGCTATTAATGCTTATTAATACTGACCTAACCCTAGACCAAATTAAGGGCCTCTGAATAAGCTTTCCAACAAGGTATCATATGCCTTAATTGGGCTTAAGATGAGTAAATTATGCCCATTTATGAGAAGGAACATCATGGACTGCGCACTGATCAGCGCCAGAGAACTCGGGACCCAATTTAGCCTTGATTTTGGCATTATTTAACAATTCTTGTGAAACCTGAAATTGTAGGTCTCTTCCTTATCTTTCTAGGGACAACAAGATCACCAAAATCCGATATCTGTAGCTCTAGTTATGCTCTGCGCAAGGCAACAAGGTCAGGATGAGTGAAAAATCCGAAAATTAACAATGTTTAGCAATTTAGCCAAATTAAGCCCAATATTGTAAAAGCAAAAACTATGATTGTAAAAATTGCTTAATTTCCGTCTCTCTCTGGCTTGTGCGGCTGTAAACTGCTATTTATGCTTTTTAATCCTGACCTAACACAAGACCCAACTAAGGGCCTCTGAATAAGCTTTCCAACAAGGTATCATATGTCTTAATTGGGCTTAAGATGAGTAAGTTAGGCCCATTTAAGTGAAGGAAAATCATGGACTGCGCACTGATCCGCTCCAGAGAACTCGGGACCCAATTTAGCCTTGATTTTGGCCTAATTTGACAGTTCTTGTGATACATGAAATTGTAGGTCTCTTCCTTATCTTTCTAATGACAACAAGACCACCAAAATCCGATATCTGTAGCTCTAGTTATGCTCTATACAAGACAACAAGGTCAGGATGAGTGAAAAATCCGAAAATTAACAATGTTTAGCAATTAAGCCCAATTAAGCCCAACAATGTAAAAGCAAAAACAATGATTGTAAAAGTTGCTTAATTTCCGTCTCACTCTGGCTTGTGTGGTTGTAAACTGCTATTTATGCTTATTAATCCTGACCTAACCCAAGACCAAACTAAGGGCCTCTGAATAAGCTTTCCAACAATGTATCGTATGCCTTAATTGGGCTTAAGATGAGTAAGGTAGACCCATTTAAGTGAAGGAACATCATGGACCGCGTACTGATCCGCGCCAGAAAACTCCGGACCCAATTTAGACTTGATTTTGGTCTAAATTGACAATTCTTGTGTCACCTGAAATTGTAGGTCTCTTCCTTATCTTTCTAGGAACAGCGAGATCACCAAAATCCGATATCTGTGGCTCTAGTTATGCTCTGTGCAAGGCAACAAGGTCAGGATGAGTGAAAAATCCGAAAATTAACAATGTTTAGCAACTAAGCCCAATTAAGCCCAATAATGTAAAAGCAAAAACAATGATTGCAAAAGTTGTCTAATTTCAGTTTCTCTCTGGAGTGTGCGGCTGTAAACTGCTATTTATGTTTATTAATACTGACATAACCCTAGACCAAATTAAGGGCCTCTGAATAAGCTTTCCAACAAGATATCAAATGCCTTAATTGGGCTTAAGATGAGTAAGTTAGGGCCATTAAAGTGAAGAAACATCATGGACTGTGCACTGATGCGTGCCAGAGAACTCGAGATTCAATTTATCCTTGATTTTGGCATAATTTGAAAATTCTTGTGAAACCTGAAATTGTAGGTCTCTTCCTTATCTTTCTCGGGACATCAAGATCACCAAAATCCGATATCTGTAGCTCTAGTTATGCTCTGCGCAAGACAACAAGGTCAGGAGGAGTGAAAAATCCGAAAATTAACAATGTTTAGTAATTAAGCCCAATAATGTGAAAGTGAAAACAATGATTGTAAAAGTTGTAAAATTTTCGTCTCTCTCAGGCTTGTGCGGCTGTAAACTGCTATTAATGCTTATTAATACTGACCTAACCCTAGACCAAATTAAGGGCCTCTGAATAAGCTTTCCAACAAGGTATCATATGCCTTAATTGGGCTTAAGATGAGTAAATTATGCCCATTTATGAGAAGGAACATCATGGACTGCGCACTGATCAGCGCCAGAGAACTCGGGACCCAATTTAGCCTTGATTTTGGCATTATTTAACAATTCTTGTGAAACCTGAAATTGTAGGTCTCTTCCTTATCTTTCTAGGGACAACAAGATCACCAAAATCCGATATCTGTAGCTCTAGTTATGCTCTGCGCAAGGCAACAAGGTCAGGATGAGTGAAAAATCCGAAAATTAACAATGTTTAGCAATTTAGCCAAATTAAGCCCAATATTGTAAAAGCAAAAACTATGATTGTAAAAATTGCTTAATTTCCGTCTCTCTCTGGCTTGTGCGGCTGTAAACTGCTATTTATGCTTTTTAATCCTGACCTAACCCAAGACCCAATTAAGGGCCTCTGAATAAGCTTTCCAACAAGGTATCATATGTCTTAATTGGGCTTAAGATGAGTAAGTTAGGCCCATTTAAGTGAAGGAAAATCATGGACTGCGCACTGATCCGCTCCAGAGAACTCGGGACCCAATTTAGCCTTGATTTTGGCCTAATTTGACAGTTCTTGTGAAACATGAAATTGTAGGTCTCTTCCTTATCTTTCTAATGACAACAAGACCACCAAAATCCGATATCTGTAGCTCTAGTTATGCTCTATACAAGACAACAAGGTCAGGATGAGTGAAAAATCCGAAAATTAACAATGTTTAGCAATTAAGCCCAATTAAGCCCAACAATGTAAAAGCAAAAACAATGATTGTAAAAGTTGCTTAATTTCCGTCTCACTCTGGCTTGTGTGGCTGTAAACTGCTATTTATGCTTATTAATCCTGACCTAACCCAAGACCAAATTAAGGGCCTCTGAATAAGCTTTCCAACAATGTATCGTATGCCTTAATTGGGCTTAAGATGAGTAAGGTAGACCCATTTAAGTGAAGGAACATCATGGACCGCGTACTGATCCGCGCCAGAAAACTCCGGACCCAATTTAGACTTGATTTTGGTCTAAATTGACAATTCTTGTGTCACCTGAAATTGTAGGTCTCTTCCTTATCTTTCTAGGGACAGCGAGATCCCCAAAATCCGATATCTGTGGCTCTAGTTATGCTCTGTGCAAGGCAACAAGGTCAGGATGAGTGAAAAATCCGAAAATTAACAATGTTTAGCAACTAAGCCCAATTAAGCCCAATAATGTAAAAGCAAAAACAATGATTGCAAAAGTTATCTAATTTCAGTTTCTCTCTGGAGTGTGCGGTTGTAAACTGCTATTTATGTTTATTAATACTGACATAACCCTAGACCAAATTAAGGGCCTCTGAATAAGCTTTCCAACAAGATATCAAATGCCTTAATTGGGCTTAAGATGAGTAAGTTAGGGCCATTAAAGTGAAGAAACATCATGGACTGTGCACTGATGCGTGCCAGAGAACTCGAGATTCAATTTATCCTTGATTTTGGCATAATTTGAAAATTCTTGTGAAACCTGAAATTGTAGGTCTCTTCCTTATCTTTCTCGGGACATCAAGATCACCAAAATCCGATATCTGTAGCTCTAGTTATGCTCTGCGCAAGACAACAAGGTCAGGATGAGTGAAAAATCCGAAAATTAACAATGTTTAGTAATTAAGCCCAATAATGTAAAAGTGAAAACAATGATTGTAAAAGTTGTCAAATTTTCGTCTCTCTCAGGCTTGTGCGGCTGTAAACTGCTATTAATGCTTATTAATACTGACCTAACCCTAGACCAAATTAAGGGCCTCTGAATAAGCTTTCCAACAAGGTATCATATGCCTTAATTGGGCTTAAGATGAGTAAATTATGCCCATTTATGAGAAGGAACATCATGGACTGCGCACTGATCAGCGCCAGAGAACTCGGGACCCAATTTAGCCTTGATTTTGGCATTATTTAACAATTCTTGTGAAACCTGAAATTGTAGGTCTCTTCCTTATCTTTCTAGGGACAACAAGATCACCAAAATCCGATATCTGTAGCTCTAGTTATGCTCTGCGCAAGGCAACAAGGTCAGGATGAGTGAAAAATCCGAAAATTAACAATGTTTAGCAATTTAGCCAAATTAAGCCCAATATTGTAAAAGCAAAAACTATGATTGTAAAAATTGCTTAATTTCCGTCTCTCTCTGGCTTGTGCGGCTGTAAACTGCTATTTATGCTTTTTAATCCTGACCTAACCCAAGACCCAATTAAGGGCCTCTGAATAAGCTTTCCAACAAGGTATCATATGTCTTAATTGGGCTTAAGATGAGTAAGTTAGGCCCATTTAAGTGAAGGAAAATCATGGATCGGACGATCCGCTCCAGAGAACTCGGGACCCAATTTAGCCTTGATTTTGGCCTAATTTGACAGTTCTTATGAAACATGAAATTGTAGGTCTCTTCCTTATCTTTCTAATGACAACAAGACCACCAAAATCCGATATCTGTAGCTCTAGTTATGCTCTATACAAGACAACAAGGTCAGGATGAGTGAAAAATCCGAAAATTAACAATGTTTAGCAATTAAGCCCAATTAAGCCCAACAATGTAAAAGCAAAAACAATGATTGTAAAAGTTGCTTAATTTCCGTCTCACTCTGGCTTGTGTGGCTGTAAACTGCTATTTATGCTTATTAATCCTGACCTAACCCAAGACCAAATTAAGGGCCTCTGAATAAGCTTTCCAACAATGTATCGTATGCCTTAATTGGGCTTAAGATGAGTAAGGTAGACCCATTTAAGTGAAGGAACATCATGGACCGCGTACTGATCCGCGCCAGAAAACTCCGGACCCAATTTAGACTTGATTTTGGTCTAAATTGACAATTCTTGTGTCACCTGAAATTGTAGGTCTCTTCCTTATCTTTCTAGGAACAGCGAGATCACCAAAATCCGATATCTGTGGCTCTAGTTATGCTCTGTGCAAGGCAACAAGGTCAGGATGAGTGAAAAATCCGAAAATTAACAATGTTTAGCAACTAAGCCCAATTAAGCCCAATAATGTAAAAGCAAAAACAATGATTGCAAAAGTTATCTAATTTCAGTTTCTCTCTGGAGTGTGCGGTTGTAAACTGCTATTTATGTTTATTAATACTGACATAACCCTAGACCAAATTAAGGGCCTCTGAATAAGCTTTCCAACAAGATATCAAATGCCTTAATTGGGCTTAAGATGAGTAAGTTAGGGCCATTAAAGTGAAGAAACATCATGGACTGTGCACTGATGCGTGCCAGAGAACTCGAGATTCAATTTATCCTTGATTTTGGCATAATTTGAAAATTCTTGTGAAACCTGAAATTGTAGGTCTCTTCCTTATCTTTCTCGGGACATCAAGATCACCAAAATCCGATATCTGTAGCTCTAGTTATGCTCTGCGCAAGACAACAAGGTCAGGATGAGTGAAAAATCCGAAAATTAACAATGTTTAGTAATTAAGCCCAATAATGTAAAAGTGAAAACAATGATTGTAAAAGTTGTCAAATTTTCGTCTCTCTCAGGCTTGTGCGGCTGTAAACTGCTATTAATGCTTATTAATACTGACCTAACCCTAGACCAAATTAAGGGCCTCTGAATAAGATTTCCAACAAGGTATCATATGCCTTAATTGGGCTTAAGATGAGTAAATTATGCCCATTTAAGAGAAGGAACATCATGGACTGCGCACTGATCCATGACAGAGAACTCGAGACCCAATTTAGCCATGATTTTGGCATAATTTAACAATTCTTGTGAAACCTGAAATTGTAGGTCTCTTCCTTATCTTTCTAGGGACAGCAAGATCACCAAAATCCGATATCCGTCGCTCTAGTTACGCTCTGCCAAGCCAACAAGGTCAGGATGAGTGAAAAATCCGAAAATTAACAATGTTAAGTAATTAAGCCCAATTAAGCTCAATAATGTAAAAGCAAAAACAATGATTGTAAAAGTTGTCTAACTTTCGTCTCTCTCTGACTTGTGCGGCTGTAAACTGCTATTTATGCATATTAATCCTGACCTAACCCTAGACCAAATCAAAGGCCTCTGAATAAGCTTTCCAACAAGGTATCATATGCCTTAATTGGGCTTAAAATGAGTAAATTAGGCCCATTTAAGTGAAGTAATATCAAGGATCGTGCATCGATCCGCGTCAGAGAACTCGGGACCCAATTAACCTTGATTTTGTCATAATTTGACAATTCTTGTGAAACCTGAAATTATAGGTCTCTTCCTTATCTTTCTAGGGACAGCAAGATCACCAAAATCCGATATCTGTAGCTCTAGTTATGCTTTGCGCAAGACAACAAGGTCAGGATGAGTGAAAAATACGAAAATTAACAATGTTTAGTAATTAAGCCCAATAATGTAAAAGCAAAAACAATGTTTTTAAAAGTTGTCTAATTTTCGTCTCTCACTGGCTTGTGCGGCTGTAAACTGCTTTTCACGCTTATTAATTCTGACCTTACCCTAGATCAAATTAAGGGCCTCTGAATAAGCTTTCCAAAAAGGTGTCATATGCCCTAATTGGGCTTAAGATGAGTAAGTTAGGCCCATTTAAGTGAAGGAACATCATGGATTGTGCACCGTTCCATGCCAGAAAACTCGGGACCCCATTTAGCCTTTATTTTGGCATAATTTGACAATTCTTGTGAAACCTGAAAGTGTAGGTCTCTTCCTTATCTTTCTAGGGACAACAAGATCACCAAAATCCGATATCTGTAGCTCTAGTTTTGCTCTGTGCAAGACAACAAGGTCTGGATGAGTGAAAAATCTCAAAATTAACAATGTTTAGTAATTAAGCCCAAGAATGTAAAAGCAAAAAAAAATTATTGTAAAAGTTGCTTAATTTCCGTCTCTCTCTGGCTTGTGCGGCTGTAAATTGCTATTTATGCTTATTAATGTTGGCCTAACCCTAGACCACATGAAGGGCCTCTGAACAAGCTTTCCAACAAGGTATCATATGCCTTATCTGGGCTTAAGATGAGTAAGTTAGGCCCATTTAAGTGAAGTAATATCATGGACTTTGTACTGATCCGCGCCAGAGAACTCGGGACCAAATTTAGCCTTGATTTTGGCCTAATTTGACAATTCTTGTTAAACCTGAAATTGTAGGTCTCTTCCTTATCTTTTTAGGGACAGCAAGATTGCAAAAATCCGATATCTGTAGCTCTATTTATGCTCTGCGTAAGACAACAACGTCAGGATGAGTGAAAAATATGAAAATTAACAATGTTTAGTAATTAAGCCCAATAATGTAAAAGAAAAAACAATGATTGTAAAAGTTGTCTAATTTTCGTCTCTCACTGGCTTGTGCGGCTGTAAACTGCTATTCACGCTTATTAATCCTGACCTTACCCTCGATGAAATTAAGGGCCTCTGAATAAGCTTTCCAACAAGGTATCATATGCCTTAATTGGGCTTAAGATGAGTAAGTTAGGCCCATTTAAGTGAAGGAACATCAAGGACTGTGCACTATTCCACGCCAGAGAACTCGGGACCCAATTTAGCCTTTATTTTGGCATAATTTGACAATTCTTACGAAACCTGAAATTGTAGGTCTCTTCCTTATCTTTCTAGGGACAACAAGATCACCAAAATCCGATATCGGTAGCTCATGTTATGCTCTGTGCAAGGCAACAAGGTCAGGATGAGTGAAAAATCCGAAAATTAACAATGTTTGGCAATTAAGCTCAATTAAGTCCAATAATGTAAAAGCAAAAATAATGATTGGAAAAGTTGTCTAATTTTCGTCTCTCTCTGGCTTATGCGGCTGTAAACGGCTATTTATGCTTATTAATCCTGACCGAACCCTATACCAAATTAAGGGCCTCTGAATAAGCTTTCCAACAGGGTTCATATGCCTTAATTGTGCTTAAGATGAGTAAGTTAGGCCCATTTAAGTGAAGGAACATCATGGACTGCACAGTGATCCGCGCCTGAGAACTCGGGACCCAATTTAGCCTTGATTTTCTCCTAATTTGACAATTCTCGTGAAACCTGAAATTGTAGGTCTCTTCCTTATCTTTCTAGGGACAGTAAGATCACCAAATCTGATATCTGTAGCTCTAGTTATGCTCTGCGCAAGACAACAAGGTTTGGATGAGTGAAAAATCCCAAAATTAACAATGTTTAGTAACTAAGCCCAATAATGTAAAAGCAAAAACAATGATTGTAAAAGTTGTCTAATTTTCGTCTCTCTTTGGCTTGTGAGGCTGTAAACTGCTATTTATGCTTATTAATCCTGACCTAACTCTAGACCAAAATAAGGGCCTCTGAATAAGCTTTCCAACAAGGTATCATAAGTCGAAATTGGGCTTAAGATGGGTACGTTAGGCCCATTTAAGAGATGGAATATCATGGACTGCGCATTGATCCTCGCCAGAGAACTCGGGACCCAATTTAGCCTTGATTTTGGCCTAATTTGACGATTCATGTGATACCTGAAATTGTAGATCTCTTCCTTATCTTTCTAGGGACAGCAAGATCACCAAAATCCGATATATGTAGCTCTAGTTATGCTCTGCGTCAGACAACAAGGTCAGGATGAGTGAAAAATCCGAAAATTAACAATGTTTAGTAATTAAGCCCAATAATGTAAAAGCAAAATTAACAATGTTTAGGCTTGTTATTCCTGACCTAACAATAGACCAAATTAAGGGCCTCTAACCAAGCTTTCCAACAAGGTATCATATGCCATGATTGGGCTTAAGATGAGTAAGTTAGGCCCATTTAAGTGAAGGAACATCATGGACAACGTACTGATCCGCGCCTGAGAACTCGGGACCCGATTTACCCTTGATTTTGGCATAATTTGACAATTCTTGTGAAACCTGAAATTGTAGGTCTCTTCCTTATCTTCCAAGGGAAAGCAAGATCAAAAAAATCCGATATCTATAGCTCTAGGTATGCTCTGCGCAAGGCAACAAGGTCAGGATGAGTGAAAAATCCGAAAATTAACAATGTTTAGCAATTAAGCCCAATTAAGACCAATAATGTAAAAGCAAAAACAATAATTGTAAAAGTAGTCTAATATCCGTCTCTATCTGACTTGTGCAGCTGTAAACTGCTATTTATGCTTATTAATCCTGACCTAACCCTAGACCAAATTAAGGGCCTCTGAATAAGCTTTCCAACAAGGTATCATACGCCTTAATTGGGCTTAAGATGAGTAAGTTTGTCCCATTTAAGTGAAGGAATATCATGGATCGCAGATCGATCCGCGCCAGAGAACTCGAGACCCAATTTAGCCTTGATTTTGCCCTAATTTGACAATTCTTTTGAAACCTGAAATTGTAGGTCTCTTCCTTATCTTTCTTGGGACAGCAAGATCACCAAAATCCGATATCTGTAGGTCGAGTTATGCTCTGGGCAAGACAACATGGTCAGGATGATTGAAAAATCCGAAAATTAACAATGTTCAGTAATTAAGCCCAATAATATAAAAGCAAAAACAATGATTGTAAAATTTATCTAATTTTTGTCTATCTGTGGCTTGTGCAGCTGTAAAATATTATTTATTCTTATTAATCATGACCTAACCCTAGACAAAATTAAGGGCCTCTGAATAAGCTTTCCAACAAGGTATCATATGCCTTAATTGGTCTTAAGATGAGTAAGTTAGGCCCATTTAAGTGAAGGAATATCGTGGACTGCGGACTGACCCGCGCCAGAGAACTCAGGACCCAATTTACCCTTGATTTTGCCCTAATTTGACAATTCTTGTGAAACCTGAAATTGTAGGTCTCTTCCTTATCTTTCTAGGGACAGCAAGATCACCAAAATCCGATATCTGTAGCTCTAGTTATGCTCTGCGAAAGGCAACGAGGTCAGGATAAGTGAAATATCCAAAAATTAACAATGTTTAGCAATTTAGCCCAATAATGTAAATGCAAAAACAATGATTGTAAAAGTTATCTAATTTCCATCTCTCTCTGGCTTCTGCGGCTGTAAACTGTTATTTATGATTATTTATCCTGACCTAACCCTAGACCAAATTAAGGGCCTCTGAATAAGCTTTCCAACAAGGTATCATATGCTTTAATTGGGCTTAAGATGAGTAAGTTAGGCCCATTTAAGTGAAGGAACATCGTGGACTGCGCACTGATCCGCGCCAGAGAACTCGTGACCCAATTTAGCCTTGATTTTGGCCTAATTTGACTATTCTTGTATCACCTGAAATTGTAGGTCTCTTCCTAATCTTTCTATGGATAATAAGATCACCAAAATCTGATAACTGTAGCTCTAGTTCTGCTCTGCGCAAGACAACAAGGTCTGGATGAGTGAAAAATATGAAAATTAACAATGTTTAGTAATTAACCCAAATAATGTAAATGCAAAAACAATGATTGTAAAAGTTGTCTTATTTTCGTCTCTCTCTGGCTTGTGCGGCTGTAAACTGCTATTTATGCTTATTAATCCTGACCTAACCCTAGACCAAATTAAGGGCATCTGAATAAGCATTACAACAAGGTATCATATGCCTTAATTGGGCTTCAGATGAGTAAGTTAGGCCCATTTAAGTGTAGGAACATCAAGGACTGCGTACTGATCCGCACCAGTGAACTCGGGACCCAATTTAGCCATCATTTTGGCATAATTTGACAATTCTTGTGAAACCTGAAATTGTAGGTCTCTTCCTTATCTTTCTAGGGACAGCAAGATCACAAAAATCCGATATCTATAGCTCTAGTTATGCTCTGCGCAAGCCAACAAGGTCAGGATGAGTGAAAAATCCGAAAATTAACAATGTTTAGCAATTAAGCCCAATTAAGCCCAATAATGTAAAAGCAAAAACAATGATTGTAAAAGTTGTCTAATTTCCGTCTCTCTCTGGCTTGTGCGGCTACAGACTGCTATTTATGCTGATTAATCCCGACCTAATCCTAGGCCAAATTAAGGGCCTCTGAATAAGCTTTCCAACAAGGTATCATATGCCTTAATTGGGCTTGAGATGAGCAAGATAGACCCATTTAAGTGAAGGAACATCATGGACTGCGCACTGATCCGCGCCAGAGAACTGGGGACCCAATTTAGCATTGATTTTGGCCAAATTTGATAATTCTTGTGAAACCTGAAATTGTAGGTCTCTTTCTTAACTTTTTAAGGACAGCAAGATTGCCAAAATCCGATATATGTAGCTCTAATGTGCTCTGCGCAAGGCAACAAGGTCAGGATGAGTGAAAAATCCCAAAATTAACAATGTTTGGTAATTAAGCCCAATAATGTAAAAGCAAAAACAATGATTGTAAAAGTTGTCTAATTTCCGTCTCTCTCTGGCTTGTGCGGCTACAGACTGCTATTTATGCTGATTAATCCCGACCTAACCCTAGACCAAATTAAGGGCATATGAATAAGCTTTCCAACAAGGTGTCTTATGCCTTAATTGGGCTTAAGATGAGTAAGTTAGGCCCATTTAAGTGAAGGAACATCATGGACTTCGCACTGATCCACGCCATAGAACTCGGGACCCAATTTATCCTCGATTTTGGCCTAATTTGACAATTCTTGTGAAACCTGAAATTGTAGTTCTCTTCCTTATCTTTCTATGGAGAACAAGATCACCAAAATCCGATATCTGTAGCTCTTGTTATGCTCTACGCAATGCAACAAGGTCAGGATGAGTGAAAAATCCGAAAATTAACAATGTTTAGCGGTTAAGCCCAATAATGTAAAAGCAAAAACAATGATTGTAAAAGTTGTCTAATTTCCGTCTCTCTCTGGCTTGTGCAGCTGTAAACTGCTATTTATGCTTGTTAATCCTGACGTAACCCTAGACCAAATTAAGGGCCTCTGAATAAGCTTTCCAACAAGGTATCATATGCCTTAATTGGGCTTACGATGAATAAGTTAGGCCCATTTAAGTGAAGGAACATCATGGACTGCGCTCTGATCCGCGCCAGCGAACTCGGGACCCAATTTAGCCTTGATTTTGGCCTAATTTGATAATTCTTTTGAAACCTGAGATTGTAGGTCTCTTCCTTATCTATCTAGGGACAACAAGATCACCAAAATTCGATATCTGTGGCTCTAGTTAGCCTCTCTGCGCAAGGAAACAAGGTCAGGATGAGTGAAAAAACCGAAAATTAACAATGTTTAGCGGTTAAGCCCAATTAAGCCCAATAATGTAAATTCAAAAACAATGAATGTAAAAGTTGTCTGATTTTTGTCTCTCTCTGGCCTGTGCAGCTGTAAACTGCTATTTATGCTTATTAATCTTGACCTAACCCTAGACCAAATTAAGGGCCTCTGAATAAGTTTTCCAACAAGGTATCATATGCCTTAATTGGGCTTAAGATGAGTAAGTTAGGCCCATTTAAGTGAAAGAACGTCAAGGAAATCGCACTGATCAGCGCCGGAGAACTTGGGACCCAATTTAGCCTTGATTTTGGCCTAATTTGATAATTCTTGTGAAACCTGAAATTGTAGGTCTCTTCCTTATCTTTCTAGGGTCAGCAAGATCACCAAAATCCGATATCTGCAGCTCTAGTTATGCTCTGCACAAGGAAACAAGGTCAGGATGATTAAAAAATCCGAAAATTAACAATCTTTAACAATTAAGCCCAATAATGTAAAAGAAAAAACAATGTTTGTAAAAGTTGTCTAATTTTCATCTCTCTGTGGCTTCTGCGGATGTAAACTGCTATTTGTGCTTATTAATCATGACCTAACCCTAGAACAAATTAAGGGTCTTTGAATAAGATTTCCAACAATGTATCATATGTCTTAATTGGGCTTAAGATGAGTAAGTTAGGCCCATTTAAGTGAAGGAACATCATGGATTGCGCACTGATCCGCGTCAGAGAACTCGGGACCCAATTTAACCTTGATTTTGGCCTAATTTAACAATTCTTGTGAAACCTGAATTTGTAGGTCTCTTCCATATCTTTCCAGGGACAGCAAGATCACCAAAATCCGATATCTGTAGCTCTAGTTATGCTCTGCGCAAGGCAACAAGGTCAGGATGAGTGAAAAATCCCAAAATTAACAATGTTTGGTAATTAAGCCCAATAATGTAAAAGCAAAAACAATGATTGTAAAAGTTGTCTAATTTACGTCTCTCTCTGGCTTGTGCGGCTGCAGACTGCTATTTATGCTGATTAATCCCGACCTAACCCTAGACCAAATTAAGGGCCTCTAAATAAGCTTTCCAACAAGGTATCATATGCCTTAATTGGGCTTGAGATGAGTAAGATAGGCCCATTTAAGTGAAGGAACATCATGGACTGCGCACTGATCCGCGCCAGAGAACTTGGGACCCAATTTAGCATTGATTTTGGCCAAATTTGATAATTCTTGTGAAACGTGAAATTGTAGGTCTCTTTCTTATCTTTTTAAGGACAGCAAGATTGCCAAAATCCGATATCTGTAGCTCTAATGTGCTCTGCGCAAGGCAACAAGGTCAGGATGAGTAAAAAATCCCAAAATTAACAATGTTTGGCAATTAAGCCCAATAATGTAAAAGCAAAAACAATGATTGTAAAAGCTACCTAATTTCCGTCTCTCTCAGCCTTGTACGGCTGTAAACTGCTATTTATCCTTTTTAATCCAGACCTAGCCCTAGATCGAATTAAGGGCATATGAATAAGCTTTCCAACAAGGTGTCTTATGCCTTAATTGGGCTTAAGATGAGTAAGTTAGGCCCATTTAAGTGAAGGAACATCATGGACTTCGCACTGATCCGCACCAGAGAACTCGGGACCCAATTTATCCTTGATTTTTTCCTAATTTGACAATTCTTGTAAACCTGAAATTGTAGGTCTCTTCCTTATCTTTCTAGGGAGAACAAGATCACCAAAATCTGAAATCTGTAGCTCTAGTTATGACCTATGCAATGCAACAAGGTCAGGATGAGTGAAAATACCGAAAATTAACAATATTTAGCAACTAAGCCCAATAATGTAAAAGCAAAAACAATGATTGTAAAAGTAGTCTAATTTCTGTCTCTCTCTGGCTTGTGCAGCTGTAAACTGCTATTTATGCTTGTTAGTCCTGACCTAACCCTAGACCAAATTAAGGTCCTCTGAATAAGCTTCCCAACAAGGTATCATTTGCCTTAATTGGGCTTAAGATGAGTAACTTAGACCCATTTAAGTGAAGGAATATCATGGACTGCGCGCTGATTCGTGCCAGAGAACTTGGGACCCAATTTAGCCTTGTTTTTGGCCTAATTTGATAATTCTTTTGAAACCTGAAATTGTAGGACTCTTCCTTATGTTTCTAGGGACAGTTAGATCACCAAAATCCGATATCTGTAGCTCTAGTTATGCTCTGCGCAAGGCAACAAGGTTAGGATGTGTGAAAAATCCGAAAATTAACAATGTTTAGCAATTAAGCCCAATTAAGCCTAATAATGTAAAAGCAAAAACAAGGATTGTAAAAGATGTCTAATTTTCGTCTCTCTCTGGCTTGTGCGGCTATAAACTGCTATTTATGCTTGTTAATCATGACCTAACCTTAGACCAAATTAAGGGCCACTGAATATGCTTTCCGACAAGGTATCATATGACTTAATTGGGCTTAAGATGAGTGAGTTAGGCCCATTTAAGTGAAAGAACATCATGGACTGCGCACTGATCTGCGCCATAGAACTCGAGACCCAATTTAGCCTTGATTTTGTCCTAATTTTACAATTTTTGTGATACCTGAAATTGTAGGTCTCTTCCTTATCTTTCTAGGGAGAGCAAGATCACCAAAATCCGATATCGGTAGCTCTAGTTATGCTCTGCGCAAGGCAACAAGGTCAGGATGAGTGAAAAATCAGAAAATTAACAATGTTTGGTAATTAAGCCCAATAATGTAAAAACAAAAACAATGATTGTAAAAATTGTCTAATTTTCGTCTCTCTCTGGCTTGTGAGGCTGTAAAATGCTATTAATTCTTATTAATCATGACCTAACCCTAGACCAAATTAAGGGCCTCTGAATAAGCTTTCCAACAAGGTATCATATGCCTTAATTGGGCTTAAGATGAGTAAGTTAGGCCCATTTAAGTGAAGCAACATCATGGATTGCACAGTGATCCACATCAAAGAACTCGGGACTCAATTTAACCTTGATTTTGGCCTAATTTGACAATTCTTGTGAAACCACTAAATTGGGTCTCGGGTTCTCTGGCGCTGATCAGTGCGCAGTCCCTGAGGTTCCTTCACTTAAATGGGCCTAACTTACTCATCTTAAGTCCAATTAAGGCAAATGATACCTTGTTGGAAAGCTTATTCAGAGGCCCTTAAATTGGTCTATGGTTAGGTCACGATTAATAAGCATAAATAGCAGTTTACAGCCGCACAAGCCAGAGAGAGACGAAAATTAGACAACTTTTTCAATCATTGTTTTTGCGTTTATATTATTGGGCTAAAATACTAAACATTGTTAATTTTCGGATTTTTCGCACATCCTGGCCTTTTTGCCTTGCGCAGAGAATAACTAGAGCTACAGATATCGGATTTTGGTGATCTTGCTGTCCCTAGAAAGATAAGGAAGAGGCCTACAATTTCAGGTTTCACAAGAATTGTCAAATTAGGCCAAAATCAAGGCTAAATTGGGTCCCGAGTTCTCTGGCGCGGATCAGTGAGCAGTCCATCATATTCCTTCACTTAAATGGGCCTAACTTACTCATCTTAAGCCCAATTAAGGCATATGATACGATGTTAGAAAGCTTATTCAGAGGCCTTTAATTTGGTCTCGGGTTAGGTCAGGATTAATAACATTAAATAGCAGTTTACAGCCTCACAAGCCAAAGAGAGACGAAAATTAGATAACTTTTACAATCATTGTTTTTGCTTGTACATTATTGGGCTTAATTACTACACATTGTTAATTTTCGGATTTTTCACTCATCCTGACCTTGTTGTCTTGCGCCGAGCATAACTAGAGCTACAGATATCGGATTTTGGTGATCTTGCTGTCCCTAGAAAGATAAGGAAGAGACCTATAATTTCAGGTTTCACAAGAATTATCAAATTAGGCCAAAATCAAGGCTAAATTGGGTCCCGAGTTATCTGGCGCGGATCAGTTCCCAGTCCATGATATTCCTTCACTTAAATGGGCCTAACTTACTCATCTTAAGCCCAATTAAGGCATATGATACCTTGTTGGAATGCTTATTCAGAGGCCCTTAATTTGAACTTGGGTTTGGTCAGGACTAATAAGCATAAATAACAGTTTACAGCCGCACAAGCCAGAAAGAGATGGAAATTAGACAAGTTATACCATCATTGTTTTTGCTTTTACATTATTGGGCTTAATTGCTAAACATTGTTAATTTTTGGATTTTTCACTCATCCTGACCTTTTGGCCTTGTGCAGAGCATAACTAGAGCTACAGATATCGGATTTTAGTGATATTGCTGTCCCTAGAAAGATAAGGAAGAAACCTACAATTTCAGGTGTCACAAGAATTGTCAAATTAAGCCCAAATCAAGGCAAAATTGGGTCCCAAGTTCTCTGGCGCGGATAAGTGCGCAGTCCCTGATATTCCTTCACTTAAATGGGCCTAACTTACTCATCTTAAGCCCAATTAAGGCATATGATACCTTGTTGGAAAGCTTATTCAGAGGCCCTTAATTTGGTTTAGGGTTAGGTCAGGATTAATGATCAGCCTCTGGCTCATCTAGTTTGATGGCTAGTATGACCAGGGTTTTGTGCTAATTATACTTCGCTTTCGCCCAAATTAGACTCGATTGTGCTCAAGCAACATTTTGAGTCCCTTAAGCATTTTTAGGTTAATTTAGCCAGTTTTGAGTCAAATAAAGCACTTATGGCTACTTCATTGTTTTCAGGTTAACTTAGAGTCCAGAGAATGAAGAAACAGGGAAATTGCAATCCTGGAGGTATTCGCCCCGCGAGAGGCTACTCGCCTCGCGAACCTGAATTCCAGCCTGAACAGTAGAATGTCATTCAGTCTGTCTCACCCCGTGAATCCTATACTCGCCTCGCGAGCAGGTAGGCTGACTGTTCCAGAAAAATGCAAGATTTCTGTGTCGCCTCACGAATCATGTCTCGCCCCGCGATCCTGGAAGTCAGAAAGCTTCACGGTTAGCCCCTGATGGCCATAACGGTCATAATAAGAAGACTCTTCCATTCCTCGCCTCGCGAGCCATTCTTCGCCTCGTGAGAAGTCCAACGTTTCAGATTCCTTCGTAAGATTCACCTCGCGAGCCATTCTTCGCCTCGCGAGAGGGGCAAATTCCTGAAAGATATAAATGGTTGTTCTGGGCAGATTAGAGGGATAGTTCATTATCCACAGTTTTTACATAGATTTTCTGGTTGTGCTACGTTTTGATGGAGAACTAATTTTCTTGGATTAGTCTCATCGTAATCGATTTCCACCGCACTTGAGGTTCCGTAATTCTGTTTTGTTTGCTTTTCCCTTTTCAATACTATGCTATATGTTTTGGTTGCTTAATTCAGGAGTGTATAGTGTTTGTATTGATTTATTTCGGTAATGTTATGTTCCTATAATTAATCGTGTTTGCTTAATTCACGAAGGGCTTAACCCCGTTTGCTTAATTCGAGAATTAGGAACATATATCTCGTAGTAGTGATTTCGCTTGTTAATTACTACTACAACCGAAAGGGGATTAGAATCTGCCTAGGGCTTGGGAATTATATGAACCGATGATAGTTGGGAAATCGAGAACAGTAGATTAATCGTCTTTAGCTTATCGGAAAATCTCTTAATTTGCTCTGTTTTTATTGCTCTGTTTTGCAATTGAATTTCAATCCCACCCCCCCCAAAAAAAAATGATTTTTGTGGTAAATAACAATTCAAGATTCATTATGAGACGATATCCGAGTTGTCGCGCTCTACTACAATTTTATAAAACCGCTCGCTTTTTGACCCGTGTGCGACAACGCGTTAAAAATTGGCGCCGTTGCCGGGGACTCTTGTTTGTTATTTTCGCATTTTTTTTTCTTTTACTTTCGTTTTTGTTTTGAATTAGTCTGGCTACTAGGTCTACCTGCCCTGACTTGTGTGATTTTGATCCTGAAATTGAAAGAACACTGCACACACGCCGTAGAGCAATTCGGGCTAGCACTAGTGGTGATTCTAATTCTGAAACTGTTTTTGATAACATGGGTGACCAAAGGACATTAAGACAGCTTGCTGCCCCTGATGTTAATTATAATGGCTTATGTATTGAATATGCTGGTGCTGTTACTCCCTTTGAATTAAAATCTGGTTTAATACACTTGTTGCCAAGGTTTAGTTGTCTTGCAGGTGAGGATCCACACAAGCATCTGAAGGAATTTCAGGTTGTCTGCTCCACACCCTTGAGACCAGAGGGAATAACTGAGGATCACATCAAGCTGAGAGCCTTTCCGTTTTCACTACATGGCGCTGCAAAGGATTGGTTGTACTATCTTGAGCCAAACTCTGTTACCACCTGGAACGATTTGAAGAAGGTCTTTTTAGAGAGATATTTTCCTGCCTCCAGAGCTGCATCAATCAGGAAGGAAATTTGTGGCATCAGACAAGGCAATGAGTCACTAGCTGAGTATTGGGAGAGATTCAAGCAGTTGGTA
The DNA here is from genome assembly GCA_030762895.1 of Sophora flavescens. NCBI lineage: Eukaryota > Viridiplantae > Streptophyta > Magnoliopsida > Fabales > Fabaceae > Sophora > Sophora flavescens. The sequence continues at coordinate 4,462,410 of JAUPTC010000013.1, forward strand.
TCCAGTTGCCCTCAGCATCAGATTTCCGAGCAGCTCCTTATTCAGTACTTTTATGAGGGGTTACTACCGATGGATAGAAATATTTTGGATGCTGCTAGTGGGGGAGCACTTGTTGATAAGACTCAAATTCTTTGCCAAGCAATAGATTGAAAATATGTCACTGAACTCCCAGCAGTTTACAACCAGGAGAAATTCTGTTGAGACAAGGGGTGTGAATGAGGTCCATAGTTCTTCTTCCAACCAGGCCCTTGAGAATAGAATTGATGAGCTCACTTCTTTGGTGAAGCAGTTGGCAATGGATAAGGTTCAGCCGGCAAGGTTGTGTGGCATGTGTAGTTCTCCTGAGCACCTGTATGATGCATGCCCCATTCTGAAAGAAGGGTCAGTCACTGATTTGCCTCAAGCTTATGCAGTTCATCCTTACAATCAAGGCAACAATCAGAACCGGTACAGCGTTCCTGACCTCTCCACAAATAAGTACCACCCCAACTGGAGGAATCATCCCAACCTTCGGTATGGAAATTCGTCCCAACAACAACCGATGGCACCACCACAGAATCCTCCTCAAGTGACCACTTATGCACCTTCCGAACCTTCACTAGAGGACATGTTCAAGCAAATGACTTCACAAATAACTGCACAAATGAATGTATAGAATCTCCAGTTTCAGCAGCAATTTGGACAGTTACAGCAACGAACGGATGCTAGCATTAATACTTTTCAGTAGCGAACAGATGCCAGCATCCACGCCTTGCAGACACAGATTAGACAGCTTGCCACCTCCATGAATACCATACAGCAAGCTCAAGGATCAAACCAATTACCTGCACAACCAGTGGTGAATCCCAATGTCTCCAATCCTAATGTGAGTGCTATTTCGTTGAGATCCGGGAAAGTTGTAGAAGCAGCCCCTGAAAAAGATGAAGAACCTATTGAGGTAACTCTTGAGCCTTATGTTGTTGTTGAAGTCGAGAGAGTGTATGTGCCACCCATCCCCTTCCCACACAGAGTACAGAAAAATAAGAAGATTGGTGGGGAAGATAAGGAGAGGGAGATTCCAGATGTGTTCAGAAAGGTGGCGGTTAACATTCCGCTTCTGGATGTTATTAAGCAGGTGCCCAAATATGCAAAAAATTTGAAGGATTTGTGCACGCACAAGAGGAGATTGAAAGGCAATGAGAGAGTTAATTTGGGGCGCAATGTTTCAGCCCTCATCCAGCCTAAGCCTGTACTTGAAAGGGTTACTGTTTCAGCCCCCACTCAGGCACTACCACAGAAGTGCAAGGATCCGGGCACTTTTGCTATTCCATGCACCATTGGGGACAACAAATTCGATAATTGCATGTTGGATTTGGGAGCCTCCATAAATGTCATGCCCACCTCTGTTTTCAACAACCTTGATCTTGGTCCATTGCGGCATACGGGTCTCACTATCCAGTTGGCCAACAGGACCAATGCTCGCCCCATGGGAATGGTAGAAGATGTGCTGGTACAAGTTGATGAGTTGATTTTCCCTGCTGACTTTTACATCCTGGACATGGCAGGGGAAACAAATTCAAGTAGATCACCAATCATCCTGGCCGACCGTTCATGAAGACAAAGAAAGACAAAGATTGATGTTGATGATGGAACCATGTCCATGGAGTTTGGTGACATTGTGGCAAAGTTTAACATTTTCGATGCTATGAAGCATCCCTTGGAAGAGCACTCTGTCTTTCAAATAGAGTTGCTCTCTAAAATTATTGAGGACACCTATGATGACTTGGTTGCTGATTTTCCTTTTGTTTCTGGTTTTGATGATATTTATTCATGTACCGACTGTACTAACACTAACCCTTGTGCTGTTTGTGCTGAGTTCATTGATTCTACTTTGCAGGGTGATAGTGTGAGTGAAGCTGTCTATTCAGCTGAAGTCCTTGACATCATGGCTGCTCCAAATATACCATCCATTGAGCAGCCACCCTCCTTAGAGCTCAAGCCACTTCCTGGGAATCTGAAGTATGCTTACTTGGAGAGGAATGAAAAACTTCCAGTCATTATTTCTTCCAACCTTGACTCTGACCAGGAAGCTAAACTCTTGGAGGTTCTGAAGAAACACAAGAAAGCGATTGGGTGGACCTTGGCTGACATCCCAGGAATTAGCCCCTCAAGATGTATGCATAGAATTCTATTGGAGGATGGAACTAAACCAGTTAGGCAGCCCCAAAGGCGGCTTAATCCATTGATTCTGGATGTGGTGAAGAAGGAAGTGACAAAACTGCTGCATGCGGGTATCATATACCCCATCTCTGATAGTACTTGGGTGAGCCCAGTGCAAGTTGTACCCAAGAAGTCTGGCCTCACAGTGGTAAGAAATGATAATAATGAGCTTGTCCCCACTAGAGTCCAGAATAGCTGGCGAGTCTATATAGATTATAGGAGGTTGAACCAGGCCACCAGAAAGGATCACTTTCCTTTGCCGTTCATCGATCAGATGCTCGAGCCGTTGGCTGGTAAATCCCACTACTATTTTCTTGATGGCTTTTCCGGTTACTTCCAGATCCATATTGCACCAGAGGATCAGGAAAAGACCACTTTCATGTGCCCCTTCGGCACGTTTGCTTATAGGAGGATGTCATTTGGCCTTTGTAATGCTCCTGGCACTTTCCAGCGATGCATGATGAGCATTTTTACTGAATTTATTGAAAATTGCATGGAAGTGTTTATGGATGATTTCACTGTATATGGCTCCTCATTTGATGCATGCTTGCATAGTCTGAATTTGGTTCTAGAAAGATGCATCGAAACTGATCTTATTTTGAACTATGAAAAGTGTCACTTTATGGTTGAACAGGGGATTGTTTTGGGGCATGTTATTTCTAAAGAGGGTATTTCAGTAGATCCTGCTAAAATTAATGTGATTTCTACATTGCCTTATCCATCTTGCGTTCGCGAGATTCGTTCTTTTCTGGGACATGCAGGTTTCTACAGGCGCTTCATTAAGGACTTCAGCAAGATAGCTCTTCCTTTGTCAAACTTGCTGAAGAATGATGCCATGTTCCACTTTGATGACAGCTGCAAGAAGGCATTTGACTACCTGAAAAGGGCATTGACCTCTACCCCCATCATCCAGCCCCTGACTGGACCCTCCCTTTTGAGCTCATGTGTGATGCTTCTAATTATGCTGTGGGAGCGATCCTGGCACAAAGGGTGGGCAAGGCTGCCCATGTCATTCATTATGCTTCTAGGACTTTAGATGCTGCACAATCTAATTACACCACCACTGAAAAGGAACTTTTAGCTGTTGTTTTTGCTCTTGATAAATTTAGGTCATATTTGCTAGGTTCCAAGGTTATTGTTTTCACTGACCATGCAGCTCTGAAGTACCTGTTGAAGAAACCAGAAGCGAAGCCGAGATTGATTCGGTGGATGCTATTGCTCCAAGAGTTTAATGTGGAGATAAAAGACAAGAGTGGAGCTGAAAATTTAGTAGCTGATCACTTGAGCCGAATAGCAAGGGATGAGGATCCTTCTCCCATCCATGATGACTTTCCGGATGAGCAGCTTCTACATCTGCATGGGGAGACCCCCTGGTTTGCTGACATTGTTAACTATCTTTGTGTTGGTGTTTTTCCTGCAGGTGCAACTAGATCACAGATCCACAAACTCAAAAGTGATTCCAAGTACTATGTTTGGGATGATCCGTACCTTTGGAAGTTTTGCAGTGATCAGGTAATTCGGAGGTGTGTCCCCGACTATGAGATCAAGTCCATTTTGCACTTTTCTCATGCCTCTCAAGTAGGGGGACACTTTGGGCCACAGAGGACAGCAAGGAAAGTCTTAGATTCTGGGTTCTACTGGCCCACCATTTTTAGAGATGCTTATGAGGTCTACCGGACCTGTAAGGAGTGTCGGGCAAATGAGCAATCGCCATCACTCTTAGGAGTGAAATGCCTCAACAACCCATGCTTTTTTGTGAAGTATTTGATGTGTGGGGAATCGACTTTATGGGTCCTTTCCCCGCGTCTTTTGGCTTTCTATATATTCTTTTGGTTGTTGACTATGTTTCAAAGTGGGTGGAAGCAATCCCCACTAGGACTAACGATTCTAAAGTTGTTGCCAATTTTGTTAGGTCCAATATTTTTTGCATGTTCGGCATACCTCGGGCTATCATCAGTGACCAGGGCACTCACTTCTGCAACCGCACCATGGAAGCCTTACTCAGGAAGTATGGAGTTGTGCATAGAGTCTCCACTGCTTACCATCCCCAGACCAATGGCCAGACTGAGATATCAAACAGGGAGATCAAGCAGATTTTAGAGAAAGTGGTACAACCGAATAGGAAGGACTGGAGCCGCCGTCTAGAAGACGCACTGTGGGCTCAGCGGACCGCTTTCAAGACACCAATAGGGATGTCCCCCTTTCGGCTTGTATTCGGTAAAGAATGTCATCTCCCTGTGGAAGTTGAGCACCGTGCGTATTGGGCGGTCAAGTGCTGTAATATGGAAATGAAAAAAACTGGTATTGAAAGGAAACTCCAGTTATAGCAGCTTGAGGAGCTTAGGCTAGAAGCCTATGAAAGCTCCCGGATTTATAAAGAGAAAACCAAGCATTTTCATGATAGGATGATTGCTAGGAAAGAATTTTCTGTGGGCCAGCTGGTCTTACTGTTTAACTCCCGCCTGAAAGTGATGGCTGGGAAACTTAGGTCCAAGTGGATTGGCCCCTTTGTTGTTACTAACGTTTTTCCTTATGGTACAGTAGAGATTAAAAGTGCAGGTAGCAACAAGGCCTTTAAGGTAAACGGGCAGCGGCTGAAGCTATTCCATGAGAGCTCGATGCCTGAAGATGCTACTGTTGAGGAGCTCTCCTTGGAAGCTCCCACCTACACTGCCACTTGATCAGGGAACACCCTTTCCTTTCCCTCACTCTGATTTTATAGTTATGTTGTTTCATTGGGGACAATGTATGTTTTAAGTGTGGGGGAGAGAACCAATTGTAGTGTTGTTTTGTGTTTTGTCGTGTTTTTCTTTTAACTTGTGAATAATTTTGGTCGGTGAGCTTGTTTGGTTTTGATTGATTTGGCACATATTTATTGCATGATTATGTGATGATTCCCCCTATTTTGAAATTTTTTGAAAAGTGATACCCATGTGAAAAAAATTGGAAACTGAACTTTGAGATATTTCATTGTGATTGTATGATTTATGATAAGTTTGGGGGTGAAGGGGAGCACACACTAGGGATAGAATCTCGGTCAAACAATTTGCGAAAATGTCCAGGTGAGGATTTGAGCCTCCAGCATGTTTTTAATTGTGAGAATCACTTTCAAGTTGCACTTTCCCGAATTTGCTTGAGTCTCTACTTGGTTTGCATGCTTATGTGATTGCATCAGATGATTTAGGCATTTTCTTTGTAAATAACCACTTGACCTGAAAAGAACCAATTCCTAATGCATGTTCCTTTGTTAGCCCCTTTGAGCCTAATTAGCCTATTGCTTCTTGATAACCCTATGTTATAAGCCAAATTCTGGAAAAACCATGTTAACCCGATCTTAGGATTAGGAGAGCATGGAAGCTTAGCAAGAGAAGGTTTGTAAGAAACTAAGTTTGGGGTGGCTACAAGGATGTGACATGTCATTATGGGATTGAGCAAAAAATAAAATAAAATAAAATAAAAAGGTTGGAGCAAAGAAAAGAAAAAAAAAGAAAAAAGAAAAAAAGAAAAAAAAAGGGAATAAAAAGGCTGTAGTCGGCCAAAAGCATAAAGAAAAATGGAAAAAGGAATCTGAGTGGAAGTTCAATGTATAAAATGCTCATGCTCTCTTAGTTCCTAGGGACTTAAGCCTAGTACCTTTGTATATCCTGCCCTTAGCCAGGCCCCATTACAACCTTTAAAGACCTTCTGATGTTGCATGCATGTTTTCGTGGGAACCTTGATTGAGATGAAAATCAAATTCATGGGAAGTGCTCTTAAAAGTGAAATTGAGTGAAATGTTGTTAGCCTAGACAAACTGAGAGACTGAGTGAAACACTAAACCCCCTTGTGAGGAAGGCGATTGTTTGAATTTGGTGATCTCCCTCTTGTGTGTAACTTGGAACCCTTGCTTAGATTAATGATTGTTTGAATGATGAAGTTCTCAAATGTTTAGAGTAAATGCATGTGGGGATTGCTTTGTTTGAAAAGGGGGAACATTGAAGGAAAATTGTTTTGTTGAAATTGCGTGAAATTTGTGCAAAGTTGATTGAATCCTTTGAGCTTGCCATGTCTTGAGTCTTTTTGAGTTTTTGAGTTTTAGTTTGCTTGGGGACAAGCAAGGTTTAAGTTTGGGGTATTTTGATCAGCCTCTGGCTCATCTAGTTTTATGGCTAGTATGACCAGGGTTTTGTGCTAATTATACTTCGCTTTCGCCCAAATTAGACTCGATTGTCCTCAAGCAACATTTTGAGTCCCTTAAGTATTTTTAGGTTAATTTAGCCAGTTTTGAGTCAAATAAAGCACTTATGGCTACTTCATTGTTTTCAGGTTAACTTAGAGTCCAGAGAATGAAGAAACAGGGAAATTGCAATCCTGGAGGTATTCACCCCGCGAGAGGCTACTCGCCTCGCGAACCTGAATTCCAGCCTGACCAGTAGAATGTCATTCACTATGTCTCACCCCGCGAATCCTATACTCGCCTCGCGAGCAGGAAGGCTGACTGTTCCAGAAAAATGCAAGATTTCTGTGTCGCCTCGCGAATCATGTCTCGCCCCGCGAGCCTGGAAGTCAGAAAGCATCACGGTTAGCCCTTGATGGCCATAACGGGCATAATAAGAAGACTCTTCCATTCCTCGCCTCGCGAGCCATTCTTCGCCTCGCGAGAAGTCCAACGTTTCAGATTCCTTCATAAGATTCGCCTCGCGAGCCATTTTTCGCCTCGCGAGAGGGGCAAATTCCTGAAAGATATAAATGGTTGTTCTGGGCAGATTAGAGGGATAGTTCATTATCCACTGTTTTTACATAGATTTTCTGGTTGTGCTACGTTTTGATGGAGAACTAATTTTCTTGGATTAGTCTCCTGTAATCGATTTCCACCACACTTGAGGTTCTGTAATTCCTGTTTTGTTTGCTTTTCCCTTTTCAATACTATGCTATATGTTTCTGGTTGCTTAATTCAGGAGTGTATAGTGTTTGTATTGATTTATTTCGGTGATGTTATGTTCCTATAATTAATCGCGTTTGCTTAATTCGCGTGTGTTCAATTCGTGTTTGCTTAATTCACGAAGGGCTTAACCCCGTTTGCTTAATTCGGGAATTAGGAACATATATCTCGTAGTAGTGATTTCGCTTGTTAATTACTGCTACAACCGAAAGGGGATTAGAATCTGCCTAGGGCTTGGGAATTATATGAATCGATGATAGTTGGGAAATCGAGAACAGTAGATTAATCGTCTTTAGCTTATCGGAAAATCTCTTAATTTGCTCTGTTTTTATTGCTCTGTTTTGCAATTGAATTTCAAACCAAACCCCCAAAAAAAAAAATGATTTTTGTGGTAAATAACAATTCAAGAGTCATTGTGAGACGATATCCGAGTTGTCGCGTTCTACTACAATTTTATAAAACCGCTCGCTCTTTGACTCGTGTGCGACAGCGTGTCAATTAATAAGCATAAATAGCAGTTTACAGCCGCACAAGCCAGAGAGATATAAAAATTAGACAAATTTTTCAATCATTATTTTTTGCTTTTACATTATTGGCCTTAATTGGGCTTAATTGCTAAACATTGTTAATTTTCGGATTTTTCACTCATCCTAACCTTGTTGCCTTGCGCAGAGCATAACTAGAGCTACAGATATCGGATTTTGGTGATCTTGCTGTCCCTAGAAAGATAAGGAAGAGACCTACAATTTCAGGTTTCACAAGAAATGTCAAATTAGGCCAAAATCAAGGCTAAATTGGGTCACGAGTTCTCTAGCGTGGATCAATGCGCAGTCCATCCTATTCCTTCACTTAAATGGGCCTAACATACTCATCTTAAGCTCAATTAAGGCATATGATACCTTGTTGGCAAGCTTATTCAGAGGCCCTTGATTTGGTCTAGGGTTAGGTCAGGATTAATAAGCCTAAATAGCAGTTTACAGCCTCACAAGCTAGAGAGAGACGAAAATTAGACAACTTTTACAATCATTGTTTTTACTTTTACATTATTGGGCTTAATTGGGCTTAATTGCTAAACATTGTTAATTTTCGGATTTTTCACTCATCCTCGCCTTGTTTCCTTGCACAGAGCATAACTAGAGGTGCAGATATCGGATTTTGGTGATCCTGTTGGCCCAAGAAAGATAAGGAAGAGACCTACAATATCAGGTTTCATAAGAATTGTCAAATTAGGCCAAAATCAAGGCTAAATTGAGTCCAGAGTTCTCTGGCGCGGATCATTGCGCAGTCCATGATATTCCTTCACTTAAATGGGCCTAACTTACTCATCTTAAGCCCAATTAAGGCAAATGATACCTTGTGGGAAAGCTTATTCGGAGGCCCTTAATTTGGTCTAGGGTTAGGACAGGATTAATAAGCATAAATAGCAATTTACAGCCACAATCCCGAGAGAAACGAAAATTAGACAACTTTTGCAATCATTGTTTTTGCTTTTACATTATTGGGCTGAATTACTAAACATTGTTAATTTTCGGATTTTTCACTCATCCTAACCTTGTTGTCTTGCGAAGAGCATAGCTAGAGCTACATATATCGGATTTTGGTGATCTTGCTGTCCCTAGAAAGATAAGGAAGAACCTACAATTTCAGGTTTCACCAGAATTATTAAATTAGGCCTAAATCAAGGCAAAATTGGGTCAAGAGTTCTCTGGCGCGGATCAGTGCGCAGTCCATGATATTCCTTCATTTAAATTGGCCTAACTTACTCATCATAAGCCCAATTAAGGCATATGATACCTTGTTGGAAAGCTTATTCAGAGCCCCTTAATTTGATCTAGGGTTTGCTCAGGATTAAAAAGCATAAATAGTAGTTTACAGCCACACAAGCCAGAGAGAGACCGAAATTAAGCAACTTTTACAATCATTGTTTTTGCTTTTACAATATTGGGCTTAATTGGGCTTAATTGCTAAACATTGTTAATTTTCGGATTTTTCACTCATCCTGACCTTGTTGCCTTGCGCAGAGCACAACTAGAGCTACAGATATCGGATTTTGGTAATCTTGCTGTCCTTAAAAAGATAAGGAAGAGACCTACAATTTCACGTTTCACAAGAATTATCATATTATGCCAAAATCAATGCTAAATTGGGTCCCAAGTTCTCTGGCGCGGATCAGTGCACAGTCCATGATGTTCCTTCACTTAAATGGGCCTAACTTACTCATCTCAAGCCCAATTAAGGCATATGATACCTTGTTGGAAAGCTTATTCAGAGGCCCTTAATTTGGTCTAGGGTTAGGTCAGGATTAATAAGTATAAATAGCAGTCTACAGCCGCACAAACCAGAGAGAGACGGAAATTAGGCAACTTTTACAATAATTGTTTTTGCTTTTACATTATTGGGCTTAATTACCAAACATTGTTAATTTTGGGATTTTTCACTCATCCTGACCTTGTTGCCTTGCGCAGAGCATAACTAGAGCTACAAATATCGGATTTTGGTGATCTTGCTGTCCCTGGAAAGATATGGAAGAGACCTACAAATTCAGGTGTCACAAGAATTGTTAAATTAGGCCAAAATCAAGGTTAAATTGGGTCCCGAGTTCTCTGACGCGGATCAGTGCACAGTACATGATATTCCTTCACTTAAATGGGCTAAACTTACTCATCTTAAGCCCAATTAAGGCATATGATACCTTGTTGGAAAGCTTATTCAGAGGCCCTTAATTTGGTCTAGGGTTAGGTCAGGATTAATAAGCATAAATAGCAGTTTGCAGCTGCACAATCCAGAGAGAGACATAAATTTGACTACTTTTACAATCATTGTTTTTGCTTTTACATTATTGGGCTTAATTGGGCTTAATTGCTAGACATTGTTAACTTTCGGATTTTTCACTCATCCTGATCTTGTTGCCTTGCGCAGAGCATAACAAGAGCCACAGATATTGGATTTTGGTGATCTTACTGTCCCTAGAAAGATAAGGAAGAGACCTACAATTTCAGGTATCACAAGAATTGTCAAATTAGGCCAAACTCATGGATAAATTGGGTCCCGAGTTCTCTGGAGCGGATCAGTGCGCAGTCCAATATGTTCCTTCACTTAAATGGGCCTAACTTACTCATCTTAAGCCCAATTATGACATATGATACCGTGTTGGAAAGCTTATTCAGAAGCCCTTAATTTGGTCCAGCGTTAGGTAAGGATAAATAAGCATAAATAGCAGTTTACAGCCTTACAAGCCAGAGAGAGACGGAAATTAGACAACTTTTACAATCATTGTTTTTGCTTTTACATTATTGGGCTTAATTGGGCTTAATTGCTAAACATTTTTAATTTTCGGATTTTTCACTCATCCTGACCTTGTTGCCTTCCGCAGAGCATAACTAGAGCTACAGATATTGGATTTCGGTGATCTTGCTGTCCCTAAAAAGATATGGAAGAGACCTATAATTTCAAGTTTCACAAGAATTATCAAATTAGTCCAAAATCAAGGCTAAATTGGGTCCCAAGTTCTCTAGCGCGGATTAGTGCGCAGTCCATGATGTTCCTTCACTTAAATGGGCCTAACTTACTCATCTTAAGCCCAATTAAGGCATATGATACCTTGTTGGAAAGCTTATTTAGAGGCCCTTAATTTGGTCTAGGGTTAGGTTAGGATTAATCAGCATAAATAGCAGTTTACAGCCGCACAAGCCGGAGAGAGACGAAAATTGGTCAACTTTTACAATCATTGTTTTTGCTTTTACATTATTGGGCTTAATTGCTAAACAGTGTTAATTTTCGTATTTTTCACACATCCTAACCTTGTTGCCTTGCGCAGAGGATAACTAGAGCTACAGATATCGGATTTTTGTGATCTTGCTGTCCCTAGAAAGATAAGGAAGAGACCTACAATTTCAGGTCCCGCAACAATTGGGTCAAAATGAAGGCTAAATTGGGTCCCGAGTTCTCTGGCGCGGATCAGTGCGCAGTCCATGATATTCCTCTACTTAAATGGACCTAACTTACTCATCTTAAGCCCAATTAAGGCATATGATACCTTGTTGGAAAGCTTATTCGGAGGCCCTTAATTTGGTCTACGGTCAGGTCACGATCAATAAGCATAAATTGCAGTTTACAGCTGAACCAGCCGGAGAGTGACATAAATTAGACTGCTTTTACAATCATTGTTTTTTCTTTTACATTATTGGGCTTAATTGTTAAACATTATTAATTTTCGGATTTTTCACTCATCCTGACCTTGTTGCCTTGAACAGAGCATAACTAGAGCCACAAATATCGGATTTTGGTGATCTTGCTATCCCTAGAAAGATAAGGAAGAGACCTACAATTTCAGGTATCACAAGAATTGTCAAATTAGGCCAATGTCAAGGCTAAATTGGGTCCCGAGTTCTCTGGCGCGGATTAGTGCGCAGTCCAAGATGTTCCTTCACTTAAATGGGCCTAACTTACTCATCTTAATCCCAATTAAGGCGTATGATACCGTGCTGGAAAACTTATTCATAAGCCCTTAATTTGGTCTAGGGTTAGGTCGGGATTAATAAGCATAAATAGCAATTTACAGCCTTACAAGCCAGAGAGAGACGGAAATTAGACAACTTTTACAATCATTGTTTTTGCTTTTACATTATTGGGCTTAATTGGGCTTAATTGCTAAACATTTTTAATTTTCGGATTTTTCACTCATCCTGACCTTGTTGCCTTGCGCAGAGCATAACTAGAGCTACAGATATCGGATTTTGGTGATCTTGTTGTCCCTGCAAAGATAAGGAAGAGACCTACAATTTCAGGTTTCACAAGAATTATAAAATTAGGCCAAAATCAAGGCTAAATTGGGTCCCAAGTTCTCCGGTGTCGGGAGTCCCATGATGTTCCTTCACTTAAATGGACCTAACTTACTCATCTTAAGCCCAATTAAGGCATATGATACCTTGTTGGAAAGCTTATTTAGAGGCCCTTAAGTTGGTCTAGGTTTAGGTTAGGATTAATAAGCATAAATAGCAGTTTACAGCCGCACAAGCCGGAGAGACGCAAATTTGACAACTTTTACAATCATTGTTTTTGCTTTTACATTAGTGGGCTTAATTGCTAAATAGTGTTAATTTTCGGATTTTCACACATCCTAACCTTGTTGCCTTGCGCAGAGGATAACTAGAGCAACATATATCGGATTTTTGTGATCTTGCTGTCCCTAGAAAGATAAGGAAGAGACCTACAATTTCAGGGTTCCACAAAATTGGGTCAAAATCAAAGGCTAAATTGGGTCCCGAGTTCTTTGATGGATCAGTGCGCACTCCATGATATTCCTTTACATAAATGGTCCTAACTTACTCATCTTAAGCCCAATTAAGTCATATGATACCTTGTTGGAAAGCTTAATCAGAGGCCCTTAATTTGGTCTACGGTTAAGTCACTATTAATAAGCATAAATAGCATTTTACAGCTGTACAAGCCAGAGAGAGACATAAATTAGACTCGTTTACAATCATTGTTTTTTCTTTTATATTATTGGGCTTAATTGTTAAACATTGTTACTTTTCGGATTTTTCACTCATCCTGACCTTGTTGCCTTGCGCAGAGCATAACTAGAGCCACAAATATCGGATTTTGGTGATCTTGCTATCCCTAGAAAGATAAGGAAGATACCTACAATTTTAGGTACCACAAGAATTGTCAAATTTGGCCAAACTCAAGGCCAAATTGGGTCCCGAGTTCTCTGGCGCGGATCAGTGCGCAATCCAAGATGTTCCTTCACTTAAACGGGCCTAACTTACTCATCTAAATCCCAATTAAGACATATGATACCGTGCTGAAAAGCTTATTCAGAAGCCCTTAATTTGGTCTAGGGTTAGGTCGGGATTAATAAGCATAAATAGCAGTTTACTGCCTTACAAGCCAGAGAGAGACGGTAATTAGACAACTTTTCCAATCATTGTTTTTGCTTTTACATTATTGGGCTTAATTAGGCTTAATTGCTAACATTTTTAATTTTCGGATTTTTCACTCATCCTGACCTTGTTGCTTTGTGCAGAGCATAACTAGAGCTACAGATATCGGATTTTGGTGATCTTGATGTCCCTACAAAGATAAGGAAGATACCTACAATTTCAGGTGTCACAAGAATTATCAAATTAGGCTAAATTCAAGGCTAAATTGGGTCCCAAGTTCTCTGGCTCGGATTAGTGCGCAGTCCATGACGTTTCTTCACTTAAATGGGCCTAACTTACTCATCTTAAGCCCAATTAAGGCATATGATACCTTGTTGGAAAGCTTATTTAGAGGCCCTTAATTTGGTCTAGGGTTAGGTTAGGATTAATAAGCATAAATAGCAGTTTACAGGCACACAAGCCGGAGAGAGACGAAAATTGGACAACTTTTACAATCAATGCTTTTGCTTTTACATTATTGGGCATAATTGCCAAACAGTGTTAATTTTCGGATTTTTCACACATCCTAACCTTGTTGCCTTGCGCAGTGGATAACTAGAGCTACAGATATCGGATTTTTGTGATCTTGCTGTCCCTAGAAAGATAAGGAAGAGACCTACAATTTCAGGTTCCACAAGAATTGGCTCAAAATCAAGGCTAAATTGGGTCCCGAGTTCTCTGGCGCGGATCAGTGCGCAGTCCATGATATTCCTTTACTTAAATGGTCCCAACTTACTCATCTTAAGCCCAATTAAGGCATATGATACCTTGTTGGAAAGCTTAATCAGAGGCCCTTAATTTGGTCTACGGTTAGGTCACGATTAATAAGCATAAATAGCATTTTACAGCTGTACAAGCCAGAGAGAGACATAAATTAGACTGCTTTTACAATCATTGTTTTTTCTTTTACATTATTGGGCTTAATTGTTAAACATTGTTACTTTTCGGATTTTTCACTCATCCTGACCATGTTGCCTTGCGCAGAGCATAACTAGAGCCACAGATATCGGATTTTGGTGATCTTTCTATTCCTAGAAAGATAAGGAAGAGACCTACAATTTCAGGTATCACAAGAATTGTCAAATTAGGCCAAACTCAAGGCTAAATTGGGTCCCGAGTTCTCTGGTGCGGATCAGTGCGCAGTCCAAGACGTTCCTTCACTTAAATGGGCCTAACTTACTCATCTTAATCCCAATTACGGCATATGATACCGTGCTGGAAAGCTTATTAATAATCCCTTAATTTGGTCTAGGGTTAGGTCGGGATTAATAAGCATAAATAGCAGTTGACAGCCTTACAAGCCAGAGAGAGACGGAAATTAGACAACTTTTACAATCATTGTTTTTGCTTTTATATTATTGGGCTTAATTGGGCTTAATTGCTAAACATTTTTAATTTTCGGATTTTTTACTCATCCTGACCTTGTTGCCTTGCACAGAGCATAACTAGAGCTACAGATATCGGATTTTGGTGATCTTGCTGTCCCTGGAAAGATAAGGAAGAGACCTACAATTTCAGGTTTCAAAAGAATTACCAAATTAGGCCAAAATCAAGGCTAAATTGGGTCCCAAGTTCTCTGGCGCGGATCAGTGCGCAGTCCATGATGTTCCTTCACTTAAATGGGCCTAACTTACTCATCTAAAGCCCAATTAAGGCATATGATACCTTGTTGGAAAGCTTATTCAGAGGCCCTTAAATTGGTCTAGGGTTTGGTCACGATTAAGAAGCATAAATAGCAGTTTAAAGCCGCACAAGCCAGAGAGAGATGAAAATTAGACAACTTTTTCAATCATTGTTTTTGCTTTTACATTATTGGGCTTAATTGGGCTTAATTACTAAACATTGTTAATTTTCGATTTTTTCCCACATCCTGACCTCGTTGTCTTGCGCAGAGGATAACTTGAGCTACAGATATCGGATTTTTGTGATCTTGCTGTCCCTAGAAAGATAAGGAAGAGACCTACAATTTTAGGTTCCACAAGAATTGGGTCAAAATCAAGGCTAAATTGGGTACCGAGTTCACTGGCGCTGATCAGTGCGTAGTCCATGATATTCCTTTACTTAAATGGACCTAACTTACTCATCTTAAGCCCAATTAAGGCATATGATACTTGTTGGAAAGCTTATTCAGAGGCCCTTAATTTGGTCCACGGTTAATAAGCATAAATAGCAGTTTACAGCTGCACAAGCCAGAGAGAGACATAAATTAGGATGCTTTTACAATCATTGTTTTTTCTTTTACATTATTGGGCTTAGTTGTTAAACATTGTTAATTTTCGGATTTTTCACTCATCCTGACCTTGTTGCCTTGCGCGGAGCATAACTAGAGCCACAGATATCGGATTTTGGTGATCTTGCTATCCCTAGAAAGATAAGAAAGAGACCTACAATTTCAGGTATCACAAGAATTGTCAAATTAGGCCAAACTCAAGGCTAAATTGTGTCCCGAGTTCTCTGGTGCGGATCAGTGCGCAGTCCAAGACGTTCCTTCACTTAAATGGGCCTAACTTACTCATCTTAATCCCAATTACGGCATATGATACCGTGCTGGAAAGCTTATTAATAATCCCTTAATTTGGTCTAGGGTTAGGTCGGGATTAATAAGCATAAATAGCAGTTTACAGCCTTACAAGCCAGAGAGAGACGGAAATTAGACAACTTTTACAATCATTGTTTTTGCTTTTATATTATTGGGCTTAATTGGGCTTAATTGCTAAACATTTTTAATTTTCGGATTTTTCACTCATCCTGACCTTGTTGCCTTGCGCAGAGCATAACTTGAGCCACAGATATCGTATATTTAAAGTATCACAAGAAAAGTCGAATTAGGCCAAACTCAAGGCTAAATTGGGTTCCAAGTTCTCTGGCGCGGATCAGTGCGCAGTCCAAGATGTTCCATCACTTAAATGGGTCTAACTTACTCATCTTAAGCCCAATTAAGCCATATGATACCTTGTTGGAAAGCTTATTCAGAGGCCCTTAATTTGGTCTAGGGTTAGGTCAGGATTAATAAGCATAAATAGCAGTTTACATCCTCACAAAACAGAGAGAGACAAAAATTAGATAACTTTTACAATGATTGTTTTTTCTTTTACATTATTGGCCTTAACTACTAAACATTGTTAATTTTTGGATTTTTCACTCATCCTGACCTTGTTGTCTTGCGCAAAGCATAACTATAGCTACAGATATCGGATTTTGGTGATCTTGCTGTCCCTAGAAAGATAAGGAAGAGACCTACAATTTCAGGTGTCAGAAGAATTATCAAATTAGGCTAAAATCAAGGCTAAATTGGGTCCCGAGTTCTCTGGTGCGGATCAGTGCACAGTCCATGATATTCCTTTACTTAAATGGGCCTAACTTACTCATCTTAGGCCCAATTAAGGCATATGATACCTTGTTGGGAAGCTTATTTAGAGGCCCTTAATTTGGTCAAGGGTTAGGTCAGGATTGATAAACATAAATAGCAGTTTACAGCCGCACAAACCAGAGACAGGTGGAAATTAGACAACTTTTACAATGATTATTTTTGCTTTTACATTATTGGGCTTAATTACTAAACATTGTTAATTTTCCGATTTTTTACTCATCCTGACCTTGTTGTCTTGAGCAGAGCATAACTAGAGCTACATATATCGGATTTTGGTGATCTTGCTGTCCCTAGAAAGATAAGGAAGAGACCAACAATTTCAGGTTCACAAGAATTGTTAAATTAGGCCCAAATCAAGTCTAAATTGGGTCCCGAGTTCTCTGGCGTGAATCTGTGCGCAGTCCATGATGTTCCTTCACTTAAATGGGCCTAACTTACTCATCTTAAGCCCAATTAAGGCATATGATACCTTGTTGGAAAGCTTATTCAGAGGCCCTTAATTTGGTCTAGGGTTAGGTCAGGATTAATAAGCATAAATAGCAGTTTATAGCCGTACAAGCCAGAGAGAGACGGAAGTTAAGCAACTTTTACAATCATTGTTTTTGCTTTTACATTGTTGGGCCTAATTGCTAAACATTGTTAATTTTCGGATTTTTCACTCATCCTGACCTTGTTGCCTTGCATAGAGCATAACTAGAACTACAGAAATGTAACAATGTTTAGCAATTAAGCCCAATAATGTAAATGCAAAAACAATGATTGTAATACTTGTCTAATTTCCATCTCTCTCTGGCTTGTTCGGCTGTAAACTGCTATTTAAGCTCATTAATCCTAACCAAACCCAAGATCAAATTAAGGTCCTCTGAATAAGCTTTCCAACAAGGTATCATATGCCTTAATTGGGCTTAAGATGAGTAAGTTAGGCCCATTTAAGTGAAGGAATATCATGGACTGGGCACTGATCTGTGCCAGAGAACTCGAGGCCCAATTTTGCCTTGATTTTGGCCTAAATTGATAATTTTTGTGAAACCTCAAATTGTAGGTCTCTTCCTTATCTTTCTAGGGACAGCAAGATCACCAAAATCAGATATCTGTAGCTCTAGTTATGCTCACAAGAAGACAACGAGGTCAGGATGTGGGAAAAATCCGAAAATTAACAATGTTTAGTAATTAAGCCCAATTAAGCCCAATAATGTAAAAGCAAAAACAATGATTGAAAAAGTTGTCTAATTTTCATCTCTCTCTGGCTTGTGCGGCTGTAAACTGCTATTTATGCTTCTTAATCGTGACCAAACCCTAGACCAATTTAAGGGCCTCTGAATAAGCTTTCCAACAAGGTATCATTTTCCTTAATTAGGCTTAAGATGAGTAAGTTAGGCCCATTTAAGTGAAGGAATATCATGGACTGGGCACTGATCCGCGCCAGAGAACTCGGGACCCAATTTTGCCTTGATTTTGGCCTAATTTGATAATTCTTGTGAAACCTGAAATTGTAGTTCTCTTCCTTAACATTCTAGGGACAGCAAGATCACCAAAATCCGATCTCTGTAGCTCTAGTTATGCTCTGTGCAAGGCAAAAAGGTCAGGATGAGTGAAAAATCGAAAAATTTACAATGTTTAGCAATTAAGCCCATTAATGTATAAGAAAAAACAATGATTGTAATATTTGTCAAATTTCCGTCTCTCTCTGGCTTATGCGGCTGTAAACTGCTATTTATGCTGATTAATCCTGACCTAACCCTTGACCAAATTAAGGGCTTCTGAATAAGCTTTCCAACATGGTATCATATGCCTTAATTGGGCTTAAGATGAGTAAGTTAGGCCAATTTAAGTGAAGGAACATCATGGACTGTGCACTGATCCGCGCCAGAGAACTCGCGACCCAATTTATCCTTGATTTTGCCATAATTTGACAATTCTTGGGAAATCTGAAATTGTAGGTCTCTTATTTATCTTTCTAGGGACAGCAAGATCACCAAAATCCGATATCTGTAGCTCTAGTTATGCTCCGCGCAAGGCAACATGGTCAGGATGAGTGAAAAATTCGAAAATTGACAATGTTTAGCAATTAAGCCCAATAAAGTAAAAGCAAAAACAATGATTGTAAAAGTTTTCTAATTTCAGCCACTCTTTGGCTTGTGCGTCTGTAAACTGCTATTAATGCTTATTAATCCTGATTTAACCTAGACCAAATTAAGGGCCTCTGAATAAGCTTTCCAACAAGGTATCATATGCCGTAATTGGGCTAAAGATGAGTAAGTTAGGCCCATTTAAGTGAAGGAACATCATGGACTGTGCACTGATCCGCGCCAGAGAACTCGGGAACCAATTTATTCTTGATTTTGCCCTAATTTGACAATTCTTGTGACACCAGAAATTGTAGGTCTCTTCCTTATCTTTCTAGGGACATCAAGATCACCAAAATCCAATATCTGTAGCTCTAGTTATGCTTTGCGCAACGCAACAAGGTCAGGATGAGTGAAAAATCAGAAAATAACAATGTTTAGCAATTAAGCCCAATAATGTAAAAGCAAAAACAATGATTGTTAAAATTGTCTAATTTCCGTCTCTCTCTGGCTTGTGCGGCTGTAAACTGCTTTTTATGGTTATTAATCCTGACCTAACCCTAGACCAAATTAAGGGCCCCTGAATAAGCTTTCCACTTGGTATCATATGCCTTAATTGGACTTAAGATGTGTAAGTTAGGCCCATTTAAGTGAAGGAACATCATGGACTGCGCACTGATCTGTGCCAGAGAACTTGGGACCCAATTTAGCCATGATTTTTGCCTAATTTGACAATTCTTGTGAAACTTGAAATTTTAGGTCTCTTCCTTATCTTTCTAAGGACAGCAAGATCACCAAAATCCGATATCTGTAGCTCAAGATATGCTCTGCACTAGGCAACAAGGTCATGATGAGGAAAAATCAGAAAATTAACAAAATTTAGCAATTAAGCCCAATGAAGCCCAATAATGTAAAAGCAAAAACAATGATTGTAAAAGTTGTCTAATTTCCATCTCTCTTTGGCTTGTGCCGTTGTAAACTACTATTTATGTTTATCAATCCTACCCTAAACCTAGACCAAATTAAGGGCCTCTGAATAAGCTTCCCAACAAGGTATCATATGCCTTAATTGGGCTTAAGATGAGTAAGTTAGCCCATTTAAGTGAAGGAACATCAAGGACTACACAATGATCCGCGCCAGAGAACTCGGGACCCAATTTAGCCTTGATTTTGGCCTAATTTCACAATTCTTGTGAAACCTGAAATTGTAGGTCTCTTTTCCTTATCTTTCTAAGAACAGCAAGATCACCAAAATCCAATATATGTAGCTCTAGTTATGCTATGCGCAAGGCAACAATGGCTGGATGAGTGAAAAATCCGAAAATTAACAAAGTTTAGCAATTAAGCCCAATTAAGCCTAATAATGTAAAAGCAAAAACAATGATTGTTAAAGTTGTCTAATTTCCGTCTCTCTCTGGCTTGTGCGGCTGTAAAATGCTATTTATGCTTATTAACCGTGACCTCACCCTAGACCAAATTAAGTGCCCCTGAATAAGCTTTCCAACATGGTATCATATGCCTTAATTCGGCTTAAGATGAGTAAGTTAGGCCCATTTAAGTGAAGGAATATCATGGACTATGCACTGATCCGCGCCATAGAACTCGATACCCAATTTAGTCTTGATTTTGGCCTAATTTGACAATTCTTGTGAAACCTGAAATTGTAGGTCTCTTATCTTTCTAGGGACATCAAGATCACCAAAATCCGATATCTGTAACTCTAGTTAAGCTTTGCACAACGCAACAAGGTCATGATGAATGAAAAATCCAAAAATTAACAATGTTTTGCAATTAAGCCCAATTAAGCCCAATAATGTAATGCAAAAACAATGATTGTAAAAGTTGTCTAATTTCCACCTGTCTCTGGTTTGTGCGGCTGTAAACTGCTATTTATGTTTATCAATCCTGACCTAACCCTTGACCAAATTAAGGGCCTCTGAATAAGCTTCCCAACAAGGTATCATATTCCTTAATTGGGCTTAAGATGAGTAAGTTAGGCCCATTTAAGTGAAGGAACATCATGGACTACACAATGATCCGCGCCAGAGAACTCGGGACCCAATTTAGCCTTGATTTTGGCCTAATTTCACAATTCTTGTGAAAACTAAAATTGTAGGTCTCTTTTCCTTATCTTTCTAAGGACAGCAAGATCACCAAAATCCAATATATGTAGCTCTAGTTATGCTATGCGCAAGGCAACAATGGATGGATGAGTGAAAAATCCGAAAATTAACAAAGTTTAGCAATTAAGCCCAATTAAGCCTAATAATGTAAAAGCAAAAACAATGATTGTTAAAGTTGTCTAATTTCCGTCTCTCTCTGGCTTATGCGGCTGTAAACTGCTATTTATGCTTATTAACAGTGACCTCACCCTAGACCAAATTAAGTGCCCCTGAATAAGCTTTCCAACATGGTATCATATGCCTTAATTGGGCTTAAGATGAGTAAGTTAGGCCCATTTAAGTGAAGGAACATCATGGACTGCGCACTGATCCGCGCCATAGAACTCGAAACTAAATTTAGCCTTGATTTTGGCTTAATTTGACAATTCTTGTGAAACCTGAAATTGTATGTCTCTTACTTATCTTTCTAGAGACAGCAAGATCATCAAAATACGATATTTGTAGCTCTGGTTATGCTCTGTGCAAGGCAACAAGGTCAAGATGAGTGAAAAATCCAAAAATTAACAATGTTTAGCAATTAAGCCGAATAATGTAAAAAGCAAAAACAATGATTGTAAAAGTTGTCTAAATTCCACCTGTCTCTGGTTTGTGCGGCTGTAAACTGTTATTTATGATTATCAATCCTGACCTAACCCTTGACCAAATTAAAGGCCTCTGAATAAGCTTCCCAACAAGGTATCATATGCCTTAATTGTGCTTAAGATGAGTAAGTTAGGCCCATTTAAGTGAAGAAACATCATGGACTACACAATGATCCGCGCCAGAGAACTCGGGACCCAATTTAGCCTTGATTTTTGCTTAATTTCACAATTCTTGTGAAACCTGAAATTGTAGGTCTCTTTTCCTTATCTTTCTAAGGACAACAAGATCACCAAAATCCAATATATGTAGCTCTAGTTATGCTATGCGCAAGGCAACAATGGCTGGATGAGTGAAAAATCCGAAAATTAACAAAGTTTAGCAATTAAGCCCAATTAAGCCTAATAATGTAAAAGCAAAAACAATGATTGTAAAAGTTATCCAATTTCCAGCTGTCTCTGGTTTGTGCGGCTGTAAACTGCTATTTTTGCTTATTAATCCTGACCTAACCCGTGACCAAATTAAGGGCCTCTGAATAAGCTTTCCAACAAGGTATCATATGCCTTAATTGGGCTTAAGATAAGTAAGTTAGGCCCATTTATGTGAAGGAACATCATGGACTACACAATGATCCGCGCCAGAGACCACGGGACCCAATTTAGCCATGATTTTTACCTAATTTGACAATTCTTGTGAAACTAGAAATTTTAGGTCTCTTCCTTATCTTTCTAGGGACAGCAAGATCACCAAAATCCGATATCTGTAGCTCAAGATATGCTCTGCACTAGGCAACAAGGTCATGATGAGGAAAAATCAGAAAATTAACAAAATTTAGCAATTAAGCCCAATTAAACCCAATAATGTAAAAGCAAAAACAATGATTGTAAAAGTTGTCTAATTTCCGTCTCTCTCTGGCTTGTGCAGCTGTAAACTGCTATTTATGGTTATTAATCCTATCCTAAACCTAGACCAAATTAAGGGTCCCTGAATAAGCTTTCCAAAAAGGTATCATATGCCTTAATTGGGCTTAAGATGAGTAAGTTAGGCCCATTTAAGTGAAGGAGCATCATGGACTACACAATGATCCGCGCCAGAGAACTCGGGACCCAATTAAGCCTTGATTTTGGCCTAATTTCACAATTCTTGTGAAACCTGAAATTGTAGGTCTCTTTTCCTTATCTTTCTAAGGACTGCAAGATCACCAAAATCCAATATATGTAGCTCTAGTTATGCTTTGCGCAAGGCAACAATGGCTGGATGAGTGAAAAATCCGAAAATTAACAAAGTTTAGCAATTAAGCCCAATTAAGCCTAATAATGTAAAAGAAAAAACAATGATTGTAAAAGTTGTCTATTATCCGTCTCTCTCTGGCTTGTGCGGCTGTAAACTGCTATTTATGCTTATTAATCGTGACCTGACCCTAGACCAAATTAAGTGCCCCTGAATAAGCTTTCCAACATGGTATCATATGCCTTAATTGGGCTTAAGATGAGTAAGTTAGGCCCATTTAAGTGAAGGAACATCATGGACTGCGCACTGATCCGCGCCAGAGAAGTCGGGACCCAATTTATCCTTGATTTTGGCCTAATTTGACAATTCTTATGAAACCTGAAATTATAGGTCTCTTTCTTACCTTTCTAGGGACAGCAAGATCACCAAAATCCCCTATCTGTAGCTCTAGTTATGCTCTGCGCAAGGTAACAAGGTCAAGATGAGTGAAAAATCCGAAAATTAACAATATTTAGCAATTAAGCCCAATAATGTAAAAGCAAAAACAATGATTGTAAAAGTTGTCTAATTTCCGTCTCTCTCTGGCTTGTGCGGTTGTAAACTGCTATTTATGCTTATTAATCCTGAGCTAACCCTAGAGCAAATTAAGGTCCTCTGAATAAGCCTTCCAACAAGGTATCATATGCCTTAATTGGGCTTAAGATGAGTAAGTTATGCCCATTTAAGTGAAGGAACATCATGGACTGCACAATGATCCGCGCCAGAGAACTCGGGACCCATTTTAGCCTTGATTTTCGCCTAATTTCACAATTCTTGTGAAACCTGAAATTGTAGGTCTCTTTTCCGTATCTTTCTAAGGACAACAAGATCACCAAAATCCAATATATGTAGCTCTAGTTATGCTATGCGCAAGGCAACAAGGGCAGGATGAGTGAAAAATCCGAAAATTAACAATGTTTAGCAATTAACCCTAATTAAGCCCAATAATGTAAAAGCAAAAACAATGATTGTAAAAGTTATCTAATTTCCGCCTCTTCTGGCTTGTGTGGTTTTAAACTGCTATTTATGCTTATTAATCCCGAGCTAACCCTAAACCAAAATGAGGGCCTCTGAATAAGCTTTCCAACAAGGTATCATATGCCTTAATTGGGCTTAAGATGAGTAAGTTAGGCCCATTTACGTGAAGGAACATCATGGACTGCACGCTGATCCACGCCAGAGAACTCGGGACCCAATTTAGACTTGATTTTACTTAATTTGACAATTCTTGTGAAACCTGAAATTGTAGGTCTCTTCCTTATCTTTCTAGGGACAGCAAGATCACCAAAATCCGATATCTGTAGCTCTAGTTATGCTCTGCGCAAGGCAACAAGGTTAGGATGAGTGAAAAATCCGAAAATTAACAATGTTTAGCAATTAAGCCCAATAATGTAAAAGCAAAAACAATGATTGTAAAAGTTATCTAATTTCCGGCTCTCTGTGGCTTGTGCGGCTGTAAACTGCAATTTATGCTTATTAATCCTGACCTAACCCTAGACCAAATTAAGGGCCTCTGAATAAGCTTTTCAACAAGGTATCATATGCCTTAATTGGGCTTAAGATGAGTAAGTTAGGCCCATTTAAGTGAAGGAATATCATGGACTGGGCACTGATCTGCGCCAGAGAACTCGGGTCCCAATTTTGCCTTGGTTTTGGCCTAATTTGATAATTCTTGTGAAACCTAAAATTGTAGGTCTCTTCCTTAACTTTCTAGGGACAACAAGATCACCAAAATCCGATATCTTTAGCTCTAGTTATGCTGGGCGCAAGACAACAAGGTCAGGATGAGTGAAAAATCCGAAAATTAACATTGTTTAGTAATAAACCCAATAATGTAAAAGCAAAAACAATGATTGAAAAAGTTGTCTAATTTTCGTCTCTCTCTGGCTTGTACGGCTGTAAACTGCTATTTATGGTTATTAATCGTGACCAAACCCTAGACCAATTTAAGGGCCTCTGATTAATTAACATCAGGGACTGCGCACTGATCAGCGCCAGAGAACTCGGGTCCCAAACTATCCTTGATTTTGGACTAATTTGACAATTCTTGTGAAACCTGAAATTGTAGGTCTCTTCCTTATCTTTCTAGGGACAACAAGATCACCAAAATCCGATATCTGTAGCTCCAGTTATGCTCTGCGCAAGGCAAAAAGGTCAGGATGGGAGAAAAATCCGAAAATTAACAATGTTTAGCAATTAAGCCCATTAATGTAAAAGCAAAAACAATGATTGTAAAAGTTATCTAATTTTCATCTCTCTCTGGCTTGTGAGGCTGTAAACTGCTATTTATGCTTATTAATCCAGACATAACCCTAGACCAAATTAAGGGCCTCTGAATAAGCTTTCCAACAAGGTATCGTATGCCTTAATTGGGCTTAAGATGAGTAAGTTAGGCCCATTTAAGTGAAGGAAATCATGGACTGCTCACTGATCCGCGTCAGAGTACTCAAGACCCAATTTAGCCTTGATTTTGGCCTAATTTGACAATTCTTGTGAAACCTGAAATTGTAGGTCTCTTCCTTATCTTTGTAGGGACAACAAGATCACCAAAATTCGATATCTGTAGCTCTGGTTGTGCTCTGCGAAAGACAACAAGGTCAGGATGTGGGAAAAATCCAAAAATTAACAATGTTTAGTAATTAAGCCCAATAATGTAAAAGCAAAAACAATGATTGAAAAAGTTGTCTAATTTTCGTCTCTCTCTGGCTTGTGCGGCTATAAACTTCTATTTATGCTTATTAATCGTGACCTAACCCTAGTCCAAATTAAGGGCCTCTGAATAAGCTTTCCAACAAGGTATCATATGCCTTAATTGGGATTAAGATGAGTAAGTTACGCCCATTTAAGTGAAGGAACATCATGGACTGCGCACTGATCCGCGCCAGATAACTCGGGACCCAATTTAGCCTTGATTTTGGCCTAATTAGACAATTCTTGTGAAACCTGAAATTGTAGGTCTCTTCCTTATCTTTCTAGGGATAGCAATATCACCAAAATCCGATATCTGTAGCTGTAGCTATTCTCAGCGCAAGGCAACAAGGTCAGGATGAGTGAAAAATCCGAAAATTTACAATGTTTTGCAATTAAGCCCAATAATGTAAAAGCAAAAACAATGATTTTAGAAGTTATCTAATTTTCGTCTCTCTCTGGCTTGTGCGGCTGTAAACTGCTATTTATGCTTATTAATCCTGACCTATCCCTAGTCCAAATTAAGGGCCTCTGAATAAGCTTTCCAACAAGGTATCATATGCCTTAATTGGGCTTAAGATGAGTAAGTTACGCCCATTTAAGTGAAGGAACATCATGGACTGCGCACTGATCCGCGCCTGAGAACTCGGGACCCAATTTAGCCTTGATTATGGCATAATTTGACAATTCTTGGGAACCCTGAAATTGTAGGTCTCTTCCTTATCTTTCTAGGGACTGCAAGATCACCAAAATCCGATATATGTAGCTCTAGTTATGCTCTGTGCAAGGCAACATGGTCAGGATGAGTGAAAAATCCGAAAATTAACAATGTTTAGCAATTAAGCCCAATAATGTAAAAGCAAAAACAATGATTGTAAAAATTATCTAATTACGTCTCTCTCTGGATTGTGTGGTTGTAAACTGCTATTTACGCTTATTAATCCTGACCTAACCCTAGACCAAATTAAGGGCCTCTGAATAAGCTTTCCAACAAGGTATCTTATGCTGTAATTGGGCTTAAGACAAGTTAGGCCCATTTAAGTGAAGGAACATCATGGACTGCGCAATGATCCGCGCCAGAGAACTCAGGACCCAATTTAGCCTTGATTTTGGCCTAATTTCACAATTGTTGTGAAACCCAAAATTGTAGGTCTCTTCCTTATCTTTCTACAGACAGTAAGATTACCAAAATCCGATATATGTAGCTCTAGTTATGCTATGCGCAAGGCAACAAGGGCAGGATGAGTGAAAATTCCGAACATTAACAATGTTTAGCAATTAAGCCCAATTAATCCCAATAATGTAAAAGCAAAAACAATGATTGTAAAAGTTATCTAATTTTCGGCTCTCCCTGGATTGTGCGGCTGTAAACTGCTATTTATGCTATTAAAGGGCCTCTGAATAAGCTTTCTAACAAGGTATCATATGCCTTAATTGGGCTTAAGATGAGTAAGTTAGGCCAATTTAAGTGAAGGAACATCATGGACTGCGTACTGATCCGCGCCAGAGAACTCAGGACCCAATTTAGCCTTGATTTTGGCCTAATTTGACAATTCTTATGAAACCTGAAATTGTAGGTCTCTTCCTTATCTTTATTGGGACATCAAGATCACCAAAATCCGATATCTGTAGCTCTAGTTATGCTTTACGCAACGCAACAAGGTCAGGATGAGTGAAAAATCAGAAAATTAACAATGTTTAGCAATTATGCTCAATTAAGCCCAATAATGTAAAAGCAAAAACAATGATTGTTAAAATTGTCTAATTTCCGTCTGTCTTTCCCCTGCCTGGCCCCTCTTCCCTGTTCGCCTTTGCTTTGTTTGGCCCTTGGGAGGCTCGGCCGTTCGAGAACTCGGGACCCAATTTGGCCATGATTTTAACCTAATTTGACAATTCTTGTGAAACATGAAATTGTAGGTCTCTTCCTTATCTTTCTAGGGACAGCAAGATCACCAAAATCCGATATCTTTAGCTCTAGATATGCTCTGCGCTAGGCAACAAGGTCATGATGAGAAAAAATCGGAAAATTAACAAAATTTAGCAATTAAGCCCAATAAAGCCCAATAATGTAAAAACAAAAAGAATGATTGTAAAAGTTGTCTAATTTCCATCTCTCTCTGGCTTGTGCCGCTGTAAACTACTATTTATGTTTATCAATCCTACCCTAAACCTAGACCAAATTAAGGGCCTCTGAATAACCTTCCCAACAAGGTATCTTATGCGTTAATTAGGCTTAAGATGAGTAAGTTAGGCCAATTTAAGTGAAGGAACATCATGGACTTGACAATGATCCGCGCCAGAGAACTCGGGACCAAATTTAGCCTTGATTTTGGCCTAATTTCACAATTCTTGTGAAACCTGAAATTGTAGGTCTCATTTCCTTATCTTTCTAAGGACAGCAAGATCACCAAAATCCAATATATGTAGCTCTAGTTATGCTATGCGCAAGGTAACATTGGCAGGAAGGGTGAAAAATCCGAAAATTAATAAAGTTTAGCAATTAAGCCCAATAATGTAAAAGCAAAAACAATGATTGTTAAAATTATCTCATTTCCGTCTCTCTCTGGCTTGTGCGGCTGTAAACTGCTATTTATGCTTATTAATCGTGACCTGACCCTAGACCAAATTAAGTGCCCCTGAATAAGCTTTCCAACATGGTATCATATGCCTTAATTGGGCTTAAGATGAGTAAGTTAGGCCCATTTAAGTGAAGGAACATCATGGATCACGACTGATCTGCGCCAGAGAACTCGGGACCCAATTTAGCCTTGATTTTGGCCTAATTTGACAATTCTTGTGAAAACTAAAATTGTAGGTCTCTTCCTTATCTTTCTAGGGACATCATGATCACCAAAATCCGATATCTGTAGCTCTAGTTATGCTTTGCCCAACGCAACAAGGTCAGGATGAGTGAAAAATCCGAAAATTAACAATGTTTAGCAATTAAGCCCAATTAAGCCCAATAATGTAAAAGCAAAAACAATGATTGTAAAAGTTATCTAATTTCCACCTCTCTCTGGTTTATGCGGCTGTAAACTGCTATTTATGCTTATTAATCCTGACGTAACCCTTGACCAAATTAAGGGCCTCTGAATAAGCTTTCCAACAAGGTATCATATGCCTTAATTGGGCTTAAGATGCGTAAGTTAGGCTCATTTAAGTGAAGGAACAACATGGACTACACAATGATCCGCGCCAGAGAACTCGGGACCCAATTTAGCCTTGATTTTGGCCTAATTTCACAATTCTTGTGAAACCTGAAATTGTAGGTCTCTTTTCCTTATCTTTCGAAGGACAGCAAGATCACCAAAATCCAATATATGTAGCTCTAGTTATGCTATGCGCAAGGCAACAAGGCCAGGATGAGTGAAAAATCTGAAAATTAACAATGTGTAGCAATTAAGCCCAATTAAGCCCAATAATGTAAAAGCAAAAACAATGATTGTAAAAGTTATCTAATTTCCGCCTCTCACTGGCTTGTGCTGCTGTAAACTGCAGTTTATGCTTATTAATCCTGACCTAACCCTAGACCAAATTAAGGGCCTCTGAATAAGCTTTCCAACAAGATATCATATGCCTTAATTGGGCTAAAGATGAGTAAGTTAGGCCCATATAAGTGAAGGAACATCATGGACTGCGCACTGATCCGCGCCAGAGAACTCGGGACCCCATTTAGTCTTGATTTTGGCCTAATTTGACCATTCTTGTGAAACCTGAAATTGTAGGTCTCTTCCTTATCTTTCTAGGGACATCAAGATCACCAAAATCCGATATCTGTAGCTCTAGTTATGCTCTGCGCAAGGCAACAAGGTCAGGATGAGTGAAAAATCCGAAAATTAACAATGTTTAGCAATTAAGCCCAATTAAACCCAATAATGTAAAAGCAAAAACAATGATTGTTAAAATTGTCTAATTTCCGTCTCTCTCTGGATTGTGCGGCTGTAAACTGCTATTTATGCTTATTAATCCTGACCTAACCCTAGACCAAATTAAGGGCCCCTGAATAACCATTCCTACATGGTATCAAATAGCCTTAATTGGGCTTAAGATGACTAAGTTAGGCCCATTTAAGTGAAGGAACATCATGGACTGCACACAGATCCGCGCTGGAGAACTCGGGACCCAATTTAGCCATGATTTTTGCCTAATTTGACAATTCTTGTGAAACTTGAAATTGTAGGTATCTTCCTTATCCTTCTAGGGACAACAATATCACCAAAATTCGATATCTATAGCTCTAGAAATGCTCTGCGCTATGCAACAAGGTCACGATGAGTGAAAAATCCGAAAATTAACAAAATTTAGCTATTAAGCCCAACTAAGCCCAATAATGCAAAAGCAAAAACAATAATTGTAAAAGTTGTCTAATTTCCGTCTCTCTCCAGCTTGTGCAGCTGTAAACTGCTATTTATGTTTATTATTCCTGACCTAACCCTAGACCAAATTAAGGGCCTATGAATAAGCTTTCCAACAAGGTATCATATGCCTTAATTGGGCTTAAGATGAGTAAGTTAGGCCCATTTAAGTGAAGGAACATCATGGACTGCGCACTGATCCGCACTAGAGAACTCGGGACCCTTTTTGGCCTTGATTTTGGCCTAATATGATAATTCTTGTGAAATCTGAAATTGTAGGTCTCTTCCTTATCTTTCTAGGGACATCAAGAACACCAAAATCGGATATCTGTAGCTCTAGTTATTCTCCGCGCAAGCCAACAAGGTCAGCATGAGTGAAAAATCCAAAAATTAACAATGTTGAGCAATTAAGCCCAATAAAGCCCAATAATGTAAAAGCAAAAACAATGATTGTAAAAGTTGTCTAATTTCCGTCTGTCTCTGGCTTGTGAAAGCTGCTATTTATGCTTATTAATCCTGACCTAACCCTAGACCAAATTAAGGGCCTCTCGAATAAGCTTTCCAACAAGGTATCATATGCCTTAATTGGTCTTAAGATTAATAAGTTAGGCACATTTAAGAAAAGGAACATCATGGACTGCACAATGAACCGCGCTAGAGAACTTGGGACCCAATTGAGCCTTGATTTTGGCCTAATATGACAATTCTTGTGGAACCTGAATTGTTGGTCTCTTCCTTATCTTTCTAGGGACAACAACATCACCAAAATCCGATATCTGTAGCTCTAGTTATGCTCTGCGCAAGGTAACAAGGTCAAGATGAGTGAAAAATCCGAAAATTAACAATATTTAGCACTTAAGCCCAATAATGTAAAAGCAAAAACAATGATTGTAAAAGTTGTCTAATTTCCGTCTCTCTCTGGTTTGTGCGGCAGTAAACTGCTATTTATACTTATTAATCCGGACCTAACTCTGGAGCAAATTAAGGTCCTCTGAATATGCTTTCCCACAAGGTTTCATATGCCTTAATTGGGCTTAAGATGGGTAAATTAGGCCCATTTAAGTGAAGGAACATCATGGACTGCACAATGATCTGTGCCAGAGAACTCGGGACCCAATTTAGCCTTGATTTTGGCCTAATTTCACAATTCTTGTGAAACCTGAAATTGTAGGTCTCTTTTCCTTATCTTTCTAAGGACAACATGATCACCAAAATCCAATATATGTAGCTCTAGTTATGCTATGCGCAAGGCAACAAGGGCAGGATGAGTGAAAAATCAGAAAATTAACAAATTTTAGCAATTAACCCCAATTAAGCCCAATAATGTAAAAGCAAAAATAATGATTGTAAAAGTTATCTAATTTCTGCCTCTCTCTGGCTTGTGGTGCTGTAAACTGCTATTTATGCTTACTAATACCGACCTAACCCTAGATCAAATTAAGGGCCTCTGAATAAGCTTTCCAACAAGGTATCATATGCCTTAATTGGGCTTAAGATGCGTAAGTTAGGTCCATTTAAGTGAAGGAACATCATGGACTGCGCACTGATCCGCGCCAGAGAACTCGGCACCCAATTTAGCCTTGATTTTGCTTAATTTGACAATTCTTGTGAAGCCTGAAATTGTAGGTCTCTTCCTTATCTTTCTAGGGACATCAAGATCACCAAAATCCGATATCTGTAGCTCTAGTTATGCTCTGCGCAAGGCAACAACGTCAGGATGAGTGAAAAATCCGAAAATTAACAATGTTTAGCAATTAAGCCCAATTAAACCCAATAATGTAAAAGCAAAAACAATGATTGTAAAAGTTGTCTAATTTTCGTCTCTCTCTGGCATGTGTGGCTGTAAACTGCTACTTATGCTTATTAATCCTGACCCAACCCTAGACGAAATTAAGGGCCTCTGAATAAGCTCTCCAACAAGGTATCATATGCCTCAATTGGGCTTAAGATGAGTAAGTTAGGCCCATATAAGTGAAGTAACATCATGGATCGCAGACGATCCGCGCTAGAGAACTCGGTACCCAATTTAGCCTTGAATTTGGCCTAATTTGACAATTCTTGTGAAACTTGAAATTGTAGGTCTCTTCCTTATTATTCTAGGGACTGCAAGATCACAAAAATCCGATATCTGTAACTCTAGATATGCTCTGTGCAAGGCAACAAGGTCAGGATGAGTGAAAAATCGGAAAATTAACATTGCTTAGCAATTAAGCCCAATTAAGCCCAATAATGTAAAAGCAAAAACAATGATTGTAAAAGTTGTCTAATTTCCGTCTCTCTCTGACTTGTGCTGCTGTAAACTAATATTTAATTTTATTAATCCTGACCTAACCCTAGACCAAATTAAGGGCCTCTGAATAAGCTTTCCAACAAGGTATCATGTGCCTTAATTGGGCTTAAGATGTGTAAGTTAGGCCCATTAAAGTGAAGGAACATCATTGACTGCGCACTGATCCGCGCCAGAGAACTCGGGACCCAATTTAGCCTTGATTTTGATTAATTTGACAATTCTTGTGGAGCCTGAAATTGTAAGTCTCTTCCTTATCTTTCTAGGGACAGCAAGATCACCAAAATCCGATATATGTAGCTCTAGTTATGCTCTGCGCAAGGCAACAAGGTCAGGATGAGTGAAAAATCCGAAAATTAACAATATTTAACAATTAAGCCCAATAATGTAAAAGCAAAAACAATGATTGTAAAAGTTGTCTAATTTTTCGCCTCTCTCTGCGCTTGCGGGCTGTAAACTGCTATTTATGCTTATTACTCTGACCTAAACCTAGACCAAATTAAGGGCATCTCAATAAGCTTTCCAACAAGGTATCATATGCCTTAATTGGGCTTAAGATGAGTAAGTTAGGCCCATTTAAGTAAAGGAACATCAAGGATCGCACAATGATCCGCGCCAGAGAACTCGGGACCCAATTTAGCCTTGATTTTGGCCTAATTTCACAATTCTTGTGAAACTTGAAATTGTAGGTCTCTTTTCCTTATCTTTCTAAAGACAGCAAGATCACCAAAATCCAATATATGTAGCTCTAGTTATGCTATGCTCAAGGCAACAAGGGCAGGATGAGTGAAAAATCTGAAAATTAACAATGTTTAGCAATTAACCCCAATAATGTAAAAGCAAAAATAATGATTGTAAAAGTTATCTAATTTCCGCCACTCTCTGGCTTGTCGTGCTGTAAACTGGTATTAGTGTTTATTAATCCTGACCTAACCCTAGTTCAAATTAAGGGCCTCTGAATAAGCTTTCCAACAAGGTTTCATATGCCTTAATTGGGCTTAAGATGAGTAAGTTAGGCCCATTTAAGTGAAGGAACATCATGGACTACGCACTGATCCGAGTCAGAAAAGTCGAGACCCAATTTATCCATGATTTTGACCGAATTTGACAATTCTTAAGAAATTTGAAATTGTAGGCCTCTTCCTTATCTTTCTAGGGACAGCAAGATCACCAAAATCCGATATCTGTAGCTCTAGTTATGCTCTGCACAAGGTAACAAGGTCAAGATGAGTGAAAAATCCGAAAATTAACAATATTTAGCAATTAAGCCCAATAATGTAAAAGAAAAAACAATGATTGTAAAAGTTGTCTAATTTCCGTCTCTCTCTGGGTTGTGGGGCTGTAAACTGCTATTTATGCTTATTAATCCTGGCCTAACCCTAGACCAAATTAAGGGCATCTGAATAAGCTTTCCAACAAGATATCACACGCCTTAATTAGGCTTAAGATGAGTAAGTTAGGTCCATTTAAGTGAAGGAACATCAAGGACTGCACAATGATCCGCACCAGAGAACTCGGGACCCAATTTAGCCTTG
>JAUPTC010000013.1:4496285-4546897 GCA_030762895.1 Sophora flavescens
TTGTGATACTTTAAAAATCCGATATCTGTGGCTCAAGTTATGCTCTGCGCAAGGCAACAAGGTCAGGATGAGTGAAAAATCCGAAAATTAAAAATGTTTAGCAATTAAGCCCAATTAAGCCCAAAAATGTAAAAGCAAAAACTATGATTGTAAAAGTTGTCTAATTTCCGTCTCTCTCTGGCTTGTAAGGCTGTAAACTGCTATTTATGCTTATTAATCCCGACCTAACCTTAGACCAAATTAAGGGCTTCTAAATAAGTTTTCCAGCACTGTATCATATGCCTTAATTGGGATTAAGATGAGTAAGTTAGGCCCATTTAAGTGAAGAAACATCTTGCACTGCCCACTGATCTGCGCCAGAGAACTCTGGACCCAATTTAGCCTTGAGTTTGACCTAATTGACAAATCTTGTGATACCTGAAATTGTAGGTCTCTTCCTTATCTTTCTAGGGATAGCAAGATCACCAAAATCCGATATCTGTGGCTCTAGTTATGCTCTGCGCAAGGCAACAAGGTCAGGATGAGTGAAAAATCCGAAAATTAACAATGTTTAACAACTAAGCCCAATAATGTAAAAGAAAAAACAATGATTGTAAAAGCATCCTAATTTATGTCTCTCTCTGGCTTGTGCAGCTGTAAACTGCTATTTATGCTTATTAACCGTGGACTAAATTAAGGGCCTCTGAATAAGCTTTGCAACAAGGTATCATAAGCCTTAATTGGGCTTAAGATGAGTAAGTTAGGTCCATTTAAGTAAAGGAATATCATGGACTGCGCAATGATCCGCGCCAGTGAACTCGGGACCCAATTTAGCCTTGATTTTGACCCAATTCTTGTGGAACCTAAAATTGTAGGTCTCTTCCTTATCTTTCTAGGGACAGCAAGATCACAAAAATCCGATATCTGTAGCTCTAGTTATCCTCTGCGCAAGGCAACAAGGTTAGGATGTGTGAAAAATCCGAAATTTAACACTGTTTAGCAATTAAGCCCAATAATGTAAAAGCAAAAACAATGATTGTAAAAGTTGTCCAATTTTCGTCTCTCTCCGGGTTGTGCGACTGTAAACTGCTATTTATGCTTATTAATCCTAACCTAACCCTAGACCAAATTAAGGGCCTCTAAATAAGATTTCCAACAAGGTATCATATGCCTTAATTGGGCTTTAGATGAGTAAGTTAGGCCCATTTAAGTGAAGGAACATCATGGACTGCGCACTGATCCGCGCCAGAGAACTTGGGACCCAATTTAGCCTTGATTTTGGCCTAATTTGGTAATTCTTTTGAAACCGGAAATTGTAGGTCTCTTCCTTATCTTTCTAGGGATAGCAAGATCACCAAAATCCGATATATGTGGCTCTAGTTATGCTCTGCGCAAGGCAACAAGGTCAGGATGAGCGAAAAATCCGAAAATTAACAATGT
Organism: Sophora flavescens; assembly: GCA_030762895.1. Lineage (NCBI taxonomy): Eukaryota > Viridiplantae > Streptophyta > Magnoliopsida > Fabales > Fabaceae > Sophora > Sophora flavescens. The sequence continues at coordinate 4,497,705 of JAUPTC010000013.1, forward strand.
TTAACAATTAAGCCCAATAATGTAAAAGAAAAAACAATGATCGTAAAAGCAGTCTAACTTATGTCTCTCTCTGGCTTGTGCAGCTGTAAAATGCTATTTATGCTTATTAATCGCGACCTAACAGTAGACCAAATTAAGGGCCTCTGAATAAGCTTTCGAACAAGGTATCATATGCCTTAATTGGGCTAAAGATGAGTAAGTTAGGTCCATTTAAGTAAAGGAATATCATGGACTGCGCACTGAACCGCGCCAGAGAACTCGGGACCCAATTTAGCCTTGATTTTGACCCAATTCTTGTGGAACCTGAAATTGTAGGTCTCTTCCTTATCTTTCTAGGGACAGCAAGATCACAAAAATCCGATATCTGTAGCTCTAGTTATCCTCTGCGCAAGGTAACAAGGTTAGGATGTGTGAAAAATCCGAAAATTAACACTGTTTAGCAATTATGCCCAATAATGTAAAAGCAAAAACATTGAATGTAAAAGTTGTCCAATTTTCGTCTCTCTCCGGCTTGTGTGCCTGTAAACTGCTATTTATGCTTTTTATTCCTAACTTAACCCTAGACCAAATTAAGGGTCTCTAAATAAGCTTTCCAACAAGGTATCATAAGCCTTAATTGGGCTTAAGATGAGTAAGTTAGGCCCATTTAAGTGAAGAAACATCATGGACTGCGCGCTGATCCGCGCTAGAGAACTTGGGACCCAATTTAGCCTTGATTTTAGCCTAATTTGATAATTCTTGTGAAACCTGAAATTGTAGGTCTCTTCCTTATCTTTGTAGGGACATCAAGATCACCAAAATCTGATATCTGTAGCTCTAGTTATGCTCTGCACAAAGCAACAAGGTCAGGATGAGTGAAAAATCCGAAAATTAAAAATGTTTAGCAATTAAGCCTAATTAAGCCCAATAATGTAAAAGCAAAAACAATGATTGGAAAAGTTGTCTAATTACCGTCTCTATTTGGCTTGTAAGGCAGTAAACTGCTATTTATGCTTATTAATCCCGACCTAACCCTACACCAAATTAAGGGCTTCTGAATAAGCTTTTCAGCACGGTATCATATGCCTTAATTGGGATTTAGATGAGTAAGTTAGGCCCGTTTAAGTGAAGGAACATCTTGGATTGCGCACTGATCCGCGCCAGAGAACTCGGGACCCAATTTAGCCTTGAGTTTGGCCTAATTTGATAATTCTTGTGCTACCTAAAATTGTAGGTCTCTTCCTTATCTTTCTAGGGATAGCAAGATCACCAAAATCCGATATCTGTGGCTCTAGTTATGCTCTGCGCAAGGCAACAAGTTTAGGATGAGTGAAAAATCCGAAAAGTAACAATGTTTAACAATTAAGCCCAATAATGTAAAAGAAAAAACAATGATTGTAAAAGCAGTCTAATTTATGTCTCTCTCTGGCTTGTACAGCTGTAAAACGCTATTTATGCTTATTAATCGTGACCTAACCTTAGACCAAATTAAGGGCCTCTGATTAAGCTTTCCAACAAGGTATCATATGCCTTAATTGGGCTTAAGATGAGTAAGTTAGGACCATTTAAGTAAAAGAATATCATGGACTGCGCACTGATCCGCGCCAGAGAACTCGGGACCCAATTTAGCCTTGATTTTGACCCAATTCTTGTGGAACCTGAAATTGTAGGTCTCTTCCTTATCTTTCTAGGGACAGCAAGATCACAAAAATCCGATATCTGTAGCTCTAGTTATCCTCTGCGCAAGGCAACAAGGTTAGGATGTGTGAAAAATCCGAAAATTAACACTGTTTAGCAATTATGCCCAATAATGTAAAAGCAAAAACATTGATTGTAAAAGTTGTCCAATTTTCGTCTCTCTCCGGCTTGTGTGCCTGTAAACTGCTATTTATGCTTATTAATCCTAACCTAACCCTAGACCAAATTAAGGGCCTCTAAATAAGCTTTCCAACAAGGTATCATATGCCTTAATTGGGCTTAAGATGAGTAAGTTAGGCCCATTTAAGTGAAGAAACATCATGGACTGCGCACTGATCCGCGCTAGAGAACTTGGGACCCAATTTAGCCTTGATTTTAGCCTAATTTGATAATTCTTGTGACACCTGAAATTGTAGGTCTCTTCCTTATCTTTGTAGGGACATCAAGATCACCAAAATCCGATATCTGGAGCTCTAGTTATGCTCTGCACAAAGAAACAAGGTCAGGATGAGTGAAAAATCCGAAAATTAAAAATGTTTAGCAATTAAGCCTAATTAAGCCCAATAATGTAAAAGCAAAAACAATGATTGGAAAAGTTGTCTAATTACCGTCTCTCTCTGGCTTGTAAGGCAGTAAACTGCTATTTATGCTTATTAATCCCGACCTAACCCTAGACCAAATTAAGGGGCTTCGAATAAGCTTTTCAAAGACGGTATCATATGCCTTAATTGGGATTTAGATGAGTAAGTTAGGCCCGTTTAACTGAAGGAACATCTTGGATTGCGCACTGATCCGCGCCAGAGAACTCGGGACCCAATTTAGCCTAGAGTTTGGCCTAATTTGACAATTCTTGTGATACCTAAAATTGTAGGTATCTTCCTTATCTTTCTAGGGATAGCAAGATCACCAAAATCCGATATCTGTGGCTCTAGTTATGCTCTGCGCAAGGCAACAAGGTCAGGATGAGTGAAAAATCCGAAAAGTAACAATGTTTAACAATTAAGCCCAATAATGTAAAAGAAAAAACAATGATTGTAAAAGCAGTGTAATTTATGTCTCTCTCTGGCTTGTACAGCTGTAAAATGCTATTTATGCTTATTAATCGTGACTTAACCGTAGACCAAATTAAGGGCCTCTGATTAAGCTTTCCAACAAGGTATCATATGCCTTAATTGGGCTTAAGATGAGTAAGTTAGGACAATTTATGTAAAGGAATATCATGGACTGCGCACTGATCCGCGCCAGAGAACTCGGGACCCAATTTAGCCTTGATTTTGACCCAATTCTTGTGGAACCTGAAATTGTAGGTCCCTTCCTTATCTTTCTAGGGACAACAAGATCACAAAAATCCGATATCTGTTGCTCTAGTTATCCTCTGCGCAAGGCAACAAGGTTAGGATGTGTGAAAAATCCGAAAATTAACACTATTTAGCAATTAAGCCCAATAATGTAAAAGCAAAAACAATGATTCTAAAAGTTGTCCAATTTTCGTCTCTCTCCGGCTTGTGCGGCTGTAAACTGCTATTTATGCTTATTAATCCTAACCTAAACCTAGACCGACTTAAGGGTCTCTAAATAAGCTTTCCAACAAGGTATCATATGCCTTAATTGGGCTTAAGATGAGTAAGTTAGGTCCATTTAAGTGAAGGAACATCATGGACTGCGCACTGATCCGCGCCAGAGAACTTGGGACCCAATTTAGCCTTGATTTTGGCCTAATTTTATAATTCTTGTGAAACCTGAAATTGTAGGTCTCTTCCTTATCTTTGCAGGGACAACAAGATCACCAAAATCCGATATCTGTAGCTCTAGTTATGCTCTGCGCAAGGCAACAAGGTCAGGATGAGTGAAAAATCCGAAAATTAAAAATGTTTAGCAATTAAGCCCAATTAAGCCCAATAATGTAAAAGCAAAAACAATGATTGTAAAAGTTGTCTAATTTCCGTCTCTCTCTGGCTTGTAAGGCTGTAAATTGCTATTTATGCTTATTAATCCCGACCTAACCCTAGACCAAATTAAGGGCTTCTGAATAAGTTTTCCAGCACGGTATCATATGCTTTAATTGGGATTAAGATCAGTAAGTTAGGCCCATTTAAGTGAAGGAACATCTTGGACTGCGCACTAATCCGCGCCAGAGAACTCGGGACCCAATTTAGCCTTGACATTGGCCTAATTTGACAATTCTTGTGATACCTGAAATTGTAGGTCTCTTCCTTATCTTTCTAGGGATAGCAAGATCACCAAAATTCGATATTTGTGGCTCTAGTTATGCTCTGCGCAAGGCAACAAGGTCAGGATGAGTGAAAAATCCGAAAATTAATAATGTTTAACAATTAAGCCCAATAATGTAAAAGAAAAAACAATGATTGTAAAAGCAGTCTAATTTATGTCACTCTCCGGCTGGTTCAGCTGTAAACTGCAATTTATGCTTATTGATCATGACCTGACCGTAGACCAAATTAAGGGCCTCTGAATAAGCTTTCCAACAAGGTATCATATGCCTTAATTGGGCTTAAGATGAGTAAGTTAGGTCCATTTAAGTAGAGGAATATCATGGACTGCGCACTGATCCGCGCCAGAGAACTCGGGACCCAATTTAGCCTTCATTTTGACCCAATTGTTGTGGACCTAAAATTGTAGGTCTCTTCCTTATCTTTCTAGGGACAACAAGATCACAAAAATCCGATATCTGTAGCTCTAGTTATCCTCTGCGCAAGGCAACAAGGTTAGGATGTGTGAAAAATACGAAAATTAACACTGTTTAGCAATTAAGCCCAGTAATGTAAAAGCAAAAACAATGATTGTAAAAGTTGACCAATTTTCGTCTCTCTCCGGCTTGTGCGGCTGTAAACTGCTATTTATGCTGATTAATCCTAACCTAACCCTAGACCAAATTAAGGGCCTCTAAATAAGCTTTCCAACAAGGTATCATATGCCTTAATTGGGCTTAAGATGAGTAAGTTAGGTCCATTTAAGTGAAGGAACATCAAGGACTGCGCACTGATCCGCGCCAGAGAACTTGGGACCCAATTTAGCCTTGATTTTGGCCTAATTTTATAATTCTTGTGAAACCTGAAATTGTAGGTCTCTTCCTTATCTTTGCAGGGACAACAAGATCACCAAAATCCGATATCTGTAGCTCTAGTTATGCTCTGCGCAAGGCAACATGGTCAGGATGAGTGAAAAATCCGAAAATTAAAAATGTTTAGCAATTAAGCCCAATTAAGCCCAATAATGTAAAAGCAAAAACAATGATTGTAAAAGTTGTCTAATTTCCGTCTCTCTCTGGCTTGTAAGGCTGTAAATTGCTATTTATGCTTATTAATCCCGACCTAACCCTAGACCAAATTAAGGGCTTTTGAATAAGTTTTCCAGCACGGTATCATATGCCTTAATTGGGATTAAGATGAGTAAGTTAGGCCCATTTAAGTGAAGGAACATCTTGGACTGCGCACTAATCCGCGCCAGAGAACTCGGGACTCAATTTAGCCTTGACATTAGCCTAATTTGACAATTCTTGTGATACCTGAAATTGTAGGTTTCTTCCTTATCTTTCTAGGGATAGCAAGATCACCAAAATCCGATATTTGTGGCTCTAGTTATGCTCTGCGCAAGGCAACAAGGTCAGGATGAGTGAAAAATCCGAAAATTAATAATGTTTAACAATTAAGCCCAATAATGTAAAAGAAAAAACAATGATTGTAATAGCAGTCTAATTTATGTCACTCTCCGGCTGGTTCAGCTGTAAACTGCAATTTATGCTTATTGATCGTGACCTGACCGTAGACCAAATTAAGGGCCTCTGAATAAGCTTTCCAACAAGGTATCATATGCCTTAATTGGGCTTAAGATGAGTAAGTTAGGTCCATTTAAGTAGAGGAATATCATGGACTGCGCACTGATCCGCGCCAGAGAACTCGGGACCCAATTTAGCCTTGATTTTGACCCAATTGTTGTGGGACCTGAAATTGTAGGTCTCTTCCTTATCTTTCTAGGGACAGCAAGATCACAAAAATCCGATATCTGTAGCTCTAGTTATCCTCTGCGCAAGGCAACAAGGTTAGGATGTGTGAAAAATACGAAAATTAACACTGTTTAGCAATTAAGCCCAATAATGTAAAAGCGAAAACAATGATTGTAAAAGTTGACCAATTTTCGTCTCTCTCCGGCTTCTGCGGCTGTAAACTGCTATTTATGCTGATTAATCCTTACCTAACCCTAGACCAAATTAAGGGCCTCTAAATAAGCTTTCCAACAAGGTATCATATGCCTTAATTGGGCTTAAGATGAGTAAGTTAGGCCCATTTAAGTGAAGGAACATCATGGACTGCGCACTAATCCGCGCTAGAGAACTTGGGACCTAATTTAGCCTTGATTTTGGACTAAGTTGATAATTCTTGTGAAACTTGAAATTATAGGTCTCTTCCATATCTTTTTAGGGACAGCAAGATCACCGAAATCCAATATCTGTAGCTCTAGTTATGCTCTGCGGAAGGCAACAAGGTCAGGATGAGTGAAAAATCCGAAAATTAAAAATGTTTAGCAATTAAGCCCAATTAAGCCCAATAATGTAAAAGCAAAAACAATGATTGTAAAAGTTGTCTAATTTCCGTCTCTCTCTGGCTTGTAAGGTCAGAAACGCTATTTATGCTTATTTATCCTTACCTAACGCTGGACCAAATTAAGGGCTTCTGAATAAGCTTTCCAACACGGCATCATATGTCATAATTGGGCTTAAGATGAGTAAGTTAGGCCCATTTAAGTGAAGGAACATATTGGACTGCGCACTGATCCGCTCCAGAGAACTCGGGACCCAATTTATCCATGAGTTTGGCCTAATTTGACAATTCTTGTGATACCTGAAATTGTAGGTCTCTTCCTTATCTTTCTAGGGACAGCAAGATCACCAAAATCCAATATCTGTGGCTCTAGTTATGCTCTGCGCAAGGCAAAAAGATCAGGATGAGTGAAAAATCCGAAAGTTAACAATGTCTAGCAATTAAGCCCAATTAAGCCCAATAATGTAAATGCAAAAACAATGATTGTAAAAGTAGTCAAATTTATGTCTCTCTCTGGATTATGCAGCTGCAAACTGCTACTTATGCTTATTAATCCTGACCTAACCCTAGACCAAATTAAGGGCCTCTGAATAAGCTTTCCAACAAGGTATCATATGCCTTAATTGGGCTTAAGATGAGTAAGTTAGGCCCATTTAAGTGAAGGAATATCATGGACTGTGCACTGATCCGCGTCAGAGAACTCGGGACCCAATTTAACCTTGATTTTGGCCTAATTTAACAATTCTTGTGAAACCTGAATTTGTAGGTCTCTTCCATATCTTTCCAGGGACAGCAAGATCACCAAAATCCGATATCTGTAGCTCTAGTTATGCTCTGCGCAAGGCAACAAGGTCAGGATGAGTGAAAAATCCCAAAATTAACAATGTTTGGTAATTAAGCCCAATAATGTAAAAGCAAAAACAATGATTGTAAAAGTTGTCTAATTTCTGTCCCTCTCTGGCTTGTGCGGCTGTAGACTGCTTTTTATACTTATTAATCCTGACCTAACCCTAGACCAAATTAAGGGCCTCTGAATAAGCTTTCCAACAAGGTATCATATGCCTTAATTGGGCTTGAGATGAGTAAGTTAGGCCCATTTAAGTGAAGGAACATCATGGACTGCGCACTGATCCGCGCCAGAGAACTTGGGACCCAATTTAGCATTGATTTTGGCATAATATGATAATTCTTGTGAAACGTGAAATTGTAGGTCTCTTCCTTATCTTTTTAAGGACAGCAAGATTACCAAAATCCGATATCTGTAGCTCTAGTTGTGCTCTGCGCAAGGCAACAAGGTCAGGATGAGTGAAAAATCCGAAAATTAACAATGTTTAGCAATTAAGCCCAATTAAGCCCAATATTGTAAAAGCAAAAACAATGATTGTAAAAGTTGCTTAATTTCGGTCTCTCTCTGGCTTGTGCGGCTGTAAACTACTATTTATGCTTTTTAATCCTGAGCAAACCCTAGATCAAATTAAGGGGCTCTGAATAAGCTTTCCAACAAGGTATCATATGCCTTAATTGGGCTTATGATGAGTAAGTTAGGCCAATTTAAATGAAGGAATATCATGGACTGCGCACTGATCCGCGCTAGAGAACTCGTGACCCAATTTTGCCTTGATTTAGGCCTAATTTGATGATTCTGGTGAAACCTGAAATTGTAGGTTTCTTCCTTATCTTTCTAGGGACAGCAAGATCACCAAAATCCGATATATGTAGCTCTAGTTATGCTCTGCGCAAGACAACAAGGTTAGGATGAGTGAAAAATCCGAAAATTAACAATGTTTAGTAATTCAGCCCAATAATGTAAAAGCAAAAACAATGATTGCAAAAGTTGTCTAATTTTCGTCTCTCTCGGGATTGTGGCTGTAAATTGCTATTTATGCTTATTAATCCTGTCCTAACCCTAGACCAAATTAAGGGCCTCCGAATAAGCTTTCCCACAAGGTATCATTTGCCTTAATTGGGCTTAAGATGAGTAAGTTAGGCCCATTTAAGTGAAGGAATATCATGGACTGCGCAATGATCCACGCCAGAGAACTCTGGACTCAATTTAGCCTTGATTTTGGCCTAATTTGACAATTCTTATGAAACCTGATATTGTAGGTCTCTTCCTTATCTTTCTTGGGCCAACAGGATCACCAAAATCCGATATCTGCACCTCTAGTTATGCTCTGTGCAAGGAAATAAGGCGAGGATGAGTGAAAAATCCGAAAATTAACAATGTTTAGCAATTAAGCCCAATTAAGCCCAATAATGTAAAAGTAAAAACAATGATTGTAAAAGTTGTCTAATTTTCGTCTCTCTCTAGCTTGTGAGGCTGTAAACTGCTATTTAGGCTTATTAATCCTGACCTAACCCTAGACCAAATCAAGGGCCTCTGAATAAGCTTGCCAACAAGGTATCATATGCCTTAATTGAGCTTAAGATGAGTATGTTAGGCCCATTTAAGTGAAGGAATAGGATGGATCGCAGCATTGATCCACGCTAGAGAACTCGTGACCCAATTTAGCCTTGATTTTGGCCTAATTTGACATTTCTTGTGAAACCTGAAATTGTAGGTCTCTTCCTTATCTTTCTAGGGACAGCAAGATCACCAAAATCCGATATCTGTAGCTCTAGTTATGCTCTGCGCAAGGCAACAAGGTTAGGATGAGTGAAAAATCCGAAAATTAACAATGTTTAGCAATTAAGCCCAATTAAGGCCAATAATGTAAAAGCAAAAAATAATGATTGAAAAATTTGTCTAATTTTCATATCTCTCTGGCTTGTGCGGCTGTAAACTGCTATTTATGCTTATTAATTGACACGCTGTCGCACACGAGTCAAAGAGCGAGCGGTTTTATAAAATTGTAGTAGAACGCGACAACTCGGATATCGTCTCACAATGACTCTTGAATTGTTATTTACCACAAAAATCATTTTTTTTTGTTTGGGGGGGTGGTTGGATTGAAAGTCAGTTGCAAAACAGAGCAATAAAAACAGAGCAAATTAAGAGATTTTCCGATAAGCTAAAGACGATTAATCTACTGTTCTCGATTTCCCAACTATCATCGATTCATATAATTCCCAAGCCCTAGGCAGATTCTAATCCCCTTTCGGTTGTAGCAGTAATTAACAAGCGAAATCACTACTACGAGATATATGTTCCTAATTCCCGAATTAAGCAAACGGGGTTAAGCCCTTCGTGAATTAAGCAAACACGAATTGAACACACGCGAATTAAGCAAACGCGATTAATTATAGGAACATAACATCACCGAAATAAATCAATAAAAACACTATACACTCCTGAATTAAGCAACCAGAAACATATAGCATAGTATTGAAAAGGGAAAAGCAAACAAAACAGGAATTACAGAACCTCAAGTGCGGTGGAAATCGATTACAGGAGACTAATCCTAGAAAATTAGTTCTCCATCAAAACGTAGCACAACCAGAAAATCTATGTAAAAACAGTGGATAATGAACTATCCCTCTAATCTGCCCAGAACAACCATTTATATCTTTCAGGAATTTGCCCCTCTCGCGAGGCGAGGAATGGAAGAGTCTTCTTATTATGCCCGTTATGGCCATCAAGGGCTAACCGTGATGCTTTCTGACTTCCAGGCTCGCGGGGCGAGACATGATTCGCGAGGCGACACGTAAATCTTGCATTTTTCTCGGGAAGCAACCTTCTTCTCGCGAGGCGAGTATAGGATTCGCGGGGTGAGACATAGTGAATGACATTCTACTGGTCAGTGGAATTCGAGGTTCGCGAGGCGAGTAGCCTCTCGCGGGGTGAATACCTCCAGGGATTGCAATTTCCTGTTTCTTCATTCTCTGGACTCTAAGTTAACTCGAAAACAATGAAGTAGCCATAAGTGCTTTATTTGACTCAAAACTGGCTAAATTAACCTAAAAATACTTAAGGGACTCAAAATGTTGCTTGAGGACAATCGAGTCTAATTTGGGCGGCGAAGTATAATTAGCACAAAACCCTGGTCATACTAGCCATAAAACTAGATGAGCCAGAGGCTGATCAAAATACCCCAAACTTAAACCTTGCTTGTCCCCAAGCAAACTAAAACTCAAAAACTCAAAAAGACTCAAGACATGGCAAGCTCAAATGATTCAATCAACTTTGCACAAATTTCACGCAATTTCAACAAAACAATTTTCCTTCAATGTTCCCCCTTTTCAAACAAAGCAATCCCCACATGCATTTACTCTAAACATTTGAGAACTTCATCATTCAAACAATCATTAATCTAAGCAAGGGTTCCAAGTTACACACAAGAGGGAGATCACCAAATTCAAACAATCGCCTTCCTCACAAGGGGGTTTAGTGTTTCACTCAGTCTCTCAGTTTGTCTAGGCTAACAACATTTCACTCAATTTCACTTTTAAGAGCACTTCCCATGAATTTGATTTTCATCTCAATCAAGGTTCCCACGAAAACATGCATGCAACATCAGAAGGTCTTTAAAGGTTGTAATGGGGCCTGGCTAAGGGCAGGATATACAAAGGTACTAGGCTTAAGTCCCTAGGAACTAAGAGAGCATGAGCATTTTATACATTGAACTTCCACTCAGATTCCTTTTTCCATTTTTCTTTATGCTTTTGGGCGACTACAGCCTTTTTATTCCCTTTTTTTTTCTTTTTTTCTTTTTCTTTTTTTTTCTTTTCTTTGCTCCAACCTTTTTATTTTATTTTATTTTATTTTTTGCTCAATCCCATAATGACATGTCACATCCTTGTAGCCACCCCAAACTTAGTTTCTTACAAACCTTCTCTTGCTAAGCTTCCATGCTCTCCTAATCCTAAGATCGGGTTAACATGGTTTTTCCAGAATTTGGCTCATAACATAGGGTTATCAAGAAGCAATAGGCTAATTAGGCTCAAAGGGGCTAACAAAGGAACATGCATTAGGAATTGGTTCTTTTCAGGTCAAGTGGTTATTTACAAAGAAAATGCCTAAATCATCTGATGCAATCACATAAGCATGCAAACCAAGTAGAGACTCAAGCAAATTCGGGAAAGTGCAACTTGAAAGTGATTCTCACAATTAAAAACATGCTGGAGGCTCAAATCCTCACCTGGACATTTTCGCAAATTGTTTGACCGAGATTCTATCCCTAGTGTGTGCTCCCCTTCACCCCAAACTTATCATAAATCATACAATCACAATGAAATATCTCAAAGTTCAGTTTCCAATTTTTTTCACATGGGTATCACTTTTCAAAAAATTTCAAAATAGGGGGAATCATCACATAATCATGCAATAAATCTGTGCCAAATCAATCAAAACCAAACAAGCTCACCGACCAAAATTATTCACAAGTTAAAAGAAAAACACGACAAAACACAAAACAACACTACAATTGGTTCCCTCCCCCACACTTAAAACATACATTGTCCCCAATGAAACAACATAACTATAAAATCAGAGTGAGGGAAAGGAAAGGGTGTTCCCTGATCAAGTGGCAGTGTAGGTGGGAGCTTCCAAGGAGAGCTCCTCAACAGTAGCATCTTCAGGCATCGAGCTCTCATGGAATAGCTTCAGCCGCTGCCCGTTTACCTTAAAGGCCTTGTTGCTACCTGCACTTTTAATCTCTACTGTACCATAAGGAAAAACGTTAGTAACAACAAAGGGGCCAATCCACTTGGACCTAAGTTTCCCAGCCATCACTTTCAGGCGGGAGTTAAACAGTAAGACCAGCTGGCCCACAGAAAATTCTTTCCTAGCAATCATCCTATCATGAAAATGCTTGGTTTTCTCTTTATAAATCCGGGAGCTTTCATAGGCTTCTAGCCTAAGCTCCTCAAGTCTTGAATCGGGAGTTTCCTTTCAATACCAGTTTTTTTCATTTCCATATTACAGCACTTGACCGCCCAATACGCACGGTGCTCAACTTCCACAGGGAGATGACACGCTTTACCGAATACAAGCCGAAAGGGGGACATCCCTATTGGTGTCTTGAAAGCGGTCCGCTGAGCCCACAGTGCGTCTTCTAGACGGCGGCTCCAGTCCTTCCTATTCGGTTGTACCACTTTCTCTAAAATCTGCTTGATCTCCCTGTTTGATATCTCAGCCTGGCCATTGGTCTGGGGATGGTAAGCAGTGGAGACTCTATGCACAACTCCATACTTCCTGAGTAAGGCTTCCATGGTGCGGTTGCAGAAGTGAGTGCCCTGGTCACTGATGATAGCCCGAGGTATGCCGAACATGCAAAAAATATTGGACCTAACAAAATTGGCAACAACTTTAGAATCGTTAGTCCTAGTGGGGATTGCTTCCACCCACTTTGAAACATAGTCAACAGCCAAAAGAATATATAGAAAGCCAAAAGACGCGGGGAAAGGACCCATAAAGTCGATTCCCCACACATCAAATACTTCACAGAAAAGCATGGGTTGTTGAGGCATTTCACTCCTACGAGTGATGGCAGTGCCTGCTGTCTGACACTCCTTACAGGTCCGGTAGACCTCATAAGCATCTCTAAAAATGGTGGGCCAGTAGAACCCAGAATCTAAGACTTTCCTTGCTGTCCTCTGTGGCCCAAAGTGTCCCCCTACTTGAGAGGCATGAGAAAAGTGCAAAATGGACTTGATCTCATAGTCGGGGACACACCTCCGAATTACCTGATCACTGCAAAACTTCCAAAGGTACGGATCATCCCAAACATAGTACTTGGAATCACTTTTGAGTTTGTGGATCTGTGATCTAGTTGCACCTGCAGGAAAAACACCAACACAAAGATAGTTAACAATGTCAGCAAACCAGGGGGTCTCCCCATGCAGATGTAGAAGCTGCTCATCCGGAAAGTCATCATGGATGGGAGAAGGATCCTCATCCCTTGCTATTCGGCTCAAGTGATCAGCTACTAAATTTTCGGCTCCACTCTTGTCTTTTATCTCCACATTAAACTCTTGGAGCAATAGCATCCACCGAATCAATCTCGGCTTCGCTTCTGGTTTCTTCAACAGGTACTTCAGAGCTGCATGGTCAGTGAAAACAATAACCTTGGAACCTAGCAAATATGACCTAAATTTATCAAGAGCAAAAACAACAGCTAAAAGTTCCTTTTCAGTGGTGGTGTAATTAGATTGTGCAGCATCTAAAGTCCTAGAAGCATAATGAATGACATGGGCAGCCTTGCCCACCCTTTGTGCCAGGATCGCTCCCACAGCATAATTAGAAGCATCACACATGAGCTCAAAAGGGAGGGTCCAGTCAGGGGCTGGATGATGGGGGTAGAGGTCAATGCCCTTTTCAGGTAGTCAAATGCCTTCTTGGAGCTGTCATCAAAGTGGAACATGACATCATTCTTCAGCAAGTTTGACAAAGGAAGAGCTATCTTGCTGAAGTCCTTAATGAAGCGCCTGTAGAAACCTGCATGTCCCAGAAAAGAACGAATCTCGCGAACGCAAGATGGATAAGGCAATGTAGAAATCACATTAATTTTAGCAGGATCTACTGAAATACCCTCTTTAGAAATAACATGCCCCAAAACAATCCCCTGTTCAACCATAAAGTGACACTTTTCATAGTTCAAAATAAGATCAGTTTCGATGCATCTTTCTAGAACCAAATTCAGACTATGCAAGCATGCATCAAATGAGGAGCCATATACAGTGAAATCATCCATAAACACTTCCATGCAATTTTCAATAAATTCAGTAAAAATGCTCATCATGCATCGCTGGAAAGTGCCAGGAGCATTACAAAGGCCAAATGACATCCTCCTATAAGCAAACGTGCCGAAGGGGCACATGAAAGTGGTCTTTTCCTGATCCTCTGGTGCAATATGGATCTGGAAGTAACCGGAAAAGCCATCAAGAAAATAGTAGTGGGATTTACCAGCCAACGGCTCGAGCATCTGATCGATGAACGGCAAAGGAAAGTGATCCTTTCTGGTGGCCTGGTTCAACCTCCTATAATCTATATAGACTCGCCAGCTATTCTGGACTCTAGTGGGGACAAGCTCATTATTATCATTTCTTACCACTGTGAGGCCAGACTTCTTGGGTACAACTTGCACTGGGCTCACCCAAGTACTATCAGAGATGGGGTATATGATACCCGCATGCAGCAGTTTTGTCACTTCCTTCTTCACCACATCCAGAATCAATGGATTAAGCCGCCTTTGGGGCTGCCTAACTGGTTTAGTTCCATCCTCCAACAGAATTCTATGCATACATCTTGAGGGGCTAATTCCTGGGATGTCAGCCAAGGTCCACCCAATCGCTTTCTTGTGTTTCTTCAGAACCTCCAAGAGTTTAGCTTCCTGGTCAGAGTCAAGGTTGGAAGAAATAATGACTGGAAGTTTTTCATTCCTCTCCAAGTAAGCATACTTCAGATTCCCAGGAAGTGGCTTGAGCTCTAAGGAGGGTGGCTGCTCAATGGATGGTATATTTGGAGCAGCCATGATGTCAAGGACTTCAGCTGAATAGACAGCTTCACTCACACTATCACCCTGCAAAGTAGAATCAATGAACTCAGCACAAACAGCACAAGGGTTAGTGTTAGTACAGTCGGTACATGAATAAATATCATCAAAACCAGAAACAAAAGGAAAATCAGCAACCAAGTCATCATAGGTGTCCTCAATAATTTTAGAGAGCAACTCTATTTGAAAGACAGAGTGCTCTTCCAAGGGATGCTTCATAGCATCGAAAATGTTAAACTTTGCCACAATGTCACCAAACTCCATGGACATGGTTCCATCATCAACATCAATCTTTGTCTTTGCTGTCTTCATGAACGGTCTGCCCAGGATGATTGGTGATCTACTTGAATTTGTTTCCCCTGCTGATGAGCCTCTGTTTGACTGGTTTTATAACTAGTAAAGACCTTGGCTTTGTGCTAATTTTATATCATTTTCACCCAAATTAGACTTGATTGTCCTTAAGTAGTATTTTGAGTCTGTAAAGTATTTTTAAGTTAATTTAGTTGATTTAGAGTTAAATAAAATACTTATTCTATTTTATGTTTTTCAGGTAAATAAAAAGGAAATAATTCCGGTTCGCCCGGCGAAGGTTATCTCGCCCCGCCAGTATTGCAACTCTGAAAAGTCAGAGACGATCATGGCTTGCCCGTGTGGAAGGTCACGGGCGTTGCAGTTTTGAAGTTGAAGCGTTCGCCTCGCGAGCATCCATTCGCCTCGCGAGTCTGGAAGTCAGAATATAATTGCTGTCACTGGAACCTGAACTGGTCATGAAGATTGGACCATAACTTGGGCTGTAGATGTCGGTTTGAACTGAAACCGGTGGCAAATGAAAGATAAAACAAAGAGCTTTAACTCTCATGAAGACCATTATTCCAAACAGAGCCGTTTTGGAGGGCTTTAATCCATGTGAAGTCAGAGACGTTTCAGCTGCCCTATGAGTTGAATGTGGACATAACTCCCTCATCTTAACTCATAATTAAGCAAATTGAGTGGCTTTGGAAAGCTAAGAGGCAGAGGTTGAAGTGAATTAAAGGAGTATTCAGATATTGAGAGGTCTTGAGAGAATTTGTATAAATAGTTAGTCATAGTGAGTCATAGCTAGTTTTTTTTAGGTAGTCAGAATTAGCCAGTTTTGGCTAGTTTCTGAGCTAGTCTTAGTTAGTCATTTGTTTTATTTTTAGTTATGTTTTGTTTTCCTTTTGTAATGGAGAGCTAGTCTCCTAGATTAATCTACTGCAATTGGTTTCTATTAACACTTGAGGTTCTGTATTCCCTAGTTTATTTTCTTTTCTCTTTTCAATGCCATGCTGTATATTTCTGTTTGTTTAATTCAGGAATGTATAGTGTTGTATTGATTCATTTCGGTGATGCTATGTTCCTATATATTATCGCGTTTGTTTAATTCGCGTGTGTTCGTTTCGTGTTCGTTTAGTTCACGAAGGGCTTAACCCCGTTTGTTTAATTCGGGAATAGGAACATACATCCGTAGTAGTGGTTTCGTTTGTTAACTATTTCTACAACCGGGAGGGGATTAGAATAGGCTTGGATTTATTTGAACCAATGATAGTGGAAAACCGAGAACAGTAGGTTAATCGTCATTAGTTTATTTGCTAATCTTTTAAACTGCTTTGTTTCTTTTCTCTGTTTTGTTTTGTTTTTCTTTATTTTAGTTTCAATCCAAACAACCCCCCCAATTCTGACTTTTACTAATTTTCTGTTAATAATAACAACACTAAAGAGTCCTTGAGAGACGATCCGAGTTGTCGCACTATACTGCATTATTTTATAATCGCTCGTTTTTTTGGCGCGTGGCGACAGCGCGGTCAAAAAATTGGCGCCGTTGCCGGGGACTCTGGTTTGTTGTTATTAGCAGAAAATATAAAAAAAAAAATTGCTGAATTTGTCTGGTTATGGATCTTACTGATAAGCTCACTTATTTGAAGCAATTGTTTCAGCAGACACAGTTTTGTGGCATGTGCGGCTCTCCTGAGCACCTGTATGAGGCATGCCCCATTCTGACAAATGCTACTTATTGGCCTCGAGCTTATACATTCCATCCTGACAATCAAGGCAAAAAGCTTGAGGATAATGAAGAACCTGTGGAATCAAATGCATGTGTTGAGAATGATGGGGTGGATGAACCGTGTGCAGAAAGTCCAGACAATCAGACCTTTACTAACTCAGTTTCTTTTACTACATGTACTAACTGTACTGACACTAACCCGTGTGCTGTTTGTGGCCAGTTTCTTGACTCTATTTTGCAGGATGATAGTGAGAGTGATACCGATTGTTCAGCCGAAGTTCCAAATACACTATCCATTGAGCAGCTACCTCCCACTGTGGAACAACCGGTGATGGAGTTCAAGCCTCTGGAATTTGCACCATGGCCAGTCCAAGAGGTTGAGCCCCACTTTTATTGGGAGGATTTTATTGAGAAAGAGGTCATCTGTGACCCCAGAGGAAGTGAAAAGTCCGCCGCACTGGGCGAGGTTACTATGATTGTCAAGCACCCACTTCCGTATAAAGGCTGCAAGTTAGGGAAGCATGGAATGAACTACCACCCTTTGGCTACCATGTGGGACTTATGTTACAAGCAATGGGATCCCGGTGGAACCGCCCCTCAATGAGTTTTTCTTTACCTTGCTCTTTTAATTTTTTTTTTCTTTGCTTTATTTCTGTTTTGTTTCCAATAAAGCTCCTGAATAATTTGAGAAGCTCAGGAGTTGTGTTGAGTCTGGTATGGGCAAGTTTGATGGATTTTATTGATTTTGCATAGATTGATTGCATGATAGTGTTGACTGTTTTCCCCCTAGGATATGAAATTTTTGAAAATATGATCCCCATGTGATTGAATACTGAACTTTGGGATTTTGTTATGATGGCATGATTTATGATAAGTTTGGGGTGATAGGAAGCACGCACTAGGGATAGAATCTCAGTTAAACAATTTGCATAAATGTCCAGGTGAGGTTTTGAGCCTCCAACATGTTTTTGACTGTGAGAATCTCTTTTTAAGTTGCACTTTCCTGAATTTGATTGAATCTCTTTTTGGTTTGCATGATTATATGTTTGCTTCAAATGATTTAGGCATTTTCTTTGTAAATAACTACTTAGCCTAAAATAACCATTCCTAATGCATGTTCCTTAGTTAGCCCCTTTGAGCCTGATGAGCCTATTGTTCTTGTTAACCTTATGTTACAAGCTAAAATCTGAAAAAAAAACCATGTTAACCCGATCTTAGGATTAGGAGAGCATGGAATCTTAGTAAGAAATTTGGTTGCAAGAAATTAAGTTTGGGGTGGCTACCCGGTGCAATGTGTTGTTTGGGATTGGGAAAAAGAAAAAATAATAATAGAAAAAAAAAAGAAAAAAAAAGAAAAAAAGAAGAAAAAAAAATATAGAAAAAAAAGAAAAAAAGAAAAAAAGAGAGAAAAGCAGAAATTAAAAAAAAAATAAAAAAATAAAATAAAAATAAAAAGTGGACAAATGCCAAAAAGGCTGTTTGAATAAAGAGGCTGTAGCCACCCAAGGCAAAATGAAAAATGAAAAAGGAACTTGAGTTAAATTCAAAGTGTAAATAATGTTCATGCTCTCTTAGTTCCTAGGGTCTTCAGCCTAGTTCCTTTGTATATCCTACCCTTAGCCAGGCCCCATTACAACCCATAAAAGACCTGTTGATGTTGCTTACATGTTTTCTGTGGGAATCATTTTGAGATGAAAATCAAATTTATGGGAAGTGCTCTTAAAAGTGAAAATTGAGTGAAAATGTTAGCCTGATAAAAATTGAGTGATTGAGTGAACATAAATTTCCCTTGTGAGGAAGGCAGTTGTTTGATTTTGGTGATCTCTCTTTTGTGTGTAACTTAGATTCCCTGCTTAGATTGATGATTGTTTGAGTAATGAAATTCTCAACTGTTTAGAATAAATGAATGTGGGGATTGATTTGTTTGAAAGGGGGAACATTGAAAAATATTTTGATAAATTGCTTGAAATCTGTGTGAAAGTTAATTGAGTCCTTAAGCTTGCCATGTTTTGCCAGGTCTTGAGTCTTTTTAAGTTTTTAAGTTTTAGTTTGCTTGGGGACAAGCAAAGTTTAAGTTTGGGGTATTTTGATGAGCCTCTGTTTGACTGGTTTTATAACTAGTAAAGACCTTGGCTTTGTGCTAATTTTATATCATTTTCACCCAAATTAGACTTGATTGTCCTTAAGTAGTATTTTGAGTCTGTAAAGTATTTTTAAGTTAATTTAGTTGATTTAGAGTTAAATAAAATACTTATTCTATTTTCTGTTTTTCAGGTAAATAAAAAGGAAATAATTCTGGTTCGCCCCGCGAAGGTTATCTCGCCCCGCGAGTATTGCAACTCTGAAAAGTCAGAGACGATCACGGCTTGCCCGTGTGGAAGGTCACGGGCGTTGCAGTTTTGAAGTTGAAGCGTTCGCCTCGCGAGTCTGGAAGTCAGAATATAATTGCTGTCACTGGAACCTGAACTGGTCATGAAGATTGGGCCGTAACTTGGGCTGTAGATGTCGGTTTGAACTGAAACCGGTGGCAAATGAAAGATAAAACAAAGAGCTTTAACTCTCATGAAGACCATTATTCCAAACAGCGCCGTTTTGAAGGGCTTTAATCCATGTGAAGTCAGAGACGTTTCAGCTGCCCTATGAGTTGAATGTGGACATAACTCCCTCATCTTAACTCATAATTAAGCAAATTGAGTGGCTTTGGAAAGCTAAGAGGCAGAGGTTGAAGTGAATTAAAGGAGTATTCAGATATTGAGATGTCTTGAGAGAATTTGTATAAATAGTTAGTCATAGTGAGTCATAGCTAGTTTTTTTTTAGGTAGTCAGAATTAGCCAGTTTTGGCTAGTTTCTGAGCTAGTCTTAGTTAGTCTTTTGTTTTCTTTTTAGTTATGTTTTGTTTTCCTTTTGTAATGGAGAGCTAGTCTCCTAGATTAATCTACTGCAATTGGTTTCTATTAACACTTGAGGTTCTGTATTCCCTAGTTTATTTTCTTTTCTATTTTCAATGCCATGTTGTATATTTCTGTTTGTTTAATTCAGGAATGTATAGTGTTGTATTGATTCATTTCGGTGATGCTATGTTCCTATATATTATCGCGTTTGTTTAATTCGCGTGTGTTCGTTTCGTGTTCGTTTAGTTCACGAAGGGCTTAACCCCGTTTGTTTAATTCGGGAATAGGAACATACATCCGTAGTAGTGGTTTCGTTTGTTAACTATTTCTACAACCGGGAGGGGATTAGAATAGGCTTGGATTTATTTGAACCAATGATAGTGGAAAACTGAGAACAGTAGGTTAATCGTCTTTAGTTTATTTGCTAATCTTTTAAACTGCTTTGTTTCTTTTCTCTGTTTTGTTTTGTTTTTCTTTATTTTAGTTTCAATCCAAACAACCCCCCCAATTCTGACTTTTACTAATTTTCTGTTAATAATAACAACACTGAAGAGTCCTTGAGAGACGATCCGAGTTGTCGCACTATACTGCATTATTTTATAATCGCTCGTTTTTTTGGCGCGTGGCGACAGCGCGGTCACCTGCCATGTCCAGGATGTAAAAGTCAGCAGGGAAAATCAACTCATCAACTTGTACCAGCACATCTTCTACCATTCCCATGGGGCGAGCATTGGTCCTGTTGGCCAACTGGATAGTGAGACCCGTATGCCGCAATGGACCAAGATCAAGGTTGTTGAAAACAGAGGTGGGCATGACATTTATGGAGGCTCCCAAATCCAACATGCAATTATCGAATTTGTTGTCCCCAATGGTGCATGGAATAGCAAAAGTGCCCGGATCCTTGCACTTCTGTGGTAGTGCCTGAGTGGGGGCTGAAACAGTAACCCTTTCAAGTACAGGCTTAGGCTGGATGAGGGCTGAAACATTGCGCCCCAAATTAACTCTCTCATTGCCTTTCAATCTCCTCTTGTGCGTGCACAAATCCTTCAAATTTTTTGCATATTTGGGCACCTGCTTAATAACATCCAGAAGCGGAATGTTAACCGCCACCTTTCTGAACACATCTGGAATCTCCCTCTCCTTATCTTCCCCACCAATCTTCTTATTTTTCTGTACTCTGTGTGGGAAGGGGATGGGTGGCACATACACTCTCTCGACTTCAACAACAACATAAGGCTCAAGAGTTACCTCAATAGGTTCTTCATCTTTTTCAGGGGCTGCTTCTACAACTTTCCCGGATCTCAACGAAATAGCACTCACATTAGGATTGGAGACATTGGGATTCACCACTGGTTGTGCAGGTAATTGGTTTGATCCTTGAGCTTGCTGTATGGTATTCATGGAGGTGGCAAGCTGTCTAATCTGTGTCTGCAAGGCGTGGATGCTGGCATCTGTTCGCTACTGAAAAGTATTAATGCTAGCATCCGTTCGTTGCTGTAACTGTCCAAATTGCTGCTGAAACTGGAGATTCTATATATTCATTTGTGCAGTTATTTGTGAAGTCATTTGCTTGAACATGTCCTCTAGTGAAGGTTCGGAAGGTGCATAAGTGGTCACTTGAGGAGGATTCTGTGGTGGTGCCATCGGTTGTTGTTGGGACGAATTTCCATACCGAAGGTTGGGATGATTCCTCCAGTTGGGGTGGTACTTATTTGTGGAGAGGTCAGGAACGCTGTACCGGTTCTGATTGTTGCCTTGATTGTAAGGATGAACTGCATAAGCTTGAGGCAAATCAGTGACTGACCCTTCTTTCAGAATGGGGCATGCATCATATAGGTGCTCAGGAGAACTACACATGCCACACAACCTTGCCGGCTGAACCTTATCCATTGCCAACTGCTTCACCAAAGAAGTGAGCTCATCAATTCTATTCTCAAGGGCCTGGTTGGAAGAAGAACTATGGACCTCATTCACACCCCTTGTCTCAACAGAATTTCTCCTGGTTGTAAATTGTTGGGAGTTCAGTGACATATTTTCAATCTATTGCTTGGCAAAGAAATGAGTCTTATCAACAAGTGCTCCCCCACTAGCAGCATCCAAAATATTTCTATCCATCGGTAGTAACCCCTCATAAAAGTACTGAATAAGGAGCTGCTCGGAAATCTGATGCTGAGGGCAACTGGATACCAACTGCTTGAATCTCTCCCAATACTCAGCTAGTGACTCATTGCCTTGTCCGATGCCACAAATTTCCTTCCTGATTGATGCAGCTCTGGAGGCAGGAAAATATCTCTCTAAAAAGACCTTCTTCAAATCGTTCCAGGTGGTAACAGAGTTTGGCTCAAGATAGTACAACCAATCCTTTGCAGCGCCCTGTAGTGAAAACGGAAAGGCTCTCAGCTTGATGTGATCCTCAGTTATTCCCTCTGGTCTCAAGGGTGTGGAGCAGACAACCTGAAATTCCTTCAGATGCTTGTGTGGATCCTCACCTGCAAGACAACTAAACCTTTGCAACAAGTGTATTAAACCAGATTTTAATTCAAAGGGAGTAACAGCACCAGCATATTCAATACATAAGCCATTATAATTAACATCAGGGGCAGCAAGCTGTCTTAATGTCCTTTGGTCACCCATGTTATCAAAAACAGTTTCAGAATTAGAATCACCACTAGTGCTAGCCCGAATTGCTCTACGGCGTGTGTGCAGTGTTCTTTCAATTTCAGGATCAAAATCACACAAGTCAGGGCAGGTAGACCTAGTAGCCAGACTAATTCAAAACAAAACCGAAAGTAAAAGAAAAAAATGCGAAAATAACAAACAAGAGTCCCCGGCAACGGCGCCAATTTTTGACGCGTTGTCGCACACGGGTCAAAAAGCGAGCGGTTTTATAAAATTGTAGTAGAGCGCGACAACTCGGATATCGTCTCACAATGAATCTTGAATTGTTATTTACCACAAAAATAAATTTTTTTTGGGGGGGGGGGGGGGGGGGCGGGGTTGGATTGAAATTCAATTGCAAAACAGAGCAATAAAAACAGAGCAAATTAAGAGATTTTCCGATAAGCTAAAGACGATTAATCTACTGTTCTCGATTTCCCAACTATCATCGGTTCATATAATTCCCAAGCCCTAGGCAGATTCTAATCCCCTTTCGGTTGTAGCAGTAATTAACAAGCGAAATCACTACTACGAGATATATGTTCCTAATTCTCGAATTAAGCAAACGGGGTTAAGCCCTTCGTGAATTAAGCAAACACGATTAATTATAGGAACATAACATTACCGAAATAAATCAATACAAACACTATACACTCCTGAATTAAGCAACCAGAAACATATAGCATAGTATTGAAAAGGGAAAAGCAAACAAAACAGGAATTACAGAACCTCAAGTGCGGTGGAAATCGATTACAGTAGACTAATCCAAGAAAATTAGTTCTCCATCAAAACGTAGCACAACCAGAAAATCTATGTAAAAACTGTGGATAATGAACTATCCCTCTAATCTGCCCAGAACAACCATTTATATCTTTCAGGAATTTGCCCCTCTCGCGAGGCGAAGAATGGCTCGCGAGGTGAATCTTATGAAGGAATCTGAAACGTTGGACTTCTCACGAGGCGAAGAATAGCTCGCGAGGCGAGGAATGGAAGAGTCCTCTTATTATGACCGTTATGGCCATCAGGGGCTAACCGTGATGCTTTCTGACTTCCAGGATTGCGGGGCGAGAAATGATTCGCGAGGCGACACATAAATCTTGCATTTTTCTGGAACAGTCAGCCTACCTGCTCGCGAGGTGAGTATAGGATTCGCGGGGTGAGACAGACTGAATGACATTCTACTGTTTAGGCTGGAATTCAGGTTCGCGAGGTGAGTAGCCTCTCGCGGGGCGAATACCTCCAGGATTGCAATTTCCCTGTTTCTTCATTCTCTGGACTCTAAGTTAACCTGAAAACAATGAAGTAACCATAAGTGCTTTATTTGACTCAAAACAGGCTAAATTAACCTAAAAATGCTTAAGGGACTCAAAATGTTGCTTGAGCACAATCGAGTCTAATTTGGGCGAAAGCGAAGTATAATTAGCACAAAACCCTGGTCATACTAGCCATCAAACTAGATGAGCCAGAGGCTGATCATTAATCCTGACCTAACCCTAAACCAAATTAAGGGCCTCTGAATAAGCTTTCCAACAAGGTATCATATGCCTTAATTGGGCTTAAGATGAGTAAGTTAGGCCCATTTAAGTGAAGGAATATGATGGACTGCTCACTGATCCGCGCCAGAGAACTCGGGACCCAATTTAGCCTTGATTTTGGCCTAATTTGACAATTCTTGTGAAACCTGAAATTGTAGGCCTCTTCCTTATCTTTCTAGGGACAGCAAGATCACCAAAATCCGATATCTGTAGCTCTAGTTATTCTCTGCGCAAGGCAAAAAGGTCAGGATGTGCGAAAAATCCGAAAATTAACAATGTTTAGTATTTAAGCCCAATAATGTAAACGCAAAAACAATGATTGAAAAAGTTGTCTAATTTTCGTCTCTCTCTGGCTTGTGCGGCTGTAAACTGCTATTTATGCTTATTAATCGTGACCTAACCATAGACCAATTTAAGGGCCTCTGAATAAGCTTTCCAACAAGGTATCATTTGCCTTAATTGGACTTAAGATGAGTAAGTTAGGCCCATTTAAGTGAAGGAACCTCAGGGACTGCGCACTGATCAGCGCCAGAGAACCCGAGACCCAATTTAGTGGTTTCACAAGAATTGTCAAATTAGGCCAAAATCAAGGTTAAATTGAGTCCCGAGTTCTCTGATGTGGATCACTGCGCAGTCCATGATGTTGCTTCACTTAAATGGGCCTAACTTACTCATCTTAAGCCCAATTAAGGCATATGATACCTTGTTGGAAAGCTTATACATAGGCCCTTAATTTGGTCTAGGGTTAGGTCATGATTAATAAGAATTAATAGCATTTTACAGCCTCACAAGCCAGAGAGAGACGAAAATTAGACAATTTTTACAATCATTGTTTTTGCTTTTACATTATTGGGCTTAATTACCAAACATTGTTAATTTTCTGATTTTTCACTCATCCTGACCTTGTTGCCTTGCGCAGAGCATAACTAGAGCTACCGATATCGAATTTTGGTGATTTTGCTCTCCCTAGAAAGATAAGGAAGAGACATACAATTTCAGGTATCACAAAAATTGTAAAATTAGGCCAAAATCAAGGCTAAATTGGGTCTCGAGTTCTATGGCGCAGATTAGTGCGCAGTCCATGATGTTCTTTCACTTAAATGGGCCTAACTCACTCATCTTAAGCCCAATTAAGTCATATGATACCTTGTCGGAAAGCTTATTCAGTGGCCCTTAATTTGGTCTAAGGTTAGGTCATGATTAACAAGCATAAATAGCAGTTTATAGCCGCACAAGCCAGAGAGAGACGAAAATTAGACATCTTTTACAATCCTTGTTTTTGCTTTTACATTATTAGGCTTAATTGGGCTTAATTGCTAAACATTGTTAATTTTCGGATTTTTCACACATCCTAACCTTGTTGCCTTGCGCAGAGCATAACTAGAGCTACAGATATCGGATTTTGGTGATCTAGCTGTCCCTAGAAACATAAGGAAGAGTCCTACAATTTCAGGTTTCAAAAGAATTATCAAATTAGGCCAAAATCAAGGCTAAATTGGGTCCCAAGTTCTCTGGCACGAATCAGCGCGCAGTCCATGATATTCCTTCACTTAAATGGGTCTAAGTTACTCATCTTAAGCCCAATTAAGGCAAATGATACCTTGTTGGGAAGCTTATTCAGAGGACCTTAATTTGGTCTAGGGTTAGGTCAGGACTAACAAGCATAAATAGCAGTTTACAGCTGCACAAGCCAGAGAGAGACAGAAATTAGACTACTTTTACAATCATTGTTTTTGCTTTTACATTATTGGGCTTAGTTGCTAAATATTGTTAATTTTCGGTATTTTCACTCATCCTGACCTTGTTGCATTGCGTAGGTCATAACTAGAGCTACAGATTTCAGATTTTGGTGATCTTGTTCTCCCTAGAAAGATAAGGAAGAGACCTACAATTTCAGGTTTCACAAGAATTGTCAAATTAGGAAAAAATAAAGGATAAATTGGGTCCTGAGTTCTCTGGTGCGGATCAGTGCGCAGTCCATGATGTTCCTTCACTTAAATGGGCCTAACTTACTCATCTTAAGCCCAATTGAGGCATATGACACCTTGTTGGAAAGCTTATTCAGATGCCCTTAATTTGATCTAGGGTTAGGTCTGGATTAAAAAGGATAAATAGCAGTTTACAGCCGTACAAGGCTGAGAGAGACGGAAATTAGGTAGCTTTTACAATCATTGTTTTTGCTCTTACATTATTGGGCTTAATTGCTAAATATTGTTAATTTTCAGATTTTTCAGTCATCCTAACCTTGTTGCCTTGCGCAGAGCACAACTAGAGTTACAGATATCGGATTTTGGTAATCTTGCTATCCTTAAAAAGATAAGGAAGAGACCTACAATTTCACGTTTCACAAGAATTATCATATTATGCCAAAATCAATGCTAAATTGGGTCCCAAGTTCTCTGGCGCGGATCAGTGCGCAGTCCATGATGTTCCTTCACTTAAATGGGCCTAACTTACTCATCTCAAGCCCAATTAAGGCATATGATACCTTGTTGGAAATCTTATTCAGAGGCCCTTAATTTGGTCTAGTGTTAGGTCAGGATTAATAAGTATAAATAGCAGTCTACAGCCGCATAAGCCAGAGAGAGACGGAAATTAGACAACTTTTACAATCATTGTTTTTGCTTTTACATTATTGGGCTTAATTACCAAACATTGTTAATTTTGGGATTTTTCACTCATCCTGACCTTGTTGCCTTGCGCAGAGCACATTAGAGCTATAGATATCGGATTTTGGCAATCTTGCTGTCCTTAAAAAGATAAGAAAGAGACCTACAATTTCAGGTTTCTCAAGAATTATCAAATTTGGCCAAAATCAATGCTAAATTGGGTCCGAAGTTCTCTGGCGCGGATCAGTGCGCAGTCCATGATTTTCCTTCACTTAAATGGGCCTATCTTACTCATCTCAAGCCCAATTAAGGCATATGATACCTTGTTCGAAAGCTTATTCAGAGGCCCTTAATTTGGTCTAGGGTTAGGTCAGGATTAATCAGCATAAATAGCAGTCTGTAGCCGCACAAGCCAGAGAGAGACGGAAATTAGACAACTTTTACAATCATTGTTTTTGCTTTTACATTATTGGGCTTAATTACCAAACATTGTTAATTTTGGGATTTTTCACTCATCCTGACCTTGTTGCCTTGCGCAGGGCATAACTAGAGCTACAGATATCGGATTTTGGTGATCTTGTTGTCCCTAGAAATATAAGGAAGAGACATACAATATCTGGTTTCACAAGAATTGCAAATTTGGCCAAAATCAAGGCTAAATTGGGTCCCGAGTTCTCTGGCGTGAATCAGTGCGCAGTCCAAGATGTTCTTTCACTTAAATGGGCGTAACTTACTCATCTTAAGCCCAATTAAGTCACATGATACCTCGTTGGAAAGCTTATTCAGAGGCCCTTAATTTGGTCTAGGGTTAGGTCAAGATTAATAAGCATAAATAGCAGTTTACAGCCGCACATGCCAGAAAGAGATGGAAATTAGACAACTTTTACAATCGTTGTTTTCGCTTTACATTATTGGGCTTAATTGCTAAACATTGTTAATTTTCGGATTTTTCACTCATCCTAACCTTGTTACCTAGCGCAAAGGCTAACTAGAGCTGCAGATATCGGATTTTGGTGATCTTGCTATCCCTCGAAAGATAAGGAAGAGTCCTACAATTTCAGGTTTCGAAAGAATTATCAAATTAGGCCAAAATCAAGGCTAAATTGGGTCCCAAGTTCTCTGGCGCGGATCAGTACGAAGTCCATTATATTCCTTCACTTAAATGGGCCTAACTTACTCATCTTAAGCCTAATTAAGGCATATGATACCTTGTTGGATAGCTTATTAAGAGGCCCTTAATTTGGCCTAGGGTTAGGTCAGGATTAATAAGCATAAATAACAGTTTACAGCCGTACAAGTCAGAGAGAGACAGAAATTAGACTACTTTTACAATCATTGTTTTTGCTTTTACATTATTGGGCTTAATTGGGCTTAATTGCTAAACATTGTTAATTTTCTGATTTTTCACTCATCCTGACCTTGTTGGCTTGCGCAGAGCATAACTAGAGCTATAGATATCGGATTTTTGTGATCTTGCTGTCCCTAGAAAGATAAGGAAGAGACCTACAATTTCAGGTTTCACAAGAATTGTCAAATTATGCCAAAATGATGGCTAAATTGGGTCCCGAGTTCACTGGTGCGGATCAGTATGCAGTCCTTGATGTTCCTACACTTAAATGGGCCTAACTTACTCATCTGAAGCCCAATTAAGGCATATGATACCTTGTTGTAATGCTTATTCAGATGCCCTTAATTTGGTCTAGGGTTAGGTCAGGATTAATAAGCATAAATAGCAGTTTACAGCCGCACAAGCCAGAGAGAGACGAAAATAAGACAACTTTTACAATCATTGTTTTTGCAATTACATTATTTGGGTTAATTACTAAACATTGTTAATTTTCATATTTTTCACTCATCCAGACCTTGTTGTCCTGCGTAGAGCAGAACTAGAGCTACAGTTATCAGATTTTGGTGATCTTATTATCCATAGAAAGATTAGGAAGAGACCTACAATTTCAGGTGATACAAGAATAGTCAAATTAGGCCAAAATCAAGGCTAAATTGGGTCACGAGTTCTCTGGCGCGGATCAGTGCGCAGTCCATGATGTTCCTTCACTTAAATGGGCCTAACTTACTCATCTTAAGCCCAATTAAAGCATATGATACCTTGTTGGAAAGCTTATTCAGAGGCCCTTAATTTGGTCTAGGGTTAGGTCAGGATAAATAATCAAATAACAGTTTACAGCCGCAGAAGCCAGAGAGAGACGGAAATTAGATAACTTTTACAATCATTGTTTTTGCATTTACATTATTGGGCTAAATTGCTAAACGTTGTTAATGTTTGGATATTTCACTTATCCTGACCTCGTTGCCTTTCGCAGAGCAAAACTAGAGCTACAGATATCGGATTTTGGTGATCTTGCTGTCCCTAGAAAGATAAGGAAGAGACCTACAATTTCAGGTTTCACAAGAATTGTCAAATTAGGGCAAAATCAAGGGTAAATTGGGTCCCGAGTTCTCTGGCGCGGGTCAGTGCGCAGTCCATGATATTCCTTCACTTAAATGGGCCTAACTTACTCATCTTAAGACCAATTAAGGCATATGATACCTTGTTGGAAAGCTTATTCAGAGGCCCTTAATTTTGTCTAGGGTTAGGTCAGGATTAATAAGAATAAATAATATTTTACAGCTGCACAAGCCACAGATAGACAAAAATTATATAAATTTTACAATCATTGTTTTTGCTTTTATATTATTGGGCTTAATTACTGAACATTGTTAATTTTCGGATTTTTCAATCATCCTGACCATGTTGTCTTGCCCAGAGCATAACTAGACCTACAGATATCGGATTTTGGTGATCTTGCTGTCCCAAGAAAGATAATGAAGAGACCTACAATTTCAGGTTTCAAAAGAATTGTCAAATTAGGGCAAAATCAAGGCTAAATTGGGTCTCGAGTTCTCTAGCGCGGATCAGTGCGCAGTCCATGATATTCCTTCACTTAAATGGGACAAACTTACTCATCTTAAGCCCAATTAAGGCGTATGATACCTTGTTGGAAAGCTTATTCAGAGGCCCTTAATTTGGTCTTGGGTTAGGTCAGGATTAATAAGCATAAATAGCAGTTTACAGCTGCACAAGTCAGACAGAGACGGATATTAGACTACTTTTACAATTATTGTTTTTGCTTTTACATTATTGGTCTTAATTGGGCTTAATTGCTAAACATTGTTAATTTTCGGATTTTTCACTCATCCTGACCTTGTTGCCTTGCGCAGAGCATACCTAGAGCTATAGATATCGGATTTTTGTGATCTTGCTTTCCCTTGGAAGATAAGGAAGAGACCTACAATTTCAGGTTTCACAAGAATTGTCAAATTATGCCAAAATCAAGGCTATATCGGGTCCCGAGTTCTCTGGCGCGGATCAGTACGTTGTCCATGATGTTCCTTCACTTAAATGGGCCTAACTTACTCATCTTAAGCCCAATCATGGCATATGATACCTTGTTGGAAAGCTTGGTTAGAGGCCCTTAATTTGGTCTATTGTTAGGTCAGGAATAACAAGCATAAACATTGTTAATTTTGCTTTTACATTATTGGGCTTAATTACTAAACATTGTTAATTTTCGAATTTTTCACTCATCCTGACCTTGTTGTCTTACGCAGAGCATAACTAGAGCTACATATATCGGATTTTGGTGATCTTGCTATCCCAAGAAAGATAAGGAAGAGATCTACAATTTCAGGTATCACATGAATTGTCAAATTAGGCCAAAATCAAGGCTAAATTGGGTCCCGAGTTCTCTGGCGAGGATCAATGCGCAGTACATGATATTCCATCTCTTAAATGGGCCTAACGTACTCATCTTAAGCCCAATTTCGACTTATGATACTGATAAGCCTCTGGCTCATCTAGTTTTATAGCTAGTATGACCAGGGTTTTGTGCAAATTATATCGTATTTTCACCCAAATTAGATTAGATTGTCCTCAAGCAAGGTTTTGAGTCTCTAAAGTAGTTTTAAGTTAATTTAGCTAGTTTTAAGTCAAAATAATACACTTATGCTTATTTCCTTGTTTTCAGGTTAAGTAGAAGTTGA
This sequence comes from Sophora flavescens, assembly GCA_030762895.1. Lineage (NCBI taxonomy): Eukaryota > Viridiplantae > Streptophyta > Magnoliopsida > Fabales > Fabaceae > Sophora > Sophora flavescens. The sequence goes on from JAUPTC010000013.1 coordinate 4,528,131, forward strand.
GAAAATAAAGAACAGGGGATTGCGCCCCAGCGACCGCTAAGCCATTGTGTTCAAGAAATTGCTAAGTCTGCGTCGCCTCGCGAAGGTCTCGCCCGCGAGTTTTCCAAACCTGAAAAAGTCGAGACGATCACGGCTTGCCTGTTGAAGGTCATGGCTGGAAGTGTTGAAGGCAAGAGTCTCGCCTCGCGAGCATCCCTTCCCTCGCGATCTGAAGTCGAGAGCATCACGGTTAGCCCCGATGGCCATCACGGGCGTAGGAGGAAACTTTCATATCCTCGCCTCGCGACATTACTCGGCTTGGAGAATGCCAAGGGTTGTTGTTGTTCAGAAATTCGCCTCGACTGTTTGCTCGCCTCGCGAGCCCTCCGAATTCGAAATTGTATAAAAGGCTGATCAATATTTTGTAGAGACTTTTGCTTCTCCAACTTTCGAATATACATTTTCTCTTGATTTCGTTGTTGCCATGGAGCACTAAGTCCTAGGATTAGTCTCTGTTTGAGGATCCTATATACTTGAGGTTATGTAAATCCCTATTTTAATTGCTTTTCCCTTTTCAATATCATATTGCATATTTCTTTGTTATTTAGTGTGTAATATTGTATTGATTAGTTTGATGATGTAAATTTCCTATACATAATCGCGTTTGTTAATTCGCGTGTGTTCATTCATGATCGTTTGATCATGAGCGCTTAATCCCGTTTGTTATTTCGGAATAGGAATTTGCATCCATAGTAGCAATTACGTTGTTAGTTGTTCTTTGAATCGCTTTAGAATCGCTTAGGGCTTGGGTTTACATTAACCAAGGATAGTTGGGAATTCTTGACGGAGATTAATCGTTGTTTGATAACCGATAAACCCTTTTCAATTCCTTTGTTTTTGATTGCTCTGTTTTGTTTGTTCTTAATTGCATTCCAATCCAAACCCCCAAAACTTATTTTTGTGAAAAGTAATATTCTCGAGTCCTTAGAGCGACATCCAGTTGTCGACTATACTATACTTTTAAACCCGCTCTTCCTTTTTAGGGCCTAGTGCATAGCCCAATTGGCATAATACCTTGTTGGAAAGCTTATTCAGAGGCCCTTATTTTGGTCTAGAGTTAGGTCAGGATTAATAAGCATAAATAGCAGTTTACAGCCTCACAAGCCAGAGAGAGATGAAAATTAGACAACTTTTACAATCATTGTTTTTGCTTTTACATTATTGGGCTTAGTTACTAAACATTGTTAATTTTGGGATTTTTCACTCATCCAAACCTTGTTGTCTTGCGCAGAGCATAACTAGAGTTACAGATATCAGATTTGGTGATCTTACTGTCCCTAGAAAGATAAGGAAGAGACCTACAATTTCAGGTTTCACCAGAATTGTCAAATTAGGAGAAAATCAAGGCTAAATTGGGTCCCGAGTTCTCAGGCGCGGATCACTGTGCAGTCCATGATGTTCCTTCACTTAAATGGGCCTAACTTACTCATCTTAAGCACAATTAAGGCATATGATACCTTGTTGGAAAGCTTATTCAGAGGCCCTTAATTTGGTATAGGGTTCGGTCAGGATTAATAAGCATAAATAGCCGTTTACAGCCGCATAAGCCAGAGAGAGACGAAAATTAGACAACTTTTCCAATCATTGTTTTTGCTTTTACATTATTGGACTTAATTGAGCTTAATTGCCAAACATTGTTAATTTTCGGATTTTTCACTCATCCTGACCTTGTTGCCTTGCACAGAGCATAACATGAGCTACCGATATCGGATTTTTGGTGATCTTGTTGTCCCTAGAAAGATAAGGAAGAGACCTACAATTTCAGGTTTCATAAGAATCGTCAAATTATGCCAAAATAAAGGCTAAATTGGGTCCCGAGTTCTCAGGCGCGGAATAGTGCACAGTCCTTGATGTTCCTTCACTTAAACGGGCCTAACTTACTCATCTTAAGCCCAATTAAGGCATATGATACCTTGTTGGAAAGCTTATTCAGAGGCCCTTAATTTCATCTAGGGTAAGGTCATGATTAATAAGCGTGAATAGCAGTTTACAGCCGCACAAGCCAGTGAGAGACGAAAATTAGACAACTTTTACAATCATTGTTTTTTCTTTTACATTATTGGGCTTAATTACTAAACATTGTTAATTTTCGTATTTTTCACTCATCCTGACGTTGTTGTCTTACGCAGAGCATAAATAGAGCTACAGATATCGGATTTTTGCGATCTTGCTGTCCCTAGAAAGATAAGGAAGAGACCTACAATTTTAGGTTTCACAAGAATTGTCAAATTAGGCCAAAATCGAGGCTAAATTTGGTCCCGAGTTCTCTCGCTCGGATCAGTGCAAAGTCCATGATATTCCTTCACTTAAATGGGCCTAACTTACTCATCTTAAGCCCAGTTAAGGCATATGATACCTTGTTGGAAAGCTTGTTCAGAGGCCCTTCATGTGGTCTAGGGTTAGGCCAACATTAATAAGCATAAATAGCAATTTACAGCCGCACAAGCCAGAGAGGGACGGAAATTAAGCAACTTTTACAATAATTTTTTTTTGCTTTTACATTCTTGGGCTTAATTACTAAACATTGTTAATTTTGGGATTTTTCACTCATCCAGACCTTGTTGTCTTGCACAGAGCAAAACTAGAGCTACAGATATCGGATTTTGGTGATCTTGCTGTCCCTAGAACGATAAGGAAGAGACCTATAATTTCAGGTTTCACAAGAATTGTCAAATTATGACAAAATCAAGGTTAATTGGGTCCCGAGTTCTCTGACGCGGATCAGTGCACAGTGCTTGATATTACTTCACTTAAATGGGCCTAATTTACTCATTTTAAGCCCAATTAAGGCATATGATACCTTGTTGGAAAGCTTATTCAGAGGCCTTTGATTTGGTCTAGGGTTAGGTCAGGATTAATATGCATAAATAGCAGTTTACAGCCGCACAAGTCAGAGAGAGACGAAAGTTAGACAACTTTTATAATCATTGTTTTTGCTTTTACATTATTGAGCTTAATTGGGCTTAATTACTTAACATTGTTAATTTTCGGATTTTTCACTCATCCTGACCTTGTTGGCTTGGCAGAGCGTAACTAGAGCGACAGATATCGGATTTTGGTGATCTTGCTGTCCCTAGAAAGATAAGGAAGAGACCTACAATTTCAGGTTTCACAAGAATTGTCAAATTATGCCAAAATCATGGCTAAATTGGGTCTCGAGTTCTCTGGCACGGATCAGTGCGCAGTCCATGATGTTCCTTCTCTTAAATGGCCATAATTTACTCATCTTAAGCCCAATTAAGGCATATGATACCTTGTTGGAAAGCTTATTCAGAGGCCCTTAATTTGGTCTAGGGTTAGGTCAGTATTAATAAGCATTAATAGCAGTTTACAGCCGCACAAGCCTGAGAGAGACGAAAATTTGACAACTTTTACAATCATTGTTTTCCCTTTTACATTATTGGGCTTAATTACTAAACATTGTTAATTTTCGGATTTTTCCCTCATCCTGACCTTGTTGTCTTGCGCAGAGCATAACCAGAGCTACAGATATCGGATTTTGGTGATCTTGATGTCCCGAGAAAGATAAGGAAGAGACCTACAATTTCAGGTTTCACAAGAATTTTCAAATTATGCCAAAATCAAGGATAAATTGAATCTCGAGTTCTCTGGCACGCATCAGTGCACAGTCCATGATGTTTCTTCACTTTAATGGCCCTAACTTACTCATCTTAAGCCCAATTAAGGCATTTGATATCTTGTTGGAAAGCATATTCAGAGGCCCTTAATTTGGTCTAGGGTTATGTCAGTATTAATAAACATAAATAGCAGTTTACAACCACACACTCCAGAGAGAAACTGAAATTAGATAACTTTTGCAATCATTGTTTTTGCTTTTACATTATTGGGCTTAATTGGGCTTAGTTGCTAAACATTGTTAATTTTCGGATTTTTCACTCATCCTGACCTTGTTGCCTTGCACAGAGCATAACTAGAGCCACAGATATCGGATTTTGGTGATCTCGCTGTTCCTAGAAAGATAAGGAAGAGACCTACAATTTCAGGTGACACAAGAATTGTCAATTTAGACCAAAATCAAGTCTAAATTGGGTCCGGAGTTTTCTGGCGCGGATCAGTACGCAGTCCATGATGTTCCTTCACTTAAATGGGTCTACCTTACTCATCTTAAGCCCAATTAAGGCATATGATACATTGTTGGAAAGCTTATTCAGAGGCCCTTAATTTGGTCTTGGGTTAGGTCAGGATTAATAAGCATAAATAGCAGTTTACAGCCACACAAGCCAGAGTGAGACGGAAATTAAGCAACTTTTACAATCATTGTTTTTGCTTTTACATTGTTGGGCTTAATTGGGCTTAATTGCTAAACATTGTTAATTTTCGGATTTTTCACTCATCCTGACCTTGTTGTCTTGTATAGAGCATAACTAGAGCTACAGATATCGGATTTTGGTGATCTTGTTGTCCCTAGAAAGATAAGGAAGAGACCTACAATTTCATGTTTCACAAGAACTGTCAAATTAGGCCAAAATCAAGGCTAAATTGGGTCCCGAGTTCTCTGGAGCGGATCAGTGCGCAGTCCATGATTTTCCTTCACTTAAATGGGCCTAACTTACTCATCTTAAGCCCAATTAAGACATATGATACCTTGTTGGAAAGCTTATTCAGAGGCCCTTAATTGGGTCTTGGGTTAGGTCAGGATTAATAAGCATAAACAGCAGTTTACAGCCGCACAAGCCAGAGAGAGACGGAAATTAAGCAACTTTTACAATCATAGTTTTTGCTTTTACATTGTTGGGCTTAATTGCTAAACATTGTTAATTTTCGGATTTTTCACTCATCCTGACCTTGTTGCCTTGCATATAGCATAACTAGAGCTACAGATATCGTATTTTGGTGATCTTGCTGTCCCTAGAAAGATAAGGAAGAGACCTACAATTTCATTTAAGAATTGTAATTGAATAGGCTAAATTGGGTCCCAGTCTTGGGCTTAATTGCTAAAATTCTTTCATATAAATGGGCCTAATTTACTCATCTTAAGCCCAATTAAGGCATATGATACCTTGTTGGAAAGCTTATGGGCCCTTATTGTTGGGTTGGATTAATAAGCATAATAGTAGTTTAAAGCCGCAGCATTGAACTTTTACAATCATTGTTTTTGCTTTTACATTATTGGGCTTAATTGTTTCTAAACATTGTTAATTTTGGTTTTCTTGCTGTTTCCTAGAAAGATAAGGAAGAGACCTCGGATTTTGGGTCTTGTTTCAAGAAGAACTGTCAAATTAGGTCCAAAATTTCAAGGCTAAAATAGGGTAAATTGGGTCTCGGGTTCTCTCGCGGATCATCACATGCGCAGTCCATGATGTTCCTTCACTTAAATGGGCCTAACTTACTCATCTTAAGCCCAATTAAGGCATATGATACCTTGTTGGAAAGCTTATTCAGAGGCCCTTAATTTGTTCTAGGGTTAGGTCAGGATTAAAAAGCATAAATAGCAGTTAACAGCCGCACAAGCCAGAGAGAGACGAAAATTAGACAACTTTTACAATCATTGTTTTTGCTTTTACATTATTGGGCTTAATTGGGCTTAATTGCTAAACATTGTTAATTTTTGGATTTTTCGCTAATCCTGACCTTGTTGGCTTGCGCAGAGCATAACTAGAGCTACAGATATCGGATTTTGGTGATCTTGCTGTCCCTAGAAAGATAAGGAAGAGACCTACAATTTCAGGTTTCAAAAGAATTGTCAAATTAGGCCAAAATCAAGGCTAAATTGGGTCCCGGCTTCTCTGTCGCGGGATCAGCTGCGCGGTCCATGATGTTCCTTCACTTAAGTGTGCCTAACATACTCATCTTAAGCCCAATTAAGGCATATGATACCTTGTTGGAAAGCTTATTCAGAGGCCCTTAATTTGGTCTAGGGTTAGGTCAGGATTAGTAAGCATAAATATCAATTTACAGCCCCACAAGCCAGAGAGAGACGAAAATTAGACAACTTTTACAATCGTTGTTTTTGCTTTTACATTATTGGGCATAATTGGGCTTAATTGCTAAACATTGTTAATTTTTGGATTTTTCACTCATCCTTACCTTGTTGCCTTGCGGAGAGAACAACTAGAGCTACAGATATCGGATTTTGGTGATCTTGTTGTCCCAAGAAAGATAAGGAAGAGACCTACAATTTCAGGTTTCACAAGGATTGTAAAATTAGGCCAAAATCAAGGCTAAATTGGGTCCCGAGTTCTCTGGCGCGGATCAGTGCGCAGTCCATGATGTTCCTTCACTTAAATGGGCCTAACTTACTCATCTTAAGCACAATTAAGGCATATGATACCTTGTTGGAAAGCTTATTCAGAGGCCCTTAATTTGGTCTAGGGTTAGGTCGGGATTAATAAGCATAAATAGCAGTTTACAGCCGCAGAAGCCCGAGAGAGACGGAAATTAGACAACTTTTACAATCATTGTTTTTCCTTTTACATTATTGGGCTTAATTGCTAAACATTGTTAATTTTCGGATTTTTCACTCATCCTGACCTTGTTGCCTTGCGTAGGGCATAACTAGAGCTTCAGATGTCAGATTTTGGAGATCTTGCTGTCCCTAGAAAGATAAGGAAAAGACCTACAATTTCATGTATCACAAGAATTGTCAAATAATGCCAAAATCAAGGCTACATTGGGTCCCGAGTTCTCTGACTCGGATCAGTGCACAGTCCAAGATGTTCCTTCACTTAAAAGGGCCTAACTTACTCATCTTAAGCCCAATTAAGGCATATGATACCTTGTTGGAAAGCTTATTCAGAGGCCCTTAATTTGGTCTAGGGTTAGGCCAGGAATAATAAGCATAAATAGCAGTTTACAGCCGCACAAGCCAGAGAGAGACAGAAATTACACAACTTTTACAATCATTGTTTTGCTTTTACATTATTGGGCTTAATTGCTAAACATTGTTAATTTTTGGATTTTTCACTCATCCTGACCTTGTTGCCTTGCGCAGAGCATAACTAGAGCTACAGATATCGGATTTTGGTGATCTTGCTGTCCCTAGAAAGATAAGGAAGAGACCTACAATTTCAGGTTTCACAAGAATTGTCAAATTAGGCCAAAATCAAGGCTAAATTGGGTCCCGAGTTCTCTGGCACGGATCAGTGCACAGTCCATGATGTTCCTTCACTTAAATGGGCCTAACTTACTCATCTTAAGCCCAATTAAGGCATATGATACCTTGTTGGAAAGCTTATTCAGAGGCCCTTAATTTGGTCTAGGGTTAGGTCAGGATTAATAAGCATAAATAGCAGTTTACAGCCGCACAAACCAGAGAGAGACGGAAATTAGACAACTTTTACAATCATTGTTTTTGCTTTTACATTATTGGGATTAATTGGGTTAAATTGCTAAACATTGTTAATTTTCGGATTTTTCACTCATCCTTACCTTGTTGCCTCGCATAGAGCATAACTAGAGCTACAGATATCGGATATTGGTGATCTTGTTGTCCCTAGAAAGATAAGGAAGAGACCGACAGTTTCAGGTGTCACAAGAATTGTCAAATTAGGCCAAAATCAAGGCTAAATTGGGTCCCGAGTTCTCTGATGCGGATCAGTGCGCAGTCCATGATGTTCCTTCACTTAAATGGGCGTAACTTACTCATCTTAAGCCCAATTAAGGCATATGATACCTTGTTGGAAAGCTTATTCAGAGGCCCTTAATTTGGTCTTGGGTTAGGTCAGGATTAATAAGCATAAATAGCAGTTTACAGCCGCACAAGCCAGAGAGAGACAAAAATTAAGTAACTTTTACAATCATAGTTTTTGCTTTTACATTGTTGGGCTTAATTGCTAAACATTGTTAATTTTCGGATTTTTCACTCATCCTGACCTTGTTGACTTGTATAGAGCATAACTAGAGCTACAGATATCGGATTTTGGTGATCTTGCTGTCCCTAGAAAGATAAGGAAGAGACCTACAATTTCATGTTTCACAAGAATTGTCAAATTAGGCCAAAATCAAGGCTAAATTGGGTCCCGAGTTCTCTGGCGCGGATCAGTGCGCAGTCCATGATATTCCTTCACTTAAATGGGCCTAACTTACTCATCTTAAGCCCAATTAAGGCATATGATACCTAGTTGGAAAGCTTATTCAGAGGCCCTTAATTTGGTCTAGGGTTCGGTCAGGATTAATAAGCATAAACAGCAGTTTACAGCCGCACAAGCCAGAGAGGGACGAAAATTAGACAACTTTTACAATCATTGTTTTTGCTTTTACATTATTGGGCTTAATTGGGCTTAATTGCGAAACAATGTTAATTTTCGGATTTTTCACTCATTCTGACCTTAATGCCTTGCGCAGAGCATAACTAGAGCTACAGATATCGGAATTTGGTGATCTTGCTGTCCCTAGAAAGATAAGGAAGAGACCTACAATTTCAGGTTTCACAAGAATTGTCAAATGAGGCCAAAATCAAGTCTAATTTGGGTCCCGAGTTCTCTGGCGTGGATTAGTGCGCAGTCCATGATGTTCCTTCACTTAAATAGGCCTAACTTACTCATCTTAAGCCCAATTAATGCATATGATACCTTGTTGGAATGCTTTTTCAGAGGTCCTTAGGGTTAGGTCAGGATTAATAAGCATAGATAGCAGTTTACAGTCGCACAAGCTAGAGAGAAACAAAAATTAGAAAACTTTTACAATCATTATTTTTGCTTTTAGATTATTGGGGTTAATTGCTAAACATTGTTAATTTTCGGATTTTTCACTCATCCCGACCTTGTTGCCTCGCGCAGAGCATAACTAGAGCTATAGATATCCGATTTTTGTGATCCGGTTGTCCCTAGAAAGATAAGGAAGAGACCTACAATTTCAGGTGCACAAGAATTGTCAAATTAGGCCAAAATCAAGGTTAAATTGGGTCCCGAGTTCTCTAGCGCGGATCAGTGCGTAGTCCATGATATTCCTTCACTTAAATGGGCCTAACTTACTCATCTTAAGCCCAATTAAGGCATATGATATCTTGTTGGAAAGCTTATTCAGAGGCCCTTAATTTGGTCTAGGGTTAGGTAAGGATTAATAAGCATAAATAGCAGTTTACAGCCGCACAAACCAGAGAGAGACGGAAACTAGACAACTTTTACAATCATTGTTTTTGCTTTTATATTATTGGGCTTAATTATCTAAACATTGTTAATTTTCGGATTTTTCACTCATCCCGACCTTCTTGTCTTGCGTAGAGAGCATAACTAGAGCTACGGATATCGGATTTTGGTGATCTTGCTGTCCCTAGAAAGATAAGGAAGAGACCTACAATTTCAGGTTTCAAAAGTATTGTAAAATTATGCCAAGATCAAGGCTAAATTAGTTCCCGAGTTCTCTCGGCGGGGGATCAATGCGCAGATCCATGATGTTCATTCACTTAAATGCGCTTAACTTACTCATCTTAAGCCCAATTAAGGCATATGATACCTTGTTGGAAAGTTTAGTCAGAGGCCCTTAATTTAGTCTAGGATTAGGTCAGGATTAATAAGCAAAAATAGCAGTTTACAGCCGCACAAGCCAGAGAGAAACGAAAATTTGAAAACTTTTACAATCATTGTTTTCGCTTTTATATTATTGGGCTTAATTGCTAAACATTGTTAATTTTTGGATTTTTCACTCATCCTGACCTTGTTGCCTTGCATAGAGCATAACTGGAGCGACAAATATCGGATTTTGGTGATCTTGTTGTCCCAAGAAAGATAAGGAAGAGACCTACAATTTCAGGATTCACAAGAATTGTCAAATTAGGCCAAAATCAATGCTAAATTGGGTCCCGAGTTCTCTAGCGCGATTCAGTGCGCAGTCCATGATGTTCCTTCAGTTTAATGGGCCTAACTTACTCATCTTAAGCCCAATTAAGGCATATGATACCTTGTTGGAAAGCTTATTCAGAGGCCCTTAATTTGGTCTTGGGTTAGGTCAGGATTAATAAGCATAAATAGCAGTTTACAGCCGCACAAGCCAGAGAGAGACGGAAATTAGACAACTTTTACAATCATTGTTTTTGCTTTTACATTATTGGGCTTAATTGCTTAACATTGTTAATTTTCGGATTTTTCACTCATCCTGACCTTGTTGTCTTGTGCAGAGCAGAACTAGACCTACAAATATCAGATTTTTGTGATCTTGTTGTCCCTAGAAAGATAAGGAAGAGACCTACAATTTCAGGTTTCACAAGAATTGTCAAATTAGGCCAAAATCAAGGCTAAATTGGGTCCCGAGTTCTCTGGCGCGGATCAATGCGCAGTCCATGATGTTCCTTCACTTAAATGGGCCTAACTTACTCATCTTAAGCCCAATTAAGGCATATGATACCTTGTTGGAAAGCTTATTCAGAGGCCCTTAATTTGGTCTAGGGTTAGGTCATGATTAATAAGCATAAATAGCAGTTTACAGCCGCACAAGCAAGAGAGAGACGGAAATTAGACAACTTTTACAATCATTGTTTTTGCTTTTACATTATTGGGCTTAATTGCTAAACATTGTTAATTTTCGGATTTTTCACTCATCCTGACCTTGTTGCCTTGCGCAGAGCATAACTAGAGCTACAGATATCGGATTTTGGTGATCTTGCTGTCCCTAGAAAGATAAGGAAGAGACCTACAATTTCAGGTTTCACAAGAATTGTCAAATTAGGCCAAAATCAAGGCTAAATTGGGTCCCGAGTTCTCTGGCGCGGATCAGTGCGCAGTCCATGATGTTCCTTCACTTAAATGGGCCTAACTTACTCATCTTAAGCCCAATTAAGGCATATGATACCTTGTTGGAAAGCTTATTCAGAGGCCCTTAATTTGGTCTAGGGTTAGGTCAGGATTAATAAGCATAAATAGCAGTTTACAGCCGCACAAGCCAGAGAGAGACGAAAATTAGACAACTTTTACAATCATTGTTTTTGCTTTTACATTATTGGGCTTAATTGCTAAACATTGTTAATTTTTGGATTTTTCACTCATCCTGACCTTGTTGCCTTGCGCAGAGCATAACTAGAGCTACAGATATCGGATTTTGGTGATCTTGCTGTCCCTAGAAAGATAAGGAAGAGACCTACAATTTCAGGTTTCACAAGAATTGTCAAATTAGGCCAAAATCAAGGCTAAATTGGGTCCCGAGTTCTCTGGCGCGGATCAGTGCGCAGTCCATGATGTTCCTTCACTTAAATGGGCCTAACTTACTCATCTTAAGCCCAATTAAGGCATATGATACCTTGTTGGAAAGCTTATTCAGAGGCCCTTAATTTGGTCTAGGGTTAGGTCAGGATTAATAAGCATAAATAGCAGTTTACAGCCGCACAAGCCAGAGAGAGACGGAAATTAGACAACTTTTACAATCATTGTTTTTTCTTTTACATTATTGGGCTTAATTGGGGTTAATTACCAAACATTGTTAATTTTTAGATTTTTCACTCATCCTGACTTTGTTGGCTTGCATCGAGCATAACTAGAGCTACAGTATCGGATTTTGGTGATCTTCCTGTCCCTAGAAAGATAAGGAAGAGACCTACGATTTCAGGTTTCACAAGAATTGTTAAATTAGGCCAAAATCAAGGCTAAATTGGGTCCCGAGTTCTCTGTCACTGATCAATACGCTGTCCATGATGTTCCTTCACTTAAATGGCCTAACTTACTCATCTTAAGCCCAATTAAGGCATATGATACCTTGTTGGAAAGCTTATTCAGATGCCCTTAATTTGGTCCAGGGTTAGGTCAGGATTAAGAAGCATAAATAGCTGATTACATCCGTACAAGCCAGAGAGAGAGACGGAAATCAGACAACTTTTACAGTCGTTGTTTTTGCTTTTACATTAATTGGGTTAAATGCAAAACATTTTTAATTTTTGGATTTTTGACTCATCCAGACCATGTTGCCTTGCGCAGAGCATAACTGGAGCTACAAATATCGGATTTTGGTGATCTTGTTGTCCCTAGAAAGATAAGGAAGAGACCTACAATTTCAGGTTTCACAAGAATTGTCAAATTAGGCCAAAATCAAGGCTAAATTGGGTCCCGAGTTCTCTGGCGCGGATCAGTGCGCAGTCCATGATGTTCCTTCACTTAAATGGGCCTAACTTACTCATCTTAAGCCCAATTAAGGCATATGATACCTTGTTGGAAAGCTTATTCAGAGGCCCTTAATTTGGTCTAGGGTTAGGTCAGGATTAATAAGCATAAATAGCAGTTTACAGCCGCACAAGCCAGAGAGAGACGGAAATTAGACAACTTTTACAATCATTGTTTTTGCTTTTACATTATTGGGCTTAATTGCTAAACATTGTTAATTTTCGGATTTTTCACTCATCCTGACCTTGTTGCCTTGCACAGAGCATAACCAGAGCTAGAGATATCGTATATTGGTGATCTTGTTGTCCCTAGAAAGATAAGCAAGAGACTTACAATTTCATGTTTGACTAGACATGTCAAATTAGACCAAAATCAAGGCTAAATTTGGTCCCGAGTTCTCTGCGCGGATCAATGCGCAGTCCATGATGTTACTTCACTAACATGCGCCTAACTTACTCATCTAAAACCCAATTAAGGCATATGATACCTTGTTGGAAAGCTTATTCAGAGGCCCTTAATTTATTCTAGGGTTAGGTACGGATTAATAAGTATAAATAACAGTTTACAGCCGCACAAGCCAGAGAGAGACTGAAATTAGACAACTTTTACAATCATTGTTTTTGCTTTTACATTATTGGGTTAATTGCTAAACATTGTTAATTTTCGGATTTTTCACTCATCCTGACCTTGCTGCCCTGCGCAGAGCATAACTAGAGCTACATATATCAGATTTTGGTGATCTTGCTGTCCCTAGAAAGATAAGGAAGAGAACTACAATTTCACGTGTCACAAGAATTATCAAATTAGGCCAAAATCAAGGCTAAATTGGGTCCCGGGTTCTCTGGCGCGAATCAGTGCGCAGTCCAAGATGTTCCTTCACTTAAATGGGCCTAACATACCCATCTTAAGCCCAATTAAGGCATATGATACCTTGTTGGAAAGCTTATTCAGAGGCACTTAATATGGTCTAGGGTTAGGTCAAGATTAATAAGCATAAATAGCAGTTTACAGCCGCACAAGCCAGAGAGAGACGGAAATTAGGCAACTTTTACAATCATTGTTTTTGCTTTTACATTATTGGGTTAATTGTAAACATTGTTAATTTTCGAATTTTTCACTCATCCTTACCTTGTTGTTTTGCGTAAAGCATAACTAGAGCTACAGATATCAGATTTTGGTGATCTTTGGTTCCCTAGAAAAATAAGGAAGATACCTACAATTTCAGTTACACAAGAATTGTCAAATTAGGCCAAAATCAAGGCTAAATTGGGTCCCGAGTTCTCTGGCGGGGATCAGTGCGCAGTCCATGAAATTCCTTCACTTAAATGGGCCTAACTTACTCATCTTAAGCCCAATTAACGCATATGATATCTTGTTGGAAAGCTTATTCAGTGGCCCTTAATTTAGTCTAGGGTTAGGTCAGGATTAATAAGCATAAATAGCAGTTTACAGCCGCACAAGCCAGAGAGAGACGGAAATTAGACAACTTTTACAATCATTATTTTTGCTTTTACATTATTGGGCTTAATTGCTAAACATTGTTAATTTTCGGATTTTTAACTCATCCTAACCTTGTTGCCTTGCGAAGAGCATAACTAGAGCTACAGATATCGGATTTTGGTGATCTTGTTGTCCCTAGAAAGATAAGGTAGAGTCCTACAATTTCAGGTTTCACAAGAATTGTCAAATTAAGCCAAAATTAAGGCTAAATTGGGTACCGAGTTCTCTGGCGCGAATCAGAGTGCAGTCCATGATGTTCCTTCACTTAAATGGGCCTAACTTACTCATCTTAAGCCCAATTAAGGCATATGATACCTTGTTAGAAAGCTTATTCAGAGGCCCTAAATTTTGTCTAGGGTTAGGTCAGGATTAGTAAGCATAAATATCAGTTTACAGCAACACAAGCTAGAGAGAGAAGGAAATTAGACAACCTTTACAATCATTGTTTTTGCTTATACATTATTGGGCTTAATTCGGCTTAATTGCTAAACATTGTTAATTTTCGGATTTTTCACTCATCTTGACCTTGTTGCCTTGCGCAGAGCATAACTAGAGCTACAGATATCGGATTTTGGTGATCTTACTGTCCCTAGAAAGATAAGGAAGAGACCTACAATTTCAGTTTTCACAAGAATTGTCAAATTAGGCCAAAATCAAGGCTAAATTGGGTCCCGAGTTCTCTGGCGGGGATCAGTGCGCAGTCCATGAAATTCCTTCACTTAAATGGGCCTAACTTACTCATCTTAAGCCCAATTAAGGCATATGATACCTTGTTGGAAAGCTTATTCAGAGGCCCTTAATTTGGTCTTGGGTTAGGTCAGGATTAAAAAGCATAAATAGCAGTTTACAGCCGCACAAACCAGAGAAAGACAGAAATTAGACAACTTTTACAATCATTGTTTTTGCTTTTACAATATTGGGCTTAATTTGGCTAAATTGCTAAACATTGTTAATTTTCGGATTTTTCACTCATCCTGACCTTGTTGCCTTGCGCAGAGCATAACTAGAGCTACAGATATCGGATTTTGGTGATCTTGTTGTCCCTAGAAAGATAAGGAAGAGACCTACAATTTCAGGTTTCACAAGAATTGTTAAATAATGCCAAAATCAAGGCTAAATTGGGTCCCGAGTTCTCTGGCGCTGATCAGTGCGCAGTCCATGATGTTCCTTCACTTAAATGGGCCTAACATACTCATCTTAAGCCCAATTAAGGCATATGATACCTTGTTGGAAAGTTATTCAGAGGCCCTTAATTTGGTCTAGGGTTAGGTCAGGATTAGTAAGCATAAATAGCAGTTTACAGCCGCACAAGCTAGAGAGAGACGAAAATTAGACAACTTTTACAATCATTGTTTTTGCTTTTACATTATTGGGCTTAATTGCTAAACATTGTTAATTTTCGGATTTTTCACTCATCCTGACGTTGTTGTCTTGCGCAGAGCATAACTTGAGCAACAGATATCGGATTTTGGTGATCTTGTTGTCCCTAGAAAGATAAGGAAGAGACCTACAATTTCAGGTTTCACAAGAATTTTCTAATTACGCCAAAATCAAGGCTAAATTGGGTCCCGAGTTCTCTAGCGCGGATCAGTGCGCACTGCTTGATATTCCTTCACTTAAATGGGCCTAACTTACTCATCTTAAGCCCAATTAAGACATATGATACCTTGTTGGAAAGCTTATTCAGAGGCACTTAATTTAGTCTAGGGTTAGGTAAGGATTAATAAGCATAAATAGCAGTTTACAGCCGCACAAGTATGAGAGAGACGGAAATTAAGTAACTTTTACAATCATTGTTTTTGCTTTTACATTATTGGGCTTAATTTCTAAACATTGTTAATTTTCGGATTTTTCACTCATCCTGACCTTCTTGTCTTGCATAGAGCATAACTAGAGCTACAGATATCGGATTTTGATGATCTTGCTGTCCCTAAAAAGATAAGGAAGAGACCTACAATTTCAGGTTTCAAAAGGATTGTCAAATTAGGCCAAAATCAAGGCTAAATTAGGTCCCGAGTTCTCTAGCGGGGATCAATGCGCAGTCCATGAAATTCCTTCACTTAAATGGGCCTAACTTACTCATCCTAAGCCCAAATAAGGCATATGATACCTTGTTGGAAACCTTATTCAAAGGCCCTTAATTTGGTCTTGGGTTAGGTCAGGATTAATAAGAATAAATAGCAGTTTACAACCGCACAAGCTAGAGAGAGACGAAAATTAGACAACTTTTATAATCATTGTTTTTGCTTTTACATTATTGGGCTTAATTGCTAAACATTGTTAATTTTCGGATTTTTCACTCATCCTGACCTTGTTGTCTTGCGCAGAGCATAACTTGAGCAACAGATATCGGATTTTGGTGATCTTGCTGTCCCTAGAAAGATAAGGAAGAGACCTACAATTTCTGGTTTCACAAGAATTGTCGAATTGTGCCAAATCAAGGCTAAATTGGGTCTCGGGTTCTCTGTCGCGGATCACTGCGCGGTCCATGATGTTCCTTCACTTAAATGGGCCGAACTTACTCATCTTAAGCCCAATTAAGGCATATGATACCTTGTTGGAAAGCTTATTCAGAGGCCCTTAATTTGGTCTAGGGTTAGGTCAGGATTACTAAGCATAAATATCAGTTTACAGCCCCACAAGCCAGAGAGAGACGAAAATTAGACAACTTTTACAATCATTGTTTTTGCTTTTACATTATTGGGCTTAATTACTAAACATTGTTAATTTTCGGATTTTTCACTCATCCTGACCTTGTTGTGTTTCGCAGAGCATAACTTGAGCTACGGATATCGGATTTTGGTGATCTTGCAGTCCCTAGAAAGATAAGGAAGAGACCTACAATTTCAGGTTTCAAAAGAATTGTCAAATTAGGCCAAAATCAGGGCTAAATTGGGTCCCGAGTTCTCTGGTGGGGATCAGTGCGCAGTCCATGAAATTCTTTCACTTAAATGGGCCTAACTTACTCATCTTAAGCCCAATTAAGGCATATGATACCTTGTTGGAAAGCTTATTCAGAGGCCCTTAATTTGGTCTAGGGTTAGGTCAGGATTAATAAGCATAAATAGCAGTTTACAGCCGCACAAGCCAGAGACATATGGAAATTAGACAACTTTACCAATCGTTGTTTTTGCTTTTACATTATTGGGCTTAATTTGGCTAAATTGCTAAACATTGTTAATTTTCGGATTTTTCACTCATCCTGACCTTGTTGCCTTGCGCAGAGCATAACTAGAGCTACAGATATCGGATTTTGGTGATCTTGTTGTCCCTAGAAAGATAAGGAAGAGACCTACAATTTCAGGTTTCACAAGAATTGTTAAATAATGCCAAAATCAAGGCTAAAATGGGTCCCGAGTTCTTTGGCGCTGATCGATCTGCAGTCCATGATGTTCCTTCACTTAAATGGGCCTAACATACTCATCTTAAGCCCAATTAAGGCATATGATACCTTGTTGGAAAGTTATTCAGAGGCCCTTAATTTGGTCTAGGGTTAGGTCAGGATTAGTAAGCATAAATAGCAGTTTACAGCCGCACAAGCTAGAGAGAGACGAAAATTAGACAACTTTTACAATCATTGTTTTTGCTTTTACATTATTGGGCTTAATTGCTAAACATTGTTAATTTTCGGATTTTTCACTCATCCTGACGTTGTTGTCTTGCGCAGAGCATAACTTGAGCAACAGATATCGGATTTTGGTGATCTTGTTGTCCCTAGAAAGATAAGGAAGAGACCTACAATTTCAGGTTTCACAAGAATTGTCAAATTCGGAAAAAATCAAGGCTAAATTGGGTCCCGAGTTCTCTAGCGCGGATCAGTGCGCACTGCTTGATATTCCTTCACTTAAATGGGCCTAACTTACTCATCTTAAGCCCAATTAAGACATATGATACCTTGTTGGAAAGCTTATTCAGAGGCACTTAATTTAGTCTAGGGTTAGGTAAGGATTAATAAGCATAAATAGCAGTTTACAGCCGCACAAGTATGAGAGAGACGGAAATTAAGTAACTTTTACAATCATTGTTTTTGCTTTTACATTATTGGGCTTAATTTCTAAACATTGTTAATTTTCGGATTTTTCACTCATCCTGACCTTCTTGTCTTGCACAGAGCATAACAAGAGCTACAGATATCGGATTTTGATGATCTTGCTGTCCCTAAAAAGATAAGGAAGAGACCTACAATTTCAGGTTTCAAAAGGATTGTCAAATTAGGCCAAAATCAAGGCTAAATTAGGTCCCGAGTTCTCTAGCGGGGATCAATGCGCAGTCCATGAAATTCCTTCACTTAAATGGGCCTAACTTACTCATCCTAAGCCCAAATAAGGCATATGATACCTTGTTGGAAACCTTATTCAAAGGCCCTTAATTTGGTCTTGGGTTAGGTCAGGATTAATAAGAATAAATAGCAGTTTACAACCGCACAAGCTAGAGAGAGACGAAAATTAGACAACTTTTATAATCATTGTTTTTGCTTTTACATTATTGGGCTTAATTGCTAAACATTGTTAATTTTCGGATTTTTCACTCATCCTGACCTTGTTGTCTTGCGCAGAGCATAACTTGAGCAACAGATATCGGATTTTGGTGATCTTGCTGTCCCTAGAAAGATAAGGAAGAGACCTACAATTTCAGGTTTCATAAGAATTGTCCAATTCTGAAAAAATCAAGGCTAAATTGGGTCCCGAGTTCTCTGGCGCGGATCAGTGCGCAGTGGTTGATATTCCTTCACTTAAATGGGCCTAACTTACTCATCTTAAGCCCAATTAAGGCATATGATACCTTGTTGGAAAGCTTATTCAGAGGCCCTTAATTTAGTCTAGGGTTAGGTAAGGATTAATAAGCATAAATAGCAGTTTACAGCCGCACAAACAAGAGAGAGACGGAAATTAAGAAACTTTTACTATCATTGTTTTTGCTTTTACATTATTGGGCTTAATTGGGCTTAATTTCTAAACATTGTTAATTTTTAGATTTTTCACTCATCCTGACCTTCTTGTCTTGCGTAGAGGATAACTAGAGCTACGGATATCGGATTTTGGTGATCTTGCTGTCCCTAGAAAGATAAGGAAGAGACCTACAATTTCAGGTTTCATAAGAATTGTCCAATTCTGAAAAAATCAAGGCTAAATTGGGTCTCGAGTTCTCTGGTTGGGATCAGTGCGCAGTCCATGAAATTCTTTC
>JAUPTC010000013.1:4547397-4603820 GCA_030762895.1 Sophora flavescens
CAAGATCACCCAAATCGATATCTGTAGCTCTGGTTGCATACTCTGCATGAGGCAGCAAGGTCGGATGAGTGAAAATCCGAAAAAATTAACAATGTTTAGCAATTTAGCCAAATTAAGCCCAATAATGCAAAAGCAAAAACACTTGAGTTGGTAAAGTTGTCTAATTTCCATATGTCTCTGGCTTGTGCGGCTGTAAAGCTGCTATTTTGTATTAATCGGCGGCTAACCACTAGACCAAATTGAGGCCTCTGCAGACCAAGCTTTCCAACAAGGTATCATATGCCTTAATTGAAGCAGATGATAAGTTAGGCCCATTTAAGTGAAAGAATTTCATGGTGCGCCTTTGATTCCCACCGAGAGAACTCGGGACCCAATTTAAGCCTGATTTTGGCCTAATTTGACAATTCTTTTGAAACCTGAAATTGTAGGTCTCTTCTTATCTTTCTAGGGGCCCATAGGAATCACCAAAATCCGATATCCATAGCTCAATTATGCTCTGCGAAACACAACAAAGATCGGGATAAGTAGAAAAATCCGAGAATTAACAATGTTTAGTAATTAAGCCCCGATAATGCGGCTTAAAACAATGATTGTAAAGTTGTCTAATTTCGTCTCTCTCGACAGCCAGGGCTGTAAACTGATATTTATGCTTAGTAATCGACTAACCCTAGACCAAATTAAGGGCCTCTGAATAAGCTTTCCAGCAATTCATACCATGGTGGGCTTAGATGAAGTAAGTTACGACCGTTTAAGTGAAGGAACATCATGGACATGTGATGATCCCATGACAGGAGAACATTTTGACTCAAATTTAGCCTTGATTTGTACGGTCGACAATTCTTGTAGAAACGAGAATTTGTAGGTCTCTTCACTTATCTTTGTGGGCAGCAAGATCACCAAAATCCGATGCTCTGTTGCTCGAGAGTTGTACTTTCTGCGCTTTGTGACAACAAGGTCGGGATGAGTGAAAAATTCGAAAATTAACAATGTTTAGCAATTAAGCCCGATAATGTAAGCAAAACAATGATTATAAAAGTTGTCTAATTTTCGTCTCTCTGCAACGTGCGGTTATGCTTGCTATTCTTATTAATCCGGCTAACCCAAAGACCAGATTAAGGGCCTTTGAATAAGGTTTCCAACAATTATCATATGCCTTATTTGGGCTTAGGATGAGTAAGTTAGGCCCATTTAAAAGTAAAGAATTTCGCCGTTTTGCGCATTGATCCTTGAGAGAACACAAGGACCCTAATTTTGCTTCAGTTTTTGGCCTATTTGACAATCCTTTTTGAAACACGAAATTGTAGGTCTCTTTATTATCTTTTTAGGGACAGCAAGATCAGCAAAATCCGATATCTAGCCAGCTCTGAATTTATGCTCTGTAGGGCAAGAGAAGAGTGAGGATGAGTGAAAAATCCGAAATTAGCAATGTTTAGAGAAATTAAATGATAATGTAATAGCAAAAACAGTTGTAAAAGTTACTTGTTGGATCTCTCTTTCATTACTTGTGCGGCTGTAAACTGCTATTGTGCTTATTAAATCCTTACATTACCTAGACAAATTAAGTGCCTCTGAATAAGCTTTTTCCAACAAGGTATCATATGTCTTAATTGGGCTTAAGATGAAATAAGTTAGACATTTAAGTGAAGGAATATCAAGCGATGCGCCTTCGATCCAGCGCTAAGAGAACTGGGACCCAGTTTAGCCTTGATTTTTCCAATTTGACAATTCTAAATGAAACCCTGAAATTGTAGGTCTATTCATATCTTCAGGACAACGAGATCACCAAAATCCGATATCATTGCTCGAGTTATATCTGCACTTAGGAACCTTAACGTCGGGATGGTGAAATCCGAAATTAACATTGTTTAGCAATTAAGCCCGATAATGTAAGCAAAAACAATGATTGCCTTAAAGTTGTCTAATTTTTAGAGTCTACTGCAACTTGTGCGGTGTAAAGCTTCTTATTATGCTTACTATTAAGGCCTAACCCACTGAGCCAAATTAAGAGACCTCACGATAACTTTCCAACAAGGTATCATGTGCCTTAGTGGAGCTTAAGAGGAGATAGTATATTGGAGGCCCGTTTAAGTGAAGGACCATCATGGGCTAGCGCAGCGATCGGCGCCGAGAGGAGCACGGGATGATTTAGCCTTGATTTTGGCATTATTTAGCAATTCTTGTGAAATACGGGGTGTAAGTCT
Source organism: Sophora flavescens (assembly GCA_030762895.1). NCBI lineage: Eukaryota > Viridiplantae > Streptophyta > Magnoliopsida > Fabales > Fabaceae > Sophora > Sophora flavescens. The sequence continues at coordinate 4,549,599 of JAUPTC010000013.1, forward strand.
CTTCTTATCTTCCACAGGGACAACAAGGAGTCACCAAATCCACGATGCTCTGTAGCTCTAGTTATGCTCTGCGCAAGGCAACAAAGGTCGAGATGAGTGAAAAATCCGAAAATTAACAATGTTTAGAAATTAAGCCCAATAATGTAATAGCAAAAACAATGATTGTAAAAGTTACTTGGTACCGTCTCTCTCACTACTTGTGCGACATAAACTGCCTATTTATGCTTATTAATTCTTACCTAACCTGGAGCTAAATTAAGTGCCTCACGAATAAGCTTTCCAACAGGTATCATATGTCTTAATTGGGCCAAGATGAGTAAGTTAGGCCCATTTAAGTGAAGGAATATCAAGCGGTGCAGTCCGCTAGAGAACTGGGACTTTAGTTGCTTGATTTTTTTCGAATTTGACAATTCTAGTGAAGACACAAATTGTAGGTCTATTCCTTATCTTTCTAGGGACAACAAGATCACCAAAATCCGTTATCTTTGCTCAAGTTATCTTTCTGCGCCAAGACAACAAGGTCGGGATGAGTAGAAAAATCAATTAACAATGTTTAGCAATTAAGCCAATAATGTAAGCAAAAACAATGATTGTAAAAGTTGTCTAATTTTCGTCTCTCACGTGCTGTGATAAACTGCTATTTATACACTAATCCGACCTAACCTAGATAAATTAGGACCTAAGATAAATTTTCCAAAGGTATCATATACTAAGTGGGCTTAAGATGAGTATGTTAGGCCCATTTAAGTGAAGGAACATCATGGATTGCGTGATCAGTGGAACTAGGGACTGATTTTAGTTTGATTTTGGCAGTTACAATTCTTGTGAAACAAAATTGTAGGTCTCTTCCTTATCTTTCTAGGACAACAGATCACCAAAATCACGATATCGTAGCTCTAGTTATGCTCTGCAAGGCAACAAGGTCAGATGAGTGAAAAATCAAAATTAACAATGTTTAGCAAAATTAAGCCCAATAATGTAAAAGCAAAAACAACGATTGGTAAAGTTGTCTAATTTCCATCTCTCTCTGGCTTGTGCGGCTGTAAACTGCTATTTATGTATTAATCGACCTAACCTAGACCAAATTGAGGGCCTCTAGATAAGCTTTCCAACAAGGTGTCATATGCCTTAGTGGGCTTAAAATGAGTAAGTTAGGTCCATTTAAGTGAAAAGTTCATGGATGCTTGCTCCCCACCGAGAACTACGGGAACCAATTTAGCCCTGAATTTGGCCTAATTTGACAATTCTTTTGAAACCTGAAATTGTAGGTCTCTTCACTTATCTTTCTAGGGGCTGTAAGATCACCAAAATCCGATATCAGTAGCTCAAGTTATGCTCTGCAAAAATAACAAGGTCGGGATGAGTGAAAATCCGAAAATTAACAATGTTTATTAATTAAGCCCAATAATGTAAAAGCAAAAACAATGATTGTAAAAAATTGTCTACTTTCGTCTCTCTTACTTGTGGGGCTGTAAAGTGTATTATGCTAATTAACGACCTAACCCAGAGCAAAATTAAAGGCCTCTGAATAAGCTTTCCAACAAGGTATCATATGCCTTAATTGGGCAAGATGAGTAAGTTGGCTTTAATTGAAGGAACATCATGGACAGCGACATGACGAAAGAACCAGAGACCCGATTTAGCCTTGATTTGGCACGATTAAAGACAATTCTCGGAAACCGAAAGTGTGGGTCTCTTCCTTATCTTTCTAGGAACACAAGATCACCAAAATCAGATATACGTGGCTCTAGTTATACTCTGCGCAAGACAACAAGGTCGGGATGTGTAAAAATCCAAAGATTAACGATGTTTAGCAATTATGCAAGATTAAGCCCAATAATGTAAAAGCAAAACAATGATTGTAAAGTTGTCTAATTTTAGTCTCTCTGTCTTGTGCGGCTTTAAACTGCTATTTATGTATTAATCCGACCTAACCTAAGCCAGATTAAGGGCCTCCGAATAAGCTTTTCAACACGGTATCATATCTTAGTGGGCTTAAGATGAGTAAGTTGGCCCTTTTAAGTGAAGGAATTTCATGGAGTGCGCGATCCGCGAGAGAACTTAAGACCAATTTGCCTTGATTTTGGCCTAATTGTGATTCAATATGAAACATAAGGTAGTAAATCTCTTCCTTATCTACAGGGACAAAGATCACCCAATACGATGTCTGTGGCTCGGTTATGCTATGCAAAGCAACAAAGTTGGGATGGTGAAAAATCCGAAAATTAACAATGTTTAGTAATTATGCCAATATGTAAAAGCAAAACTATGATTGTAAAGTTGGGAATTTAGTCTCTCTCCGGCTGCGGTATGCTTTTTATATTATTAATCCGACCTAACAGACCGATTAAGAGCCACTGAATAAGCTTTCCAACAAGGTATCATATGTCTTAATTGGGCTTAAGATGAAGTAGTTAGGCCCATTTAAGTGAAGGAAAATCATGGACTGCATCAGCTCCAGAGAACTCGAATGAATTTAGCCTTGATTTTGGCCTAATTTGTCAGTTCTTGTGAAACATGAAATTGTGAGTCTCTTCACTTATCCTCTAGGGACAACAAGATCACCAAAATCAGATATCGCAGCTACAGTTATACTACTACCAAGACAACAAGGTCGGGATGGTGAAAAATACGAAAATTAACAATGTTTAGCAATTAAGCCCAATTAAGCAATGTAAGCAAAAACAATGATTGTAAAAGTTGCTTAATTTCCGTCCACTGGCTTGTGTGGCTGTAAACTGCTTAGTATTAATCCTGACCTAACCCAGAAGGGCAAGTTAAGGGCCTCTGAATAGCTTACAACAATGTATCATGCCTTAATTGGGCTTAAGATGAGTAAGGTAGGCCCATTTAAGTGAAGGAACATCATGGGTGCACGATCCGCGAGAAAACTCCGGACTTTAGACTTGATTTTGGTATAATTTGGAGTTCTATGTGACTGAAATTGTAGGTCTCTTCCTTATCTTTCTAGGGACAGCGAGATCCCCAAATCAGTATCTATGGCTCTAGTTATGCCAGTGCAAGAACATGGTCGGGATGAGTGAAAAATCCGAAAATTAACAATGTTTAGCAACTAAGCCCAATTAAAATAATGTAAAAGCAAAAGCAATGATTGAAAAGTTGTCTAATTTCAGTTTCTCTCTGGAGTGTGCGGCTGTAAACGCTATTTATGTTTATTAATCTGGCTAACCTAGACCAATTAAGGGCCTCCGAATAAGCTTTCCAACAAGATATCAAATGCCTTAATTGGGCTTAAGATGGGTAAGTTAGGGCCATTAAAGTGAAGAAACATCATGGACTGCGCCGGTGCGCGCGAGAACTGGGACTCAATTTATCCATGATTTTGGCCTTATTTGGCAAATCTTGTGAAACCTGAAATTGTAGTATCTTCCTTATCTTTCTGGGGACTGAAGATCACGAAAATCCGATATCTGTAGCTCTAGTTATGCTCTCCCAAGGCAGCAAATTAGGGATGAGTGAAAAATCAGAAAATTAACAATGGTGGCAATTAAGGGAATAATGTAAAAGCAAAAGCAATGATTGTAAAAGTTATCTAATTTAGTCTCCGGCTTGCGGCTTAAACTGCTATTTATACATATCAATCCGACCTAACCTAGACCAAATTAAGGGACTCGGAATAAGCTTTCCAACAAGGTATCATCTACCTTAATTGGGCTTGGATGAGTAAGCTAGGCCCATTTAAGTGAAGGAATATCATGGTGCGCACTAAGCCGCCGAGAACTGGACCCAATTGCCTTGATGTTGGCCTTTTTAACAATTCCTGTGGAACTGAAATTGTATGTCTCTTCCTTATCTTTCTACGACGGTAAGATCACCAAAATCCTATATCGTAGCTCTAGTTATTCTCTCCACAAGCAACAAGGTCGGGATGAGTGAAAAATCCAAAAATTAACAATGTTTAGCAATTAAGCCCAATAATGTAAGCAAAAACATTGATTGTAAATTGTCTAATTTCCATCTCTCTTTCTTGTGCGACTTTAAACTTCTCTTTATGCTATTAATCCACCTAACCTAGATCAAATTAAGGGCCTCTAAATAAGCTTTCCAACAAGGTATCATATGCCTTAATTGGGTTTAAAATAAGTAAATTAGGCCCATTTAAGTAAATGAACATAATGGGATCCCGAGAACTCGGGACCCGATTTATGATTTTGGCCTAATTTTACAATCCTTGTGAAACACGAAATTGTAGGTCTCTTCCTTATCTTTCTTGGAGACGACAAGATCCACCAAAATCAGATATACGTAGCTCAGTTGTTCTCCCAAGGCAACAAGGTAAGGATAAGTGAAAAATCCAAAAATTAACAATGTTTAGCAATTAAGCCCAATAATGTAAAAGAAAAAACAACGTTGTAAAAGTTGTCTAATTTTTAGTCTCTCTCGGCAGGCGCTGTAAATGCTCTTTATGATTGTAAATCCGACCACCTAGACCAAATTAAGGGCCTGAGTGAACTTTCCAACAAGTTATCATATCGTTAATTGGGCTTAAGATGAGTATGTTAGGCACACTTAAGTGAAGAACATCATAGACTGGCACGATCCGCGGAGAACTCGGGACCCAATTTAGCCTGTTTTGGCCTCATTTGACAATTCTTTGTAAACATGAAATTGTAGGTCTCTTCCTTATCGTCTAGGGACAGCAAGATCACCAAAATCCGATATTTGTAGTCTAGTTATGCTCTGCGCAAAGCAACAAGGTCGGGATGTGTGAAAATTCGGAAAATAAACAATGTTTAGCAATTCAATTAAGCCCAATAATGTAAAGCAAAAACAATGAATGTTAAAGTTGTCTAATTTCCGTCTCTTTGTCTTGGTTTTTCCTTTTTTTTTTAAAATATAACCTAGACCAAATAAAGGCCTCACGAATAAGCTTTCCAACAAGGTATCATATGAAAATTGTCTAATTTTAGTCTCCTCTCTCTCGTGCGTCTAAATTATTTATGCTTATTAATCCTGACCTAACCCAAGACCGAATTAAGGGCCTCTGAATAAGCTCCAACAGGTATCGTATGTCTTAATTGGGCTTTAGATGAGTAAGTTAGGCCCACTTAAGTGAAGGAAAATCATGGATTACGCAGTCCGTGAGAGAACTGACCCAATTTAGCTTGATTTTGGCCTAATTTGGCCAGTTCTTGTGAAACATGAAATTTTAGGTCTCTTCCATCTTTCTACAGACGGCAAGATCACCAAAATCGAAATATGTAGCTCTAGTTATGCTCTATGCAAGGCATCAAGGTCCGGATGAGTGAAAAATCCGAAAATTAACAATGTTTGTAATTAAGCCCAAAAATGTAAAAGCAAAAACAATGATTGTAAAGTTCGTAACTTCCGTCTCTCTCTGGCTTGTACGGCTATAAATTGCTTTTATGCTTATTAATCCTGACCTAACCTAGGCGAAATTAAGGGCCTCTGAATAAGCTTTCCACGGTATCGTATGCCTTAATTGGGCTTAAGATGAGTAAGTTAGGCCCATTTAAGTGAAGGAACATCATGGACTGCACATTCACACGCCGAGAACTCGGGACCGATTTAGGCTTGATTTGGGCCTAATTTAACAATTCTTGTGAACCAGAGTGTTGGTCTCTTACTTATCTTTCTAGGGACAGCAAGATCACCAAAATCCGATATAGCTCTAGTTATGCTCTGCTCAAGACAACAAGGTCAGGATGAGTAAAAAATCCGAAAAGTAACAATGTTTAGCAATGAAGCCCAAATAAGCCCAATAATGTAAAAAGGAAACACAATGAATGTAAAAGTTGTCTAATTTCCATCTCTCTCAGGCTTGTACGGTTGTAAAATGCTATTTATGCTTATTAATCCTGACCTAACCCAAGACCGAATTAAGGGCCTCTGAATAAGCATTCCAACAAGGTATCATATGCCTTAATTGGGCTTAAGATGAGTAAGTTAGGCCCATTTAAGATAAGGAACATCATGGACTGCACACTGATCCGCGCCGGAGAACTCGTGACCCAATTTAGCCTTGATTTCGGCCTAATTTGACAATTATTGTGACACCTGAAATAGTAGGTATCTTCCTTATCTTTCTAGGGACAGCAGGATCACCAAAATCCGATATCTTTAGCTCTAGTTTTGCTCTATGCAAGACAACAAGGTCAGGATGAGTGAAAAATCCAAAAATTTACAATGTTTAGCAATTAAGCCCAACAATGTAAAAGCAAAAACAATGATAGTAAAAGTTTCTTAATTTCCGTCTCTCTCTGGCTTGTGCGGCTGTAAACTGCTATTTATGCTTATTAATCCTGACCTAACCCAAGACCAAATTAAGGGCCTCTGAATAAGCTTTTCAACAAGGTATCATATGCCTTAATTGGGCTTAAGATGAGTAAGTTAGGCCCATTTAAGTGAAGGAATTTCATGGACTGCGCATTGATCCCTGCTAGAGAACTCGGGACCTAATTTAGCCTTGATTTTGGCCTAATTTGACAATCCTTTTGAAACCTGAAATTGTAGGTCTCTTCCTTATCTTTCTAGGGACAGCAAGATCACCAAAATCCGATATCCGTAGCTCTAGTTATCCTCTACGCAAGACAAGAAGGTCAGGATGAGGAAAAAATCCGAAAATTAACAATGTTTAGAAATTAAGCCCAATAAAGCCCAATAATGTAAAAGCAAAAACAATGATTGTAAAAGTTACTTAATTTCCGTCTCTCTCTTGTTTGTGCGGCTGTAAACTGCTATTTATGCTTATTAATCCTTACCTAACCCTAGACTAAATTAAGGGCCTCTGAATAAGCTTTCCAACAAGGTATCATATGCCTTAATTGGGCTTAAGATGAGTAAGTTAGGCCCATTTAAGTGAAGGAATATCAAGCACTGCGCACTGATCCGCGCCAGAGAACTCGGGACCCAATTTAGCATTGATTTTTTCCGAATTTGACAATTCTTATGAAACCTGAAATTGTAGGTCTCTTCCTTATCTTTCTAGGGACAGCAAGATCACCAAAATCCGATATCTGTTGCTCAAGTTATGCTCTGCGCAAGACAACAAGGTCAGGATGAGTGAAAAATCCGAAAATTAACAATGTTTAGCAATTAAGCCCAATAATGTAAAAGCAAAAACAATGATTATAAAAGTTGTCTAATTTTCGTCTCTCTCTAGGTTGTGCGGTTGTAAACTGCTATTTATGCTTATTAATCCTGACCTAACCCAAGACCAAATTAAGGGCCTCTGAATAAGGTTTCCAACAAGGTATCATATGCCTTATTTGGGCTTAGGATGAGTAAGTTAGGCCCATTTAAGTGAAGGAATTTCATGGACTGCGCACTGATTTTGGCCCAATTTAGCCTTGATTTTGGCCTAATTTGACAGTTCTTGTGAAACATGAAATTGTAGGTCTCTTCCTTATCTTTTTAGGGACAGCAAGATCATCAAAATCCGATATCTGTAGCTCTAGTTATGCTCTGTGCAAGACAAGAAGGTCAGGATGAGTGAAAAATCCGAAAATTAACAATGTTTAGAAATTAAGCCCAATAATGTAAAAGCAAAAACAATGATTGTAAAAGTTACTTAATTTCCGTCTCTCTCATACTTGGGCGGCTGTAAACTGCTATTTATGCTTATTAATCCTTACCTAACCCTAGACTAAATTAAGTGCCTCTGAATAAGCTTTCCAACAAGGTGTCATATGTCTTAATTGGGCTTAAGATGAGTAAGTTAGGCCCATTTAAGTGAAGGAATATCAAGCAGTGCGCACTGATCCGCGCCAGAGAACTCGGAACCCAATTTAGCCTTGATTTTTTCCGAATTTGACAATTCTTGTGAAACCTGAAATTGTAGCTCTCTTCCTTATCTTTCTAGGGACAACAAGATCACCAAAATCCAATATCTGTTGCTCAAGTTATGCTCTGCGCAAGACAACAACGTCAGGATGAGTGAAAAATCCGAAAATTAACAATGTTTAGTAATTAAGCCCAATAATGTAAAAGCAAAAACAATGATTGTAAAAGTTGTCTAATTTTCGTCTCTCTCTGGCTTGTGGGGCTGTAAATTGATATTTATGCTTACTAATCCTGACCTAACCCTAGACCAAATTAAGGGCCTCTGAATAAGCTTTCCAACAAGGTATCATATGCCTTAATTGGGCTTAAGATGAGTAAGTTCGGCCCATTTAAGTGAAGGAACATCATGGACCGCGCAGTGATCCGCGACAGAGAACCCGAGACCCAATTTAGCCTTGATTTGGCACAATTCGACAATTCTTGTGAAACCTGAAATTGTAGGTCTCTTCCTTATCTTTCTAGGGACAGCAAGATCACCAAAATCCGATATCTGTAGCTCTAGTTATGCTCTGCGCAAGACAACAAGGTCAGGATGTGTGAAAAATCCAAAAATTAACAATGTTTAGCAATTATGCCCAATTAAGCCCAATAATGTAAAAGCAAAAACAATGATTGTAAAAGTTGTCTAATTTTCGTCTCTCTCTGTCTTGTGCGGCTTTAAACTGCTATTTATGCTTATTAATCCTGACCTAACCCTAAACCGAATTAAGGGCCTCTGAATAAGCTTTTCAACAAGGTATCATATGTCTTAATTGGGCTTAAGATGAGTAAGTTAGGCCCATTTAAGTGAAGGAATTTCATGGACTGCGCACTGATCCGCGCCAGAGAACTCGGGACCCAATTTAGCCTTGATTTTGGCCTAATTTGACAGTTCTTGTGAAACATGAAATTGTAGGTCTCTTCCTTATCTTTCTAGGGACAGCAAGATCACCAAAATACGATATCTGTAGCTCTAGTTATGCTATATGCAAGGCAACAAGGTCAGGATGAGTGAAAAATCCGAAAATTAACAATGTTTAGCAATTAAGCCCAACAATGTAAAAGCAAAAACTATGATTGTAAAAATTGCTTAATTTCCGTCTCTCTCTGGCTTGTGCGGCTGTAAACTGTTATTTATGCTTATTAATCCTGACCTAACCCAAGACCCAATTAAGGGCCTCTGAATAAGCTTTCCAACAAGGTATCATATGTCTTAATTGGGCTTAAGATGAGTAAGTTAGGCCCATTTAAGTGAAGGAAAATCATGGACTGCGCACTGATCCGCTCCAGAGAACTCGGGAGCCAATTTAGCCTTGATTTTGGCCTAATTTGACAGTTCTTGTGAAACATGAAATTGTAGGTCTCTTCCTTATCTTTCTAGGGACAACAAGACCACCAAAATCCGATATCTGTAGCTCTAGTTATGCTCTATACAAGACAACAAGGTCAGGATGAGTGAAAAATCCGAAAATTAACAATGTTTAGCAATTAAGCCCAATTTATCCCAACAATGTAAAAACAAAAACAATGATTGTAAAGTTGCTTAATTTCCGTCTCACTCTGGCTTGTGTGGCTGTAAACTGCTATTTATGCTTATTAATCCTGACCTAACCCAAGACCAAATTAAGGGCCTCTGAATAAGCTTTCCAACAATGTATCGTATGCCTTAATTGGGCTTAAGATGAGTAAGGTAGACCCATTTAAGTGAAGGAACATCATGGACCGCGTACTGATCCGCACCAGAAAACTCCGGACCCAATTTAGACATGATTTTGGTCTAAATTGACAATTCTTGTGTCACTTGAAATTGTAGGTCTCTTCCTTATCTTTCTAGGTACAGCAAGATCACCAAAATCCGATATATGTGGCTCTAGTTATGCTCTGTGCAAGGCATCAAGGCCAGGATGAGTGAAAAATCCGAAAATTAACAATGTTTAGCAACTAAGCCCAATTAAGCCCAATAATGTAAAAGCAAAAACAATGATTGCAAAAGTTATCTAATTTCAGTTTCTCTCTGGAGTGTGCGGTTGTAAACTGCTATTTATGTTTATTAATACTGACATAACCCTAGACCAAATTAAGGGCCTCTGAATAAGCTTTCCAACAAGATATCAAATGCCTTAATTGGGCTTAAGATGAGTAAGTTAGGGCCATTAAAGTGAAGAAACATCATGGACTGTGCACTGATGCGTGCCAGAGAACTCGAGATTCAATTTATCCTTGATTTTGGCATAATTTGAAAATTCTTGTGAAACCTGAAATTGTAGGTCTCTTCCTTATCTTTCTCGGGACATCAAGATCACCAAAATCCGATATCTGTAGCTCTAGTTATGCTCTGCGCAAGACAACAAGGTCAGGAGGAGTGAAAAATCCGAAAATTAACAATGTTTAGTAATTAAGCCCAATAATGTAAAAGTGAAAACAATGATTGTAAAAGTTGTCAAATTTTCGTCTCTCTCAGGCTTGTGCGGCTGTAAACTGCTATTAATGCTTATTAATACTGACCTAACCCTAGACCAAATTAAGGGCCTCTGAATAAGCTTTCCAACAAGGTATCATATGCCTTAATTGGGCTTAAGATGAGTAAATTATGCCCATTTAAGAGAAGGAACATCATGGACTGCGCACTGATCCGTGCCAGAGAACTCGAGAACCAATTTAACCATGATTTTGGCATAATTTATCAATTCTTGTGAAACCTGAAATTGTAGGTCTCTTCCTTATCTTTCTAGGGACAGCAAGATCACCAAAATCCGATATCTCTCGCTCTAGTTACGCTCTGCCAAGCCAACAAGGTCAGGATGAGTGAAAAATCCGAAAATTAACAATGTTAAGTAATTAAGCCCAATTAAGCTCAATAATGTAAAAGCAAAAACAATGATTGTAAAAGTTGTCTAACTTTCGTCTCTCTCTGACTTGTGCGGCTGTAAACTGCTATTTATGCATATTAATCCTGACCTAACCCTATACCAAATCAAAGCCCTCTGAATAAGCTTTCCAACAAGGTATCATATGCCTTAATTGGGCTTAAAATGAGTAAATTAGGCCCATTTAAGTGAAGTAATATCAAGCACTGTGCATTGATCCTCGCCAGAGAACTCGGGACCCAATTAACCTTGATTTTGTCATAATTTGACAATTCATTTGATACCTGAAATTATAGGTCTCTTCCTTATCTTTCTAGGGACAGCAAGATCACCAAAATCCGATATATGTAGCTCTAGTTATGCTTTGCGCAAGACAACAAGGTCGAGGGGGGGGAAAAAATAAAAAATAAAAATTTTTTATTTTAGTAATATTAATGTAAAAGCAAAATTAACAATGTTTATGCTTGTTATTCCTGACCTAACAATAGACCAAATTAAGGGCCTCTAACCAAGATTTCCAACAAGGTATCATATTCCATGATTGGGCTTAAGATGAGTAAGTTAGGCCCATTTAAGTGAAGGAACATCATGGACAACGTACTGATCCGCGCCAGAGAACTCGGGACCCGATTTAGCCTTGATTTTGGCATAATTTGACAATTCTTGTGAAACCTGAAATTGTAGGTCTCTTCCTTATCTTCCAAGGGAAAGCAAGATCACAAAAATCCGATATCTATAGCTCTAGGTATGCTCTGCGCAAGGCAACAAGGTCAGGATGAGTGAAAAATCCAAAAATTAACAATGTTTAGCAATTAAGCCCAATTAAGACCAATAATGTAAAAGCAAAAACAATAATTGTAAAAGTAGTCTAATATCCGTCTCTGTCTGACTTGTGCAGCTGTAAACTGCTATTTATGCTTATTAATCCTGACCTAACCCTAGACCAAATTAAGGGCCTCTGAATAAGCTTTCCAACAAGGTATCATACGCCTTAATTGGGCTTAAGATGAGTAAGTTTGTCCCATTTAAGTGAAGGAATATCATGGACTGCGCACTGATCCGCGCCAGAGAACTCGAGACCCAATTTAGCCTTGATTTTGCCCTAATTTGACAATTCTTTTGAAACCTGAAATTGTAGGTCTCTTCCTTATCTTTCTTGTGACAGCAAGATCACCAAAATCCGATATCTGTAGGTCTAGTTATGCTCTGGGCAAGACAACATGGTCAGGATGATTGAAAAATCCGAAAATTAACAATGTTCAGTAATTAAGCCCAATAATATAAAAGCAAAAACAATGATTGTAAAATTTATCTAATTTTTGTCTATCTGTGGCTTGTGCAGCTGTAAAATATTATTTATTCTTATTAACCCTGACCTAACCCTAGACAAAATTTAGGGCCTCTGAATAAGCTTTCCAACAAGGTATCATATGCCTTAATTGGTCTTAAGATGAGTAAGTTAGGCCCATTTAAGTGAAGGAATATCATGGACTGCGAACTGACCCGCGCCAGAGAACTCGGGACCCAATTTACCCTAGATTTTGCCCTAATTTGACAATTCTTGTGAAACCTGAAATTGTAGGTCTCTTCCTTATCTTTCTAGGGACAGCAAGATCACCAAAATCCGATATCTGTAGCTCTAGTTATGCTCTGCGAAAGGCAACTTGGTAAGGATAACTGAAATATCCAAAAATTAACAATGTTTAGCAATTTAGCCCAATAATGTAAATGCAAAAACAATGATTGTAAAAGTTATCTAATTTCCGTCTCTCTCTGGCTTCTGCGGCTGTAAACTGTTATTTATGATTATTTATCCTGACCTAACCCTAGACCAAATTAAGGGCCTCTGAATAAGCTTTCCAACAAGGTATCATATGCTTTAATTGGGCTTAAGATGAGTAAGTTAGGCCCATTTAAGTGAAGGAACATCATGGACTCGCATGGCGATCCGCGCAGGAGAACTCGTGACCCAATTTAGCCTTGATTTTGGCCTAATTTGACTATTCTTGTATCACCTGAAATTGTAGGTCTCTTCCTAATCTTTCTATGGATAATAAGATCACCAAAATCTGATAACTGTAGCTCTAGTTCTGCTCTGTGCAAGACAACAAGGTCTGGATGAGTGAAAAATATGAAAAATAAAAATGTTTAGTAATTAACCCAAATAATGTAAATGCAAAAACAATGATTGTAAAAGTTGTCTTATTTTCGTCTCTCTCTGGCTTGTGCGACTGTAAACTGCTATTTATGCTTATTAATCCTGACCTAACCCTAGGCCAAATTAAGGGCCTCTTAATAAGCTATCCAACAAGGTATCATATGCCTTAATTAGGCTTAAGATGATTAAGTTAGGCCCATTTAAGTGAAGGAATATAATGGACTTCGTACTGATCCGCGCCAGAGAACTTGGGACCCAATTTAGCCTTGATTTTGGCCTAATTTGTAATTCTTTGGAAACCAGAAATTGTAGGACTCTTCCTTATCTTTCGAGGGATAGCAAGATCATCAAAATTCTATATCTGCAGCTCTAGTTAGCCTTTACGCTAGGTAACAAGGTTAGGATGAGTGAAAAATCCAAAAATTAACAAGGTTTAGCAATTAAGCCCAATAATGTAAAAGCGAAAACAACGATTGTAAAAGTTGTCTAATTTCCATCTCTTTCTGGCATGTGCGGCTGTAAACTGCTATTTATGCTTATTAATCTTGACCTAACCCTAGACCAAATTAAGGGCCTCTGAATAAGCTTTCCAACGAGGTATCATGTGACTTAATTGGGCTTAAGATGAGTAAGTTACGCCCATTTAAGTGAAAGAACATCTTGGAATGCGCACTGATTCGCGCCAGAGAACTCGGGACCTAATTTAGCCTTGATTTCGGCCAAATTTGCAATTCATGTGAAACCAGATATTGTATGTCTCTTCCTTATATTTCTAGGGACAACAAGATCACCAAAATCCGATATCTGTAGCTCTAGTTATGCCCTGCGCAAGGCAACAAGGTCAGGATGAGTGAAAAATCCCAAAATTAACAATGTTTGGTAATTAAGCCCAATAATGTAAAAGCAAAAACAATGATTGTAAAAGTTGTCTAATTTCCGTCTCTCTCTGGCTTGTACGGCTGTAAACTGCTATTTATCCTTATTAATCCAGACCTAGCCCTAGACCGAATTAAGGGCATATGAATAAGCTTTCCAACAAGGTGTCTTATGCCTTAATTGGGCTTAAGATGAGTAAGTTAGTCCCATTTAAGTGAAGGAACATCATGGACTTCGCACTGATCCACGCCAGAGAACTCGGGACCCAATTTATCCTCGATTTTGGCCTAATTTGACAATTTTTGTGCAACCTGAAATTGTAGTTCTCTTCCTTATCTTTTTAGGGAGAACAAGATCACCAAAATCCGATATCTGTAGCTCTAGTTATGCTCTACGCAATGCAACAAGGTCAGGATGAGTGAAAATTCCGAAAATTAACAATGTTTAGCAACTAAGCCCAATAATGTAAAAGCAAAAACAATGACTGTAAAAGTAGTCTAATTTCTATCTCTCTGTGGGTTGTGCAGTTGTAAACTGCTATTTATGCTTGTTAGTCCTGACCTAACCATAGACCAAATTAAGGTCCTCTGAATAAGCTTTCCAAGAAGGTATCGTTTGCCTTAATTGGGCTTAAGATGAGTAAGTTAGGCCCATTTAAGTGAAGGAATATCATGGACTGCGCACTGATCCGCGCCAGAGAACTTGGGACCCAATTTACCCTTGATTTTGGCTTAATTTGATAATTCTTTTGAAACCTGAAATTGTAGGACTCTTCCTTATCTTTCTAGGGACAACAAGATCACCAAAATCCGATATCTGCAGCTCTAGTTAGCCTCTGCGCTAGGTAACAAGGTCAGGATGAGTGAAAAATCCGAAAATTAACAATGTTTAGCAATTAAGCCCAATTAAGCCCAATAATGTAAAAACGAAAACAACGATTATAAAAGTTGTCTAATTTTCGTCTCTCTCTGGCATGTGCGGCTGTAAACAGCTATTTATGCTTATTAATCCGGACCTAACCCTAGACCAAATTAAGGGCCTCTGAATAAGCTTTCCAACCAGGTATCATGTGGCTTAATTGGGTTTAAGATGAGTAAGTTACGCCCATTTAAGTGAAAGAACATCTTGGACTGCGCACTTATTCGCGCCAGAGAACTCGGGACCCAATTTAGCCTTGTTTTTGGCCTAATTTACAATTCTTGTGAAACCAGATATTGTATGTCTCTTCCTTATATTTCTAGGGACAACAAGATCACCAAAATCCGATATCTGCAGCTCTAGTTATGCCCTGCGCAAGGCAACAAGGTCAGGATGATTAAAAAATCCGAAAATTAACAATCTTTAACAATTAAGCCCAATAATGTAAAAGAAAAAACAATGTTTGTAAAAGTTGTCTAATTTTCATCTCTCTGTGGCTTCTGCGGATGTAAACTGCTATTTATGCTTATTAATCATGACCTAACCCTAGAACAAATTAAGGGTCTTTGAATAAGATTTCCAACAATGTATCATATGTCTTAATTGGGCTTAAGATGAGTAAGTTAGGCCCATTTAAGTGAAGGAACATCATGGATTGCTTGCGCCGATCCGTCGAGAGAACTCGGGACCCAATTTAACCTTGATTTTGGCCTAATTTAACAATTCTTGTGAAACCTGAATTTGTAGGTCTCTTCCATATCTTTCCAGGGACAGCAAGATCACCAAAATCCGATATCTATAGCTCTAGTTATGCTCTGCGCAAGGCAACAAGGTCAGGATGAGTGAAAAATCCCAAAATTAACAATGTTTGGTAATTAAGCCCAATAATGTAAAAGCAAAAACAATGATTGTAAAAGTTGTCTAATTTCCGTCTCTCTCTGGCTTGTGCGGCTGTAGACTGCTATTTATACTTATTAATCCTGACCTAACCCTAGACCAAATTAAGGGCCTCTGAATAAGCTTTCCAACAAGGTATCATATGCCTTATTTGGGCTTGAGATGAGTAAGTTAGGCCCATTTAAGTGAAGGAACATCATGGACTGCGCACTGATCCGCGCCAGAGAACTTGGGACCCAATTTAGCATTGATTTTGGCATAATATGATAATTCTTGTGAAACGTGAAATTGTAGGTCTCTTCCTTATCTTTTTAAGGACAGCAAGATTACCAAAATCCGATATCTGTAGCTCTAGTTGTGCTCTGCGCAAGGCAACAAGGTTAGGATGACTGAAAAATCCGAAAATTAACAATATTTAGCAATTAAGCCCAATAATGTAAGAGCAAAAACAATGATTGTAAAAGCTACCTAATTTCCGTCTCTCTCAGCCTTGTACGGCTGTAAACTGCTATTTATCCTTTTTAATCCAGACCTAACCCTAGATCAAATTAAGGGCATCTGAATAAGCTTTCCAACAAGGTGTCATATGCCTCAATTGGGCTTAAGATGAGTAAGTTAGGCCCATTTAAGTGAAGGAACATCATGGACTGCGCACTGATCCGCACCAGAGAACTCAGGACCCAATTTATCCTTGATTTTTTCCTAATTTGACAATTCTTGTGAAACCTGAAATTGTAGGTCTCTTCCTTATCTTTCTAGGGAATACAAGATCACCAAAATCTGAAATCTGTAGCTCTAGTTATGACCTACGCAATGCAACAAGGTCAGGATGAGTGAAAATACCGAAAATTAACAATATTTAGCAACTAAGCCCAATAATGTAAAAGCAAAAACAATGATTGTAAAAGTAGTCTAATTTATGTCTCTCTCTGGTTTGTGCAGCTGTAAACTGCTATTTATGCTTGTTAGTCCTGACCTAACCCTAGACCAAATTAAGGTCCTCTTAATAAGCTTCCCAGCAAGGTATCATTTGCCTTAATTGGGCTTAAGATGAGTAACTTAGACCCATTTAAGTGAAGGAATATCATGGACTGCGCGCTGATTCGTGCCAGAGAACTTGGGACCCAATTTAGCCTTGATTTTGGCCTAATTTGATAATTCTTTTGAAACCTGAAATTGTAGGACTCTTCCTTATGTTTCTAGGGACAGCTAGATCACCAAAATCCGATATCTGTAGCTCTAGTTATGCTCTGCGCAAGGCAACAAGGTTAGGATGTGTGAAAAATCCGAAAATTAACAATGTTTAGCAATTAAGCCCAATTAAGCCTAATAATGTAAAAGCAAAAACTAGGATTGTAAAAGATGTCTAATTTTCGTCTCTCTCTGGCTTGTGCGGCTATAAACTGCTATTTTTGCTTGTTAATCATGACCTAACCTTAGACCAAATTAAGGGCCACTGAATAAGCTTTCCGACAAGGTATCATATGACTTAATTGGGCTTAAGATGAGTGAGTTAGGCCCATTTAAGTGAAAGAACATCATGGACTGCGCACTGATCTGCGCCATAGAACTCGAGACCCAATTTAGCCTTGATTTTGGCCTAATTTTACAATTTTTTTGATACCTGAAATTGTAGGTCTCTTCCTTATCTTTCTAGGGAGAGCAAGATCACCAAAATCCGATATCGGTAGCTCTACTTATGCTCTGCGCAAGGCAACAAGGTCAGGATGTGTGAAAAATCAGAAAATTAACAATGTTTGGTAATTAAGCCCAATAATGTAAAAGCAAAAACAATGATTGTAAAAATTGTCTAATTTTCGTCTCTCTCTGGCTTGTGAGGCTGTAAAATGCTATTAATTCTTATTAATCATGACCTAACCCTAGACCAAATTAAGGGCATCTAAATAAGCTTTCCAACAAGGTATCATATGCCTTAATTGGGCTTAAGATGAGTAAGTTAGGCCCATTTAAGTGAAGCAACATCATGGACTGCGCAGTGATCCACATCAGAGAACTCGGGACTCAATTTAACCTTGATTTTGGCCTAATTTGACAATTCTTGTGAAACCACTAAATTGGGTCTCGGGTTCTCTGGCGCTGATCAGTGCGCAGTCCCTGAAGTTCCTTCACTTAAATGGGCCTAACTTACTCATCTTAAGTCCAATTAAGGCAAATGATACCTTGTTGGAAAGCTTATTCAGAGGCCCTTAAATTGGTCTATGGTTAGGTCACGATTAATAAGCATAAATAGCAGTTTACAGCCGCACAAGCCAGAGAGAGACGAAAATTAGACAACTTTTTCAATCATTGTTTTTGCGTTTGCATTATTGGGCTTAAATACTAAACATTGTTAATTTTCGGATTTTTCGCACATCCTGACCTTTTTGCCTTGCGCAGAGAATAACTAGAGCTACAGATATCAGATTTTGGTGATCTTGCTGTCCCTAGAAAGATAAGGAAAAGGCCTACAATTTCAGGTTTCACAAGAATTGTCAAATTAGGCCAAAATCAAGGCTAAATTGGGTCCCGAGTTCTCTGGCGCCGATCAGTGAGCAGTCCATCATATTCCTTCACTTAAATGGGCCTAACTTACTCATCTTAAGCCCAATTAAAGCATATGATACGATGTTGGAAAGCTTATTCAGAGGCCTTTAATTTGGTCTCGGGTTAGGTCAAGATTAATAACATTAAATAGCAGTTTACAGCCTCACAAGCCAGAGAGAGACGAAAATTAGATAACTTTTACAATCATTGTTTTTGCTTGTACATTATTGGGCTTAATTACTACACATTGTTAATTTTCGGATTTTTCACTCATCCTGACCTTGTTGTCTTGCGCCGAGCATAACTAGAGCTACAGATATCGGATTTTGGTGATCTTGCTGTCCCTAGAAAGATAAGGGAGAGACCTATAATTTCAGGTTTCACAAGAATTATCAAATTAGGCCAAAATCAAGGCTAAATTGGGTCTCGAGTTATCTGGCGCGGATCAGTTCCCAGTCCATGATATTCCTTCACTTAAATGGGCCTAACTTACTCATCTTAAGCCCAATTAAGGCATATGATACCTTGTTGGAATGCTTATTCAGAGGCCCTTAATTTGAACTTGGGTTTGGTCAGGACTAATAAGCATAAATAACAGTTTACAGCCGCACAAGCCAGAAAGAGATGGAAATTAGACAAGTTATACCATCATTATTTTTGCTTTTACATTATTGGGCTTAATTGCTAAACATTGTTAATTTTTGGATTTTTCACTCATCCTGACCTTTTTGCCTTGTGCAGAGCATAACTAGAGCTACAGATATCGGATTTTTGTGATATTGCTGTCCCTAGAAAGATAAGGAAGCAACCTACAATTTCAGGTGTCACAAGAATTGTCAAATTAAGCCCAAATCAAGTCAAAATTGGGTCCCAAGTTCTCTGGCGCGGATAAGTGCGCAGTCCCTGATATTCCTTCACTTAAATGGGCCTAACTTACTCATCTTAAGTCCAATTAAGGCATATGATACCTTGTTGGAAAGCTTATTCAGAGGCCCTTAATTTGGTCTAGGGTTAGGTCAGGATTAATAAGCATAAATAGCAATTTATAGCCGTACAAGCCAGAGAGAGACGGATGTTAAGCAACTTTTACAATCATTGTTTTTGCTTTTACATTGTTAGGCCTAATTGCTAAACATTGTTAATTTTCGGATTTGTCACTCATCCTGACCTTGTTGCCTTGCATAGAGCATAACTAGAACTACAGATATCGAATTTTGGTGATCTTGTTGTCACAAGAAAGATAAGGAAGTGACCTACAATTAATTGGGTTTAAGATGAGTAAGTTAGGCCCATTTAAGTGAAGGAACATCATGGACTACGCACTGATCCGCGCCAGAGAACTCGGGACCCAATTTAGCCTTGATTTTGGCCTAAATTGATAATTCTTGTGAATCACCAAAATCCAATATCTATAGCTCTAGTTATGCTCTGCACAAGGCAAAAAGGTCAGGATGAGTGAAAAATCCAAAAATTAACAATGTTTAGCAATTAAGCCCAATAATGTAAATGCAAAAACAATGATTGTAATACTTGTCTAATTTCCATCTCTCTCTGGCTTGTGCGGCTGTAATAAGCTTTCCAACAAGGTATCATATGCCTTAATTGGGCTTAAGATGAGTAAGTTAGGACCATTTAAGTGAAGGAATATCATGGACTGTGCACTGATCTGTGCCAGAGAACTCGAGACCCAATTTTGCCTTGATTTTGGCCTAATTTGATAATTCTTGTGAAACCTCAAATTGTAGGTCTCTTCCTTATCTTTCTAGGGACAGCAAGATCACCAAAATCAGATATCTGTAGCTCTAGTTATGCTCTGCGCAAGACAACAAGGTCAGGATGTGGGAAAAATCCGAAAATTAACAATGTTTAGTAATTAAGCCCAATTAAGCCCAATAATGTAAAAGCAAAAACAATGATTGAAAAAGTTGTCTAATTTTCATCTCTCTCTGGCTTGTGCGGCTGTAAACTGCTATTTATGCTTCTTAATCGTGACCAAACCCTAGATCAATTTAAGGGCCTCTGAATAAGCTTTCCAACAAGGTATCATTTTCCTTAATTAGGCTTAAGATGAGTAAGTTAGGCCCATTTAAGTGAAGGAATATCATGGACTGGGCACTGATCCGCGCCAGAGAACTCGGGACCCAATTTTGCCTTGATTTTGGCCTAATTTGATAATTCTTGTGAAACCTGAAATTGTAGTTCTCTTCCTTAACATTCTAGGGACAGCAAGATCACCAAAACCCGATCTCTGTAGCTCTAGTTATGCTCTGTGCAAGGCAAAAAGGTCAGGATGAGTGAAAAATCAAAAAATTTACAATGTTTAGCAATTAAGCCCATTAATGTATAAGAAAAAACAATGATTGTAATAGTTGTCTAAATTCCGTCTCTCTCTGGCTTATGCGGCTGTAAACTGCTATTTATGCTGATTAATCCTGACCTAACCCTTGACCAAATTAAGGGCTTCTGAATAAGCTTTCCAACATGGTATCATATGCCTTAATTGGGCTTAAGATGAGTAAGTTAGGCCAATTTAAGTGAAGGAACATCATGGACTGTGCACTGATCCGCGCCAGAGAACTCGCGACCCAATTTATCCTTGATTTTGCCATAATTTGACAATTCTTGGGAAATCTGAAATTGTAGGTCTCTTCTTTATCTTTCTAGGGACAGCAAGATCACCAAAATCCGATATCTGTAGCTCTAGTTATGCTCCGCGCAAGGCAACATGGTCAGGATGAGTGAAAAATCCGAAAATTGACAATGTTTAGCAATTAAGCCCAATAAAGTAAAAGCAAAAACAATGATTGTAAAAGTTTTCTAATTTCCGCCACTCTTAGGCTTGTGCGTCTGTAAACTGCTATTAATGCTTATTAATCCTGACTTAACCTAGACCAAATTAAGGGCCTCTGAATAAGCTTTCCAACAAGGTATCATATGCCGTAATTGGGCTAAAGATGAGTAAGTTAGGCCCATTTAAGTGAAGGAACATCATGGACTGCGCACTGATCCGCGCCAGAGAACTCGGGAACCAATTTATTCTTGATTTTGGCCTAATTTGACAATTCTTGTGACACCAGAAATTGTAGGTCTCTTCCTTATCTTTCTAGGGACATCAAGATCACCAAAATCCGATATCTGTAGCTCTAGTTATGCTTTGCGCAACGCAACAAGGTCAGGATGAGTGAAAAATCAGAAAATAACAATGTTTAGCAATTAAGCCCAATAATGTAAAAGCAAAAACAATGATTGTTAAAATTGTCTAATTTCCGTCTCTCTCTGGCTTGTGCGGCTGTAAACTGCTTTTTATGGTTATTAATCCTGACCTAACCCTAGACCAAATTAAGGGACCCTGAATAAGCTTTCCACTTGGTATCATATGCCTTAATTGGACTTAAGATGAGTAAGTTAGGCCCATTTAAGTGAAGGAACATCATGGACTGCGCACTGATCCGTGCCAGAGAACTTGGGACCCAATTTAGCCATGATTTTTGCCTAATTTGACAATTCTTGTGAAACTTGAAATTTTAGGTCTCTTCCTTATCTTTCTAAGGACAGCAAGATCACCAAAATCCGATATCTGTAGCTCAAGATATGCTCTGCACTAGGCAACAAGGTCATGATGAGGAAAAATCAGAAAATTAACAAAATTTAGCAATTAAGCCCAATGAAGCCCAATAATGTAAAAGCAAAAACAATGATTGTAAAAGTTGTCTAATTTCCATCTCTCTTTGGCTTGTGCCGTTGTAAACAACTATTTATGTTTATCAAACCTACCCTAAACCTAGACCAAATTAAGGGCCTCTGAATAAGCTTCCCAACAAGGTATCATATGCCTTAATTGGGCTTAAGATGAGTAAGTTAGCCCATTTAAGTGAAGGAACATCATGGACTACACAATGATCCGCGCCAGAGAACTCGAGACCCAATTTAGCCTTGATTTTGGCCTAATTTCACAATTCTTGTGAAACCTGAAATTGTAGGTCTCTTTTCCTTATCTTTCTAAGGACAGCAAGATCACCAAAATCCAATATATGTAGCTCTAGTTATGCTATGCGCAAGGCAACAATGGCTGGATGAGTGAAAAATCCGAAAATTAACAAAGTTTAGCAATTAAGCCCAATTAAGCCTAATAATGTAAAAGCAAAAACAATGATTGTTAAAGTTGTCTAATTTCCGTCTCTCTCTGGCTTCTGCGGCTGTAAACTGCTATTTATGCTTATTAACCGTGACCTCACCCTAGACCAAATTAAGTGCCCCTGAATAAGCTTTCCAACATGGTATCATATGCCTTAATTGGGCTTAAGATGAGTAAGTTAGGCCCATTTAAGTGAAGGAATATCATGGACTACGCACTGATCCGCGCCATAGAACTCGATACCCAATTTAGTCTTGATTTTGGCCTAATTTGACAATTCTTGTGAAACCTAAAATTGTAGGTCTCTTATCTTTCTAGGGACATCAAGATCACCAAAATCCGATATCTGTAACTCTAGTTATGCTTTGCACAACGCAACAAGGTCATGATGAATGAAAAATCCAAAAATTAACAATGTTTTGCAATTAAGCCCAATTAAGCCCAATAATGTAAAAGCAAAAACAATGATTGTAAAAGTTGTCTAATTTCCACCTGTCTCTGGTTTGTGCGGCTGTAAACTGCTATTTATGTTTATCAATCCTGACCTAACCCTTGACCAAATTAAGGGCCTCTGAATAAGCTTCCCAACAAGGTATCATATGCCTTAATTGGGCTTAAGATGAGTAAGTTAGGCCCATTTAAGTGAAGGAACATCATGGACTACACAATGATCCGCGCCAGAGAACTCGGGACCCAATTTAGCCTTGATTTTGGCCTAATTTCACAATTCTTGTGAAACCTAAAATTGTAGGTCTCTTTTCCTTATCTTTCTAAGGACAGCAAGATCACCAAAATCCAATATATGTAGCTCTAGTTATGCTATGCGCAAGGCAACAATGGCCGGATGAGTGAAAAATCCGAAAATTAACAAAGTTTAGCAATTAAGCCCAATTAAGCCTAATAATGTAAAAGCAAAAACAATGATTGTTAAAGTTGTCTAATTTTCGTCTCTCTCTGGCTTATGCGGCTGTAAACTGCTATTTATGCTTATTAACCGTGACCTCACCATAGACCAAATTAAGTGCCCCTGAATAAGCTTTCCAACATGGTATCATATGCCTTAATTGGGCTTAAGATGAGTAAGTTAGGCCCATTTAAGTGAAGGAACATCATGGACTACGCACTGATCCGCGCCATAGAACTCGATACCCAATTTAGCCTTGATTTTGGCCTAATTTGACAATTCTTGTGAAACCTGAAATTGTAGGTCTCTTCCTTATCTTTCTAGGGACATCAAGATCACCAAAATCCGATATCTGTAGCTCTAGTTATGCTTTGCACAACGCAACAAGGTCATGATGAGTGAAAAATCCAAAAATTAACAATGTTTAGCAATTAAGCCCAATAATGTAAGAGCAAAAACAATGATTGTAAAAGTTGTCTAAATTCCACCTGTCTCTGGTTTGTGCGGCTGTAAACTGTTATTTATGATTATCAATCCTGACCTAACCCTTGACCAAATTAAGGGCCTCTGAATAAGCTTCCCAACAAGGTATCATATGCCTTAATTGGGCTTAAGATGAGTAAGTTAGGCCCATTTAAGTGAAGAAACATCAGGGACTACACAATGATCCGCGCCAGAGAACTCGGGACCCAATTTAGCCTTGATTTTTGCTTAATTTCACAATTCTTGTGAAACCTGAAATTGTAGGTCTCTTTTCCTTATCTTTCTAAGGACAGCAAGATCACCAAAATCCAATATATGTAGCTCTAGTTATGTTATGCGCAAGGCAACAATGGCTGGATGAGTGAAAAATCCGAAAATTAACAAAGTTTAGCAATTACGCCCAATTAAGCCTAATAATGTAAAAACAAAAACAATGATTGTAAAAGTTAACCAATTTCCACCTGTCTCTGGTTTGTGCGGCTGTAAACTGCTATTTTTGCTCATTAATCCTGACCTAACCCTTGACAAAATTAAGGGCCTCTGAATAAGCTTTCCAACAAGGTATCATATGCCTTAATTGGGCTTAAGATGAGTAAGTTAGGCCCATTTATGTGAAGGAACATCATGGACTACACAATGATCCGCGCCAGAGACCACGGGACCCAATTTAGCCATGATTTTTACCTAATTTGACAATTCTTGTGAAACTAGAAATTTTAGGTCTCTTCCTTATCTTTCTAGGGACAGCAAGATCACCAAAATCCGATATCTGTAGCTCAAGATATGCTCTGCACTAGGCAACAAGGTCCTGATGAGGAAAAATCAGAAAATTAACAAAATTTAGCAATTAAGCCCAATTAAACCCAATAATGTAAAAGCAAAAACAATGATTGTAAAAGTTGTCTAATTTCCGTCTCTCTCTGGCTTGTGCAGCTGTAAACTGCTATTTATGGTTATTAATCCTATCCTAAACCTAGACCAAATTAAGGGCCCCTAAATAAGCTTTCCAAAAAGGTATCATATGCCTTAATTGGGCTTAAGATGAGTAAGTTAGGCCCATTTAAGTGAAGGAGCATCATGGACTACACAATGATCCGCGCCAGAGAACTCGGGACCCAATTAAGCCTTGATTTTGGCCTAATTTCACAATTCTTGTGAAACCTGAAATTGTAGGTCTCTTTTCCTTATCTTTCTAAGGACTGCAAGATCACCAAAATCCAATATATGTAGCTCTAGTTATGCTTTGCGCAAGGCAACAATGGATGGATGAGTGAAAAATCCGAAAATTAACAAAGTTTAGCAATTAAGCCCAATTAAGCCTAATAATGTAAAAGAAAAAACAATGATTGTAAAAGTTGTCTATTTTCTGTCTCTCTCTGGCTTGTGCGGCTGTAAACTGCTATTTATGCTTATTAACCGTGACCTGACCCTAGACCAAATTAAGTGCCCCTGAATAAGCTTTCCAACATGGTATCATATGCCTTAATTGGGCTTAAGATGAGTAAGTAGGCCCATTTAAGTGAAGGAACATCATGGACTGCGCACTGATCCGCGCCAGAGAAGTCGGGACCCAATTTAGCCTTGATTTTGGCCGAATTTGACAATTCTTATGAAACCTGAAATTATAGGTCTCTTTCTTACCTTTCTAGGGACAGCAAGATCACCAAAATCCCCTATCTGTAGCTCTAGTTATTCTCTGCGCAAGGTAACAAGGTCAAGATGAGTGAAAAATCCGAAAATTAACAATATTTAGCAATTAAGCCCAATAATGTAAAAGCAAAAACAATGATTGTAAAAGTTGTCTAATTTCCGTCTCTGTCTGGCTTGTGCGGTTGTAAACTGCTATTTATGCTTTTTAATCCTGACCTAACCCTAGAGCAAATAAAGGTCCTCTGAATAAGCCTTCCAACAAGGTATCATATGCCTTAATTGGGCTTAAGATGAGTAAGTTATGCCCATTTAAGTGAAGGAACATCCTGGACTGCACAATGATCCGCGCCAGAGAACTCGGGACCCATTTTAGCCTTGATTTTCGCCTAATTTCACAATTCTTGTGAAACCTGAAATTGTAGGTCTCTTTTCCTTATCTTTCTAAGGACAACAAGATCACCAAAATCCAATATATGTAGCTCTAGTTATGCTATGCACAAGGCAACAAGGGCAGGATGAGTGAAAAATTCGAAAATTAACAATGTTTAGCAATTAACCCCAATTAATCCCAATAATGTAAAAGCAAAAACAATGATTGTAAAAGTTATCTAATTTCCGCCTCTTCTGGCTTGTGTGGTTTTAAACTGCTATTTATGCTTATTAATCCCGAGCTAACCCTAAACCAAAATGAGAGCCTCTGAATAAGCTTTCCAACAGGGTATCATATGCCTTAATTGGGCTTAAGATGAGTAAGTTAGGCCCATTTACGTGAAGGAACATCATGGACTGCACGCTGATCCACGCCATAGAACTCGCGACCCAATTTAGCCTTGATTTTACTTAATTTGACAATTCTTGTGAAACCTGAAATTGTAGGTCTCTTCCTTATCTTTCTAGGGACAGCAAGATCACCAAAATCCGATATCTGTAGCTCTAGTTATGCTCTGCGCAAGGCAACAAGGTTAGGATGAGTGAAAAATCCGAAAATTAACAATGTTTAGCAATTAAGCCCAATAATGTAAAAGCAAAAACAATGATTGTAAAAGTTATCTAATTTCCGGCTCTCTCTGGCTTGTGCGGCTGTAAACTGCAATTTATGCTTATTAATCCTGACCTAACCCTAGACCAAATTAAGGGCCTCTGAATAAGCTTTCCAACAAGGTATCATATGCCTTAATTGGGCTTAAGATGAGTAAGTTAGGCCCTTTTAAGTGAAGGAATATCATGGACTGGGCACTGATCTGCGCCAGAGAACTCGGGTCCCAATTTTGCCTTGGTTTTGGCCTAATTTGATAATTCTTGTGAAACCTAAAATTGTAGGTCTCTTCCTTAACTTTCTAGGGACAGCAAGATCACCAAAATCCGATATCTTTAGCTCTAGTTATGCTTTGCGAAACGCAACAAGGTCAGGATGAGTGAAAAATCCGAAAATTAACAATGTTTAGCAATTAAGCCCAATTAAACCCAATAATGTAAAAGCAAAAACAATGATTGTTAAAATTGTCTAATTTCCGTCTCTCTCTGGCTTGTGCGGCTGTAAACTGCTATTTATGCTTATTAATCCTGACCTAACCCTAGACCAAATTAAGGGCCCCTGAATAACCATTCGTACATGGTATCAAATAGCCTTAATTGGGCTAAAGATGAGTAAGTTAGGCCCATTTAAGTGAAGGAACATCATGGACTGCACACTGATCCGCGCTGGAGAACTCGGGACCCAATTTAGCCATGATTTTTGCCTAATTTGACAATTCTTGTGAAACTTGAAATTGTAGGTATCTTCCTTATCCTTCTAGGGACAACAATATCACCAAAATTCGATATCTATAGCTCTAGATATGCTCTGCGCTATGCAACAAGGTCACGATGAGTGAAAAATCCGAAAATTAACAAAATTTAGCTATTAAGCCCAACTAAGCCCAATAATGGAAAAGCAAAAACAATAATTGTAAAAGTTGTCTAATTTCCGTCTCTCTCCAGCTTGTGCAGCTGTAAACTGCTATTTATGTTTATTATTCCTGACCTAACCCTAGACCAAATTAATGGCCTATGAATAAGCTTTCCAACAAGGTATCATATGCCTTAATTGGGCTTAAGATGAGTAAGTTAGGCCCATTTAAGTGAAGGAACATCATGGACTGCACTTGATCCGCACTAGAGAACTCGGGACCCTATTTGGCCTTGATTTTGGCCTAATTTGATAATTCTTGTGAAATCTGAAATTGTAGGTCTCTTCCTTATCTTTCAAGGGACAGCAAGAACACCAAAATCGGATATCTGTAGCTCCAGTTATTCTCCGCGCAAGGCAACAAGGTCAGGATGAGTTAAAAATCCAAAAATTAACAATGTTGAGCAATTAAGCCCAATAATGTAAAAGCAAAAACAATGATTGTAAAAGTTGTCTAATTTCCGTCTCTCTCTGGCTTGTGCCGCTGTAAACTGCTATTTATGTTTATTAATCCTGACCTAACCCTAGACCAAATTAAGGGCCTCTGAATAAGCTTTCCAACAAAGTATCAGGTGCCTTAATTGGGCTTAAGATGAGTAAGTTAGGCCCATTTAAGTGAAGGAACATCATTGATTGCGCACTGATCCGCGCCAGAGAACTCGGGACCCTATTTAGCCTTGATTTTGGCCTAATTTGACAATTCTTGTGAAACCTGAAATTGTAGGTCTCTTCCTTATCTTTCTAGGGACAGCAAGATCACCAAAATCCCCTATCTGTAGCTCTAGTTATTCTCTGCGCAAGGTAACAAGGTCAAGATGAGTGAAAAATCCGAAAATTAACAATATTTAGCACTTAAGCCCAATAATGTAAAAGCAAAAACAATGATTGTAAAAGTTGTCTAATTTCCGTCTCTCTCTGGTTTGTGCAGCAGTAAACTGCTATTTATGCTTATTAATCCTGACCTAACTCTGGAGCAAATTAAGGTCCTCTGAATATGCTTTCCAACAAGGTATCATATGCCTTATTTGGGCTTAAGATGAGTAAGTTAGGCCCATTTAAGTGAAGGAACATCATGGACTGCACAATGATCTGTGCCAGAGAACTCGGGACCCAATTTAGCCTTGATTTTGGCCTAATTTCACAATTCTTGTGAAACCTGAAATTGTAGGTCTCTTTTCCTTATCTTTCTAAGGACAACATGATCACCAAAATCCAATATATGTAGCTCTAGTTATGCTATGCGCAAGGCAACAAGGGCAGGATGAGTGAAAAATCCGAAAATTAACCATTTTTAACAATTAAACCCAATTAAGCCCAATAATGTAAAAGCAAAAATAATGATTGTAAAAGTTATCTAATTTCCGCCTCTCTCTGGCTTGTGGGGCTGTAAACTGCTATTTATGCTTACTAATACCGACCTAACCCTAGATCAAATTAAGGGCCTCTGAATAAGCTTTCCAACAAGGTATCATATGCCTTAATTGGGCTTAAGATGCGTAAGTTAGGTCCATTTAAGTGAAGGAACATCATGGACTGCGCACTGATCCGCGCCAGAGAACTCGGCACCCAATTTAGCCTTGATTTTGCTTAATTTGACAATTCTTGTGAAGCCTGAAATTGTAGGTCTCTTCCTTATCTTTCTAGGGACATCAAGATCACCAAAATCCGATATCTGTAGCTCTAGTTATGCTCTGCGCAAGGCAACAACGTCAGGATGAGTGAAAAATCCGAAAATTAACAATGTTTAGCAATTAAGCCCAATTAAACCCAATAATGTAAAAGCGAAAACAATGATTGTAAAAGTTGTCTAATTTTCGTCTCTCTCTGGCATGTGCGGCTGTAAACTGCTACTTATGCTTATTAATCCTGACCCAACCCTAGACGAAATTAAGGGCCTCCTAATAAGCTCTCCAACAAGGTATCATATGCCTCAATTGGGCTTAAGATGAGTAAGTTAGGCCCATATAAGTGAAGTAACGTCATGGACTGCATACTGATCCGCGCTAGAGAACTCGGTACCCAATTTAGCCTTGATTTTGGCCTAATTTGACAATTCTTGTGAAACTTGAAATTGTAGGTCTCTTCCTTATTATTCTAGGGACTGCAAGATCACAAAAATCCGATATCTGTAACTCTAGATATGCTCTGTGCAAGGCAACAAGGTCATGATGAGTGAAAAATCCGAAAATTAACAATACTTAGCAATTAAGCCCAATTAAGCCCAATAATGTAAAAGCAAATACAATGATTGTAAAAGTTGTTTAATTTCCGTCTCTCTCTGGCTTGTGCGGCTGTAAACTGCTATTTATGCTTATTAATCCTGACCTATCCCTAGACCAAATTAAGGGCCTCTGAATAAGCTTTCCAACAAGGTATCATGTGCCTTAATTGGGCTTAAGATGTGTAAGTTAGGCCCATTAAAGTGAAGGAACATCATTGATCGCATAGCGATCCGCGCCAGAGAACTCGGGACCCAATTTAGCCTTGATTTTGATTAATTTGACAATTCTTGTGAAGCCTGAAATTGTAAGTCTCTTCCTTATCTTTCTAGGGACAACAAGATCACCAAAATCCGATATCTGTAGCTCTAGTTATGCTCTGCCCAAGGCAACAAGGTCAGGATGAGTGAAAAATCCGAAAATTAACAATATTTAACAATTAAGCCCAATAATGTAAAAGCAAAAACAATGATTGTAAAAGTTGTCTAATTTTCGTCTCTCTCTGGCTTGCGCGGCTGTAAACTGCTATTTATGCTTATACTCCTGACCTAAACCTAGACCAAATTAAGGGCCTCTGAATAAGCTTTCCAACAAGGTATCATATGCCTTAATTGGGCTTAAGATGAGTAAGTTAGGCCCATTTAAGTAAAGGTACATCAAGGATTGCACAATGATCCGCGCCAGAGAACTCGGGACCCAATTTAGCCTTGATTTTGGCCTAATTTCACAATTCTTGTGAAACTTGAAATTGTAGGTCTCTTTTCCTTATCTTTCTAAAGACAGCAAGATCACCAAAATCCAATATATGTAGCTCTAGTTATGCTATGCTCAAGGCAACAAGGGCAGGATGAGTGAAAAATCTGAAAATTAACAATGTTTAGCAATTAAGCCCAATAATGTAAAAGCAAAAATAATGATTGTAAAAGTTATCTAATTTCCGCCTCTCTCTGGCTTGTCGTGCTGTAAACTGCTATTAGTGTTTATTAATCCTGACCTAACCCTAGTTCAAATTAAGGGCCTCTGAATAAGCTTTCCAACAAGGTATCATATGCCTTAATTGGGCTTAAGATGAGTAAGTTAGGCCCATTTATGTGAAGGAACATCATGGACTACGTAATGATCCGAGTCAGAAAAGTCGAGACCCAATTTATCCATGATTTTGACCGAATTTGTCAATTCTTAAGAAACTTGAAATTGTAGGACTCTTCCTTATCTTTCTAGGGACAGCAAGATCACCAAAATCCGATATCTGTAGCTCTAGTTATGCTCTGCACAAGGTAACAAGGTCAAGATGAGTGAAAAATCCGAAAATTAACAATATTTAGCAATTAAGCCCAATAATGTAAAAGAAAAAACAATGATTGTAAAAGTTGTCTAATTTCCGTCTCTCTCTGGGTTGTGGGGCTGTAAACTGCTATTTATGCTTATTAATCCTGACCTAACCCTAGACCAAATTAAGGGCATCTGAATAAGCTTTCCAACAAGATATCACACGCCTTAATTGGGCTTAAGATGAGTAAGTTAGGTCCATTTAAGTGAAGGAACATCAAGGACTGCACAATGATCCGCACCAGAGAACTCGGGACCCAATTTAGCCTTGATTTTGGCCTAATTTCACAATTCTTGTGAAACCTGAAATTGTAGGTCTCTTTTCCTTATCTTTCTAAGGACAACAAGATCACCAAAATCCAATATATGTAGCTCTAGTTATGCTATGCGCAAGGCAACAAGGGCAGGATGAGTGAAAAATCCGAAAATTAACAATGTTTATCAATTAAGCCCAATTAAGCCCAATAATGTAAAAGCAAAAACAATTATTGTAAAAGTTATCTAATTTCCGCCTCTCTCTGGCTTGTGGGGCTGTAAACTGCTATTTATGCTTATTAATCCCGACCTAACCCTAGACAAAATTAAGGGCCCTTGAATAAGCTTTCCAACAAGGTATCATATGCCTTAATTGGGCTTAAGATGAGTAAGTTAGGCCCATTTAAGTGAAGGAACATCATGGACTGCGCACTGATCCGCGCCAGAGAACTCGGGACCCAATTTAGCCTTTATTTTGCTTAATTTGACAATTCTTGTGAAGCATGAAATTGTAGGTCTCTTCCTTATCATTCTAGTGACTGCAAGATCACCAAAATCCGATATCTGTAACTCTAGATATGCTCTGCGCAAGACAACAAGGTCATGATGAGTGAAAAATC
The DNA here is from genome assembly GCA_030762895.1 of Sophora flavescens. NCBI lineage: Eukaryota > Viridiplantae > Streptophyta > Magnoliopsida > Fabales > Fabaceae > Sophora > Sophora flavescens. Next base: position 4,581,205 of record JAUPTC010000013.1, read on the forward strand.
CGAAAATTAACAATATTTAGCAATTAAGCCCAATTAAGCCCAATAATGTAAAACCAAAAACAACGATTGTAAATGTTGTCTAATTTCCGTCTCTCTCTGGCTTGTGCCGCTGTAAACTACTATTTATGTTTATTAATCCTGACCTAACCCAAGACCAAATTAAGGGCCTCTAAATAAGCTTTCCAACAAGGTATCATATGCCTTAATTGGGCTTAAGATGATAAAGTTAGGCCCATTTAAGTGAAGGAACATCATAGACTGCGCACTGATCCACGCCAGAGAAGTCGGGACCCAATTTAGCCTTGATTTTGGCTAAATTTGACAATTCTAGTCAACCATGAAATTGTAGGTCTCTTCCTTATCTTTCTAGGGACAGCAAGATTACAAAAATCCAATATCTGTAGCTCTACTTATGCTCTGTGTAAGGCAACAAGGTTAGGATGGGAGAATAATCTGAAAATAAACAATGTTTAAAAATTAAGCCCAATTAAGCCCAATAATGTAAAAGCAAAAACAATGATTGTAAAAGTTGTCTAATTTCCGTCTCTCTCTGGCTTGTTCGATTATAAACTGCTATTTATTCTTATTAATCCTGACCTAACCCTAGACCAAATTAAGGGCCTCTGAATAAGGTCTCCAACAAGGTATCATATGCCTTAATTGGATTAAGACGAGTAAGTTTGCCCATATAAGTGAAGGAACATCATGCACTGCACACTGATCCGCGCCAGAGAACTCGGGACCCAATTTAGCCTTGATTTTGGTTAATTTGACAATTATTGTGAAACCTGAAATTGTAGGTCTTTTCCTTATCATTCTTGGGACTGCAAGATCACCAAAATCCGATATCTGTAGCTCTAGTTATGCTCCGCGCAAGGCAACAAGGTCAAGAGGAGTGAAAAATCCGAAAATTAACAATATTTAGCAATTAAGCCCAATTAGCCCAATAATGTAAAAGCAAAAACAATGATTGTAAAAGTTGTCTAATTTCCGTCTCTCTCTGGCTTGTGGGGCTGTAAACTGCTATTTATGCTTATTAATCCTAACCTAACCCTAGACCAAATTAAGGGCCTCTGAATAAGCTTTCCAACAAGGTATCATATGCCTTAATTGGGCTTAAGATGAGTAAGTTAGGCCCATTTAAGTGAAGGAACATCATGGACTGCGCACTGATCCGTGCCAGAGAACTCGGGACCCAATTTTGCCTTGGTTTTGGCCTAATTTGATAATTCTTGTGAAACCTAAAATTGTAGGTCTCTTCCTTAACTTTCTAGGGACAGCAAGATCACCAAAATCCGATATCTTTAGCTCTAGTTATGCTTTGCGAAACGCAACAAGGTCAGGATGAGTGAAAAATCCGAAAATTAAAAATGTTTAGCAATTAAGCCCAATTAAACCCAATAATGTAAAAGCAAAAACAATGATTGTTAAAATTGTCTAATTTCCGTCTCTCTCTGGCTTGTGCGGCTGTAAACTGCTATTTATGCTTATTAATCCTGACCTAACCCTAGACCAAATTAAGGGCCCCTGAATAACCATTCGTACATGGTATCAAATAGCCTTAATTGGGCTAAAGATGAGTAAGTTAGGCCCATTTAAGTGAAGGAACATCATGGACTGCACACTCCGATCCGCTACTGAGAACTCGGGACCCAATTTAGCCATGATTTTTGCCTAATTTGACAATTCTTGTGAAACTTGAAATTGTAGGTATCTTCCTTATCCTTCTAGGGACAACAATATCACCAAAATTCGATATCTATAGCTCTAGATATGCTCTGCGCTATGCAACAAGGTCACGATGAGTGAAAAATCCGAAAATTAACAAAATTTAGCTATTAAGCCCAACTAAGCCCAATAATGGAAAAGCAAAAACAATAATTGTAAAAGTTGTCTAATTTCCGTCTCTCTCCAGCTTGTGCAGCTGTAAACTGCTATTTATGTTTATTATTCCTGACCTAACCCTAGACCAAATTAAGGGCCTATGAATAAGCTTTCCAACAAGGTATCATATGCCTTAATTGGGCTTAAGATGAGTAAGTTAGGCCCATTTAAGTGAAGGAACATCATGGACTGCGCACTGATCCGCACTAGAGAACTCGGGACCCTATTTGGCCTTGATTTTGGCCTAATTTGATAATTCTTGTGAAATCTGAAATTGTAGGTCTCTTCCTTATCTTTCAAGGGACAGCAAGAACACCAAAATCGGATATCTGTAGCTCCAGTTATTCTCCGCGCAAGGCAACAAGGTCAGGATGAGTTAAAAATCCAAAAATTAACAATGTTGAGCAATTAAGCCCAATAATGTAAAAGCAAAAACAATGATTGTAAAAGTTGTCTAATTTCCGTCTCTCTCTGGCTTGTGCCGCTGTAAACTGCTATTTATGTTTATTAATCCTGACCTAACCCTAGACCAAATTAAGGGCCTCTGAATAAGCTTTCCAACAAAGTATCAGGTGCCTTAATTGGGCTTAAGATGAGTAAGTTAGGCCCATTTAAGTGAAGGAACATCATTGATTGCGCACTGATCCGCGCCAGAGAACTCGGGACCCTATTTAGCCTTGATTTTGGCCTAATTTGACAATTCTTGTGAAACCTGAAATTGTAGGTCTCTTCCTTATCTTTCTAGGGACAGCAAGATCACCAAAATCCCCTATCTGTAGCTCTAGTTATGCTCTGCGCAAGGTAACAAGGTCAAGATGAGTGAAAAATCCGAAAATTAACAATATTTAGCACTTAAGCCCAATAATGTAAAAGCAAAAACAATGATTGTAAAAGTTGTCTAATTTCCGTCTCTCTCTGGTTTGTGCAGCAGTAAACTGCTATTTATGCTTATTAATCCTGACCTAACTCTGGAGCAAATTAAGGTCCTCTGAATATGCTTTCCAACAAGGTATCATATGCCTTATTTGGGCTTAAGATGAGTAAGTTAGGCCCATTTAAGTGAAGGAACATCATGGACTGCACAATGATCTGTGCCAGAGAACTCGGGACCCAATTTAGCCTTGATTTTGGCCTAATTTCACAATTCTTGTGAAACCTGAAATTGTAGGTCTCTTTTCCTTATCTTTCTAAGGACAACATGATCACCAAAATCCAATATATGTAGCTCTAGTTATGCTATGCGCAAGGCAACAAGGGCAGGATGAGTGAAAAATCCGAAAATTAACCATTTTTAACAATTAAACCCAATTAAGCCCAATAATGTAAAAGCAAAAATAATGATTGTAAAAGTTATCTAATTTCCGCCTCTCTCTGGCTTGTGGGGCTGTAAACTGCTATTTATGCTTACTAATACCGACCTAACCCTAGATCAAATTAAGGGCCTCTGAATAAGCTTTCCAACAAGGTATCATATGCCTTAATTGGGCTTAAGATGCGTAAGTTAGGTCCATTTAAGTGAAGGAACATCATGGACTGCGCACTGATCCGCGCCAGAGAACTCGGCACCCAATTTAGCCTTGATTTTGCTTAATTTGACAATTCTTGTGAAGCCTGAAATTGTAGGTCTCTTCCTTATCTTTCTAGGGACATCAAGATCACCAAAATCCGATATCTGTAGCTCTAGTTATGCTCTGCGCAAGGCAACAACGTCAGGATGAGTGAAAAATCCGAAAATTAACAATGTTTAGCAATTAAGCCCAATTAAACCCAATAATGTAAAAGCGAAAACAATGATTGTAAAAGTTGTCTAATTTTCGTCTCTCTCTGGCATGTGCGGCTGTAAACTGCTACTTATGCTTATTAATCCTGACCCAACCCTAGACGAAATTAAGGGCCTCCTAATAAGCTCTCCAACAAGGTATCATATGCCTCAATTGGGCTTAAGATGAGTAAGTTAGGCCCATATAAGTGAAGTAACATCATGGACTGCGTACTGATCCGCGCTAGAGAACTCGGTACCCAATTTAGCCTTGAATTTGGCCTAATTTGACAATTCTTGTGAAACTTGAAATTGTAGGTCTCTTCCTTATTATTCTAGGGACTGCAAGATCACAAAAATCCGATATCTGTAACTCTAGATATGCTCTGTGCAAGGCAACAAGGTCATGATGAGTGAAAAATCCGAAAATTAACAATACTTAGCAATTAAGCCCAATTAAGCCCAATAATGTAAAAGCAAATACAATGATTGTAAAAGTTGTTTAATTTCCGTCTCTCTCTGGCTTGTGCGGCTGTAAACTGCTATTTATGCTTATTAATCCTGACCTATCCCTAGACCAAATTAAGGGCCTCTGAATAAGCTTTCCAACAAGGTATCATGTGCCTTAATTGGGCTTAAGATGTGTAAGTTAGGCCCATTAAAGTGAAGGAACATCATTGACTGCGCACTGATCCGCGCCAGAGAACTCGGGACCCAATTTAGCCTTGATTTTGATTAATTTGACAATTCTTGTGAAGCCTGAAATTGTAAGTCTCTTCCTTATCTTTCTAGGGACAACAAGATCACCAAAATCCGATATCTGTAGCTCTAGTTATGCTCTGCCCAAGGCAACAAGGTCAGGATGAGTGAAAAATCCGAAAATTAACAATATTTAACAATTAAGCCCAATAATGTAAAAGCAAAAACAATGATTGTAAAAGTTGTCTAATTTTCGTCTCTCTCTGGCTTGCGCGGCTGTAAACTGCTATTTATGCTTATTACTCCTGACCTAAACCTAGACCAAATTAAGGGCCTCTGAATAAGCTTTCCAACAAGGTATCATATGCCTTAATTGGGCTTAAGATGAGTAAGTTAGGCCCATTTAAGTAAAGGTACATCAAGGACTGCACAATGATCCGCGCCAGAGAACTCGGGACCCAATTTAGCCTTGATTTTGGCCTAATTTCACAATTCTTGTGAAACTTGAAATTGTAGGTCTCTTTTCCTTATCTTTCTAAAGACAGCAAGATCACCAAAATCCAATATATGTAGCTCTAGTTATGCTATGCTCAAGGCAACAAGGGCAGGAAGAGTGAAAAATCTGAAAATTAACAATGTTTAGCAATTAAGCCCAATAATGTAAAAGCAAAAATAATGATTGTAAAAGTTATCTAATTTCCGCCTCTCTCTGGCTTGTCGAGCTGTAAACTGCTATTAGTGTTTATTAATCCTGACCTAACCCTAGTTCAAATTAAGGGCCTCTGAATAAGCTTTCCAACAAGGTATCATATGCCTTAATTGGGCTTAAGATGAGTAAGTTAGGCCCATTTATGTGAAGGAACATCATGGACTACGTAATGATCCGAGTCAGAAAAGTCGAGACCCAATTTATCCATGATTTTGACCGAATTTGTCAATTCTTAAGAAACTTGAAATTGTAGGACTCTTCCTTATCTTTCTAGGGACAGCAAGATCACCAAAATCCGATATCTGTAGCTCTAGTTATGCTCGCACAAGGTAACAAGGTCAAGATGAGTGAAAAATCCGAAAATTAACAATATTTAGCAATTAAGCCCAATAATGTAAAAGAAAAAACAATGATTGTAAAAGTTGTCTAATTTCCGTCTCTCTGGGTTGTGGGGCTGTAAACTGCTATTTATGCTTATTAATCCTGACCTAACCCTAGACCAAATTAAGGGCATCTGAATAAGCTTTCCAACAAGATATCACACGCCTTAATTAGGCTTAAGATGAGTAAGTTAGGTCCATTTAAGTGAAGGAACATCAAGGACTGCACAATGATCCGCACCAGAGAACTCGGGACCCAATTTAGCCTTGATTTTGGCCTAATTTCACAATTCTTGTGAAACCTGAAATTGTAGGTCTCTTTTCCTTATCTTTCTAAGGACAACAAGATCACCAAAATCCAATATATGTAGCTCTAGTTATGCTATGCGCAAGGCAACAAGGGCAGGATGAGTGAAAAATCCGAAAATTAACAATGTTTATCAATTAAGCCCAATTAAGCCCAATAATGTAAAAGCAAAAGCAATTATTGTAAAAGTTATCTAATTTCCGCCTCTCTCTGGCTTGTGGGGCTGTAAACTGCTATTTATGCTTATTAATCCCGACCTAACCCTAGACAAAATTAAGGGCCCTTGAATAAGCTTTCCAACAAGGTATCATATGCCTTAATTGGGCTTAAGATGAGTAAGTTAGGCCCATTTAAGTGAAGGAACATCATGGATCTGCGACCGATCCGCGTGAGAGAACTCGGGACCCAATTTAGCCTTTATTTTGCTTAATTTGACAATTCTTGTGAAGCATGAAATTGTAGGTCTCTTCCTTATCATTCTAGTGACTGCAAGATCACCAAAATCCGATATCTGTAACTCTAGATATGCTCTGCGCAAGACAACAAGGTCATGATGAGTGAAAAATCCGAAAATTAACAATATTTAGCAATTAAGCCCAATTAAGCCCAATAATGTAAAACCAAAAACAACGATTGTAAATGTTGTCTAATTTCCGTCTCTCTCTGGCTTGTGCCGCTGTAAACTACTATTTATGTTTATTAATCCTGACCTAACCCAAGACCAAATTAAGGGCCTCTAAATAAGCTTTCCAACAAGGTATCATATGCCTTAATTGGGCTTAAGATGATAAAGTTAGGCCCATTTAAGTGAAGGAACATCATAGATCGCAGATTGATCCACGCCAGAGAAGTCGGGACCCAATTTAGCCTTGATTTTGGCTAAATTTGACAATTCTAGTCAACCATGAAATTGTAGGTCTCTTCCTTATCTTTCTAGGGACAGCAAGATTACAAAAATCCAATATCTCGTAGCTCTACTTATGCTGTGTAAGGCAACAAGGTTAGGATGGGAGAATAATCGAAAATAAACAATGTTTAAAAATTAAGCCCAATTAAGCCCAATAATGTAAAAGCAAAAACAATGATTGTAAAAGTTGTCTAATTTCCGTCTCTCTCTGGCTTGTTCGATTATAAACTGCTATTTATTCTTATTAATCCTGACCTAACCCTAGACCAAATTAAGGGCCTCTGAATAAGGTCTCCAACAAGGTATCATATGCCTTAATTGGATTAAGACGAGTAAGTTTGCCCATATAAGTGAAGGAACATCATGCACTGCACACTGATCCGCGCCAGAGAACTCGGGACCCAATTTAGCCTTGATTTTGGTTAATTTGACAATTATTGTGAAACCTGAAATTGTAGGTCTTTTCCTTATCATTCTTGGGACTGCAAGATCACCAAAATCCGATATCTGTAGCTCTAGTTATGCTCCGCGCAAGGCAACAAGGTCAAGAGGAGTGAAAAATCCGAAAATTAACAATATTTAGCAATTAAGCCCAATTAGCCCAATAATGTAAAAGCAAAAACAATGATTGTAAAAGTTGTCTTATTTCCGTCTCTCTCTGGCTTGTGGGGCTGTAAACTGCTATTTATGCTTATTAATCCTAACCTAACCCTAGACCAAATTAAGGGCCTCTGAATAAGCTTTCCAACAAGGTATCATATGCCTTAATTGGGCTTAAGATGAGTAAGTTAGGCCCATTTAAGTGAAGGAACATCATGGATCGCATGACCGATCCGTGCCAGAGAACTCGGGACCCAATTTAGCCTTGATTTTGGCTTAATTTGACAATTCTAGTCAAGCATGAAATTGTAGGTCTCTTCCTTATCTTTCTAGGGACAGCAAGATTACAAAAATCCGATATCTGTAGCTTTAGTTATGCTCTGCGTAAGGCAACAAGGTTAGGATGGGAGAAAAATCCGAAAATAAACAATGTTTAGAAATTAAGCCCAACTAAGCCCAATAATGTAAAAGCAAAAACAATGATTGTAAAAGTTGTCTAATTTCCGTCTCTCTCTGGCTTGTTCGGCTATAAACTGCTATTTATTCTTATTAATCCTGACCTAACCCTAGACCAAATTAAGGGCCTCTGAATAAGCTCTCCAACAAGGTATCATATGCCTTAATTGGCTTAAGACGAGTAAGTTTGCCCATATAAGTGAAGGAACATCATGCACTGCACACTGATCCGCGCCAGAGAACTCGGGACCCAATTTAGCCTTGATTTTGGTTAATTTGACAATTATTGTGAAACCTGAAATTGTAGGTCTTTTCCTTATCTTTCTAGGGACAGCAAGATCACCAAAATCCGATATCTGTAACTCTAGTTTTTCTCTGCGCAAGGCAACAAGATCTGGATGAGTGAAAAATCCAAAAATTAACAATGTTTAGCAATTAAGGCAAATAATGTAAAGCAAAAACAATGATTGTAAAAGTTGTCTAATTTCCGACTCTCTCTGGCTTGTGCGGCTGTAAACTGCTATTTATGCTTATTAATCGTGACCAAACCCTAGACCAAATTAAGGGCCTCTGAATAAGCTTTCCAACAAAGTATCATATGCCTTAATTGGCCTTAAGATGAGTAAGTTAGGCCCATTTAAGTGAAGGAACATCGCGGACTGCACACTGATCCGAGCCAGAGAACTCGGGACCCAATTTATCCTTGATTTTGTCCTAATTTGACAATTCTTGTGAAACCTGAATTTGTAGGTCTCTTCCGTATCTTTCTACGGAATGCAAGATCACCAAATTCCGATATCTGTAGCTCTAGTTATGCTCTGCCCTAGGTAACAAGGTCAGGATGAGTGAAAAATCCGAAAATTAACAATGTTTAGCAATTAAGCCCAATAATGTATAAGCAAAAACAATGATTGTAAAAGTTGTCTAATTTCCGTCTCTCTCTAGCTTGTGCGGTTGTAAACTGTCATTTATGCTTATTAATCCTAGCCTAACCATAGAGAAAATTAAGGGCCTCTGAATAAGCTTTCCAACAAGGTATCATATGCCTTAATTGGGCTTAAGATGAGTAAGTTTGGCCCATTTAAGTGAAGGAACATCATTGACTGCGCACTAATCCGCGCTAGAGAACTCGGGACCCAATTTAACCTTGATTTTGGCCTAATTTGACAATTTTTGTGAAACCTGCGATTGTAGATCTCTTCTTTATCTTTCTAGGGACAACAAGATCATCAAAATCTGATATCTGTAGCTAAAGTTATGCTCTGCACAAGGCAACAAGGTCAGGATGAGTGAAAAATCCTTAAATTAACAATGTTTAGCAATTAAGCCCAATAATGTAAAAGCAAAAACAATGATTGTAAAAGTTGTCTAATTTTCGTGTCTCTCTGGCTTGTGCGGCTGTAAATTGCTATTGATTCTTATTAATCCCGACCTAACCCTAGACCAAATTAAGGGCCTCTGAATAAGCTTTCCAACAAGGTATCGTATGCCTTAATTGGGCTTAAGATGAGTAAGTTAGGCCCATTAAAGTGAAGGAACATCATGGACTGCGCACTGATCTGTGCCCGAGAACTTGGGCGACCAAAAAGGACGAGCGGGTATAAAACTGTAGTCTAGTGCGACAACTCGGATGTCGTCTCTCAAGGACTCCGAGAATATTACCTTTCACAAAAATCAGTTTTGGGGGGGGGGGGGGTTTGGATTGGAGTGCAAATAAGAAACAAACAAAACAGAGCAATCAAAAACAAGGCAGTTTAAAAGAGGTTATCAATTATCAAACAACGATTAATCTACTATCAAGAATTCCCAACTATCCTTGGTTAATGTAATCCCAAGCCCTAAGCAGATTCTAATCCCCTTTCAGTTACAGTAACAACTAACAACGTAATTGCTACTATGGATGCAAATTCCTATTCCCGAAATAACAAACGGGATTAAGCTCTCATGATCAAACGATCATAAATGAACACACGCGAATTAACAAACGCGATTATGTATAGGAAATTAACATCACTGAAACAAATCAATACAATATTACACACTCCTGAAATAACAAACAGAAATATGAAATATGGTATTGAAAAGGGAAAAGCAATTAAAATAGGGATTACATAACCTCAATAATATAGGATCCTCAAACAGTAGACTAATCCTAGGACTTAGTGCTCCATGGCAAAAACGAAATCACAGAGAAAAATGTATATCAGAAAGTTGGAGAAGCAAAAGTTTTTACAAAATGTTCAGAACAGCCTTTTATACAAATTCAGAATTCAGATGGCTCGCGAGGCGAGCACACATTCGCGAGGCGAATTTCATGAAGAGTCAGCAACCTTTGGCATTATCGCGAGGCGAAGTGACTCTCGCGAGGCGAGGATATGAAGAGTTTTCTCCTTACGCTCGTTATGGCCATCAGGGCCTAACCGTAATGCTCTCTGACTTCCAGATTCGCGAGGCGAAGGGATGCTCGCGAGGCGAGACTCTTCAACTTCAAAACTGCCACGGCCAAGACCTTCAACACGGGCAAGCCGTGATCGTCTCTGACTTTTTCAGGTTTTCAAGACTCGCGGGGCGAGACCTTCTTCGCGAGGCGAACCAGAGACTTAGCAATTTCTTGGAACAGTCAGGCTTCTGGGTCGCGTGGCGAGCGTGTCCTTCGCGTGGCGAGACCTCTGTTCTTTATTTTCTCAGTTTCTACTTAACCTGAAAACAAGGAACTAACCATAAGTGTATTATTTTGACTTAAAACTAGCTAAATTAACTTAAAACTACTCTAGAGACTCAAAACCTTGCTTGAGGACAATCTAATCTAATTTGGGTGAAAATACGATATAATTTGCACAAAACCCTGGTCATACTAGCTATAAAACTAGATGAGCCAGAGGCTTATCAAAATACCCCAAACTTAAACTTTGCTTGTCCCCAAGCAAACTAAGACTCAAAAAAACAAAAAGACTCAAGACCTGGCAAGCTCAAAAGATTCAATCAACATTGCACACATTCAAGCAACACATCCAAAACAGTTTTTCTTCATTGTTTCCCCCTTTTCAAACAGAGCAATCCCCACATTCATTTATTCTAAACATTTGAGAGTTTCATCATGAAAACAATCAGAAATCTAAGCAGGGGATCTAAGTCACACACAAGAGGGAGATCACCAAATCCAAACAACTGCCTTCCTCACAAGGGCATTATTTGTTCACTCAGTCACTCAGTTTATGTCAGGCTAACAACTTGCACTCAGTTTCACTTTTCAAGTACACTTCCCAAAAATTTGCTTTTCATCTCAAAATGGCTCCCACAGAAAACATGCAAGCAACATCAGAAGGTCTTTTATGGGTTGTAATGGGGCCTGGCTAAGGGTAGGATATACAAAAGGAACTAAGCTGAAGACCCTAGGAACTAAGAGAGCATGAACTATATTTACACTTTGAATTTCACTCAGTTCCTATCTTTATTTTTTTCTTTACACTTCTGGGTGGCTACAGCTCTTCTTATTTCTTTTTGGCATTTTTGCACTTTTTTATTTTTTTATTTTTATTTTTTTTATTTTTTTTCATTTTTACACTTTTCTTTTTCCTAATCCCAAACAACACATTGCACCTTGCAGCCACCCCAAACTTTAGTTTCTTGCACCCATTCTAAGATTACATGCTCTCCTAATCCTAAGATCGGGTTAACATGGTTTTCCAGATTTTTGGGCTTATAACATTAGGTTATCAAGAACTAACAGGCTAATTAGGCTCAATGGGCTAACTAGGGAACATGCATTAGGAATTGGTTTATTCAGGCCAAGTAGCTATTTACAAGGAAAATGCCTAAATCATTTGCTACACACATATAATCATGCAAACCAAAAAGAGATTCAATCAAATCCAGGGAAGTGCAACTTGAAAGCGATTTTCACACAGTCAAAAACATGTTGGAGGCTCAAAACCTCACCTGGACATTCATGCAAATTGTTTGAAAGAGATACTATCCCTAGTGTGTGCTTCCTATCACCCCAAACTTATCATTCATCATGCCATCTTAACAAAATCCCAAAGTTCAGTTTTCAATTTCACATGGGAATCACAAAATTTTTCAGCCTAGGGGGAATCATCACATATCAATCATGCAAGCAATCTGTGCAACATCAATCAAAATCTAGCAAACTTGCCAACAAAAAAACTCAACACACAAATGCTCCTGAGCTTCTCAAATTATTCAGGAGCTTTATTCAAAGAAAAGAAAACTTTATTCAAAGAAAAGAAAAACTACAACTAGTTCCCTCCCCCACACTTAAAACATGCATTGTCCCCAATGAACAACAACAGACTTTACAATCAGAGTGAGGGAAAGGAAAAGAAACTCCCTGATCAAGCATCAGTGTAGGTTGGAGCATCCAAAGATAGCTCCTCAACATTGGCATCCATAGGAACAACAGCATCCACACCATGGAATGGCTTCAACCTCTGCCCATTAACCTTGAAAGGCTTGTGTGTACCTGCACGTGTAATCTCTACTGCACCATAAGGAAACACATTAGTAATGACAAAGGGGCCATCCCATTTGGACCTAAGTTTCCCAGCCATCAGTTTCAGGCGGGAGTTAAACAATAATACTAGCTGGCCCACAAAAAATTCTTTCCTAACAATCATTCTATCATGAAATTGTTTTGTCTTTTCTTTATAAATCTTGGAGCTTTCATAGGCTTCAAGCCTAAGCTCCTCAAGTTGCTGCAACTGCAGCTTTCTTTCAACACCAGATTTATTCATGTCCATATTACAACACTTTACTACCCAATATGCTCTATGCTCAACCTCCACCGGGAGGTGACAAGCCTTACCAAAAACTAGCCGAAATGGAGACATTCCTATAGGGGTCTTGAAAGCAGTCCTTTGTGCCCACAGTGCGTCTTCCAGACGGCGGCTCCATTCCTTTCTATTAGGGTCGCACCATCTTCTCCAGAATTTGCTTGATCTCTCTGTTGGATATTTCAGCTTGGCCATTGGTTTGGGGATGGTAAGCGGTGAGAGACACTCTATGTACAACCCCATATTTTTACGAGTAAGGCCTCCAAGGTTACATTGCAAAAATGTGTGCCACAGTCACTGATGATTGCCTTGGGTATGCCAAACCTGCAAAAAATGTTGGACCTAACAAATTTTGAAACAATCTGAGCATCGTTAGTCCTAGTGGGGATTGCTTCCACCCACTTTGAAACATAATCTACAGCCAACACAATATATACAAAACCAAAAGAAGGAGGGAAGGGACCCATGAAGTCCATCCCCCACACATCAAAAACTTCACAAAAGAGCATGGGCTGTTGGGGCATCTCACTCCTACGAGTGATTGCCGGGCCTGTTATTTGACATTCTTTACAACTCTTATATACCTGATATGAATCCCTAAAAAGTGTGGGCCAGTAGAACCCGGAGTCCAGGACTTTTCTTGCTGTCCTTTGAGGTCCAAAGTGTCCTCCAACTGGAGAGGCATGTGAGAAATGCAGGATGGACTCTGTCTCATGATCGGGTACACACCTCCGAATAACCTGGTCACTGCAGAACTTCCACAGATAGGGGTCATCCCACACATAATACTTTGCATCGCTCTTGACTTGTGGAACTTTTGTCTACTTGTACTGCAGGAACAACACCAAGAACTAGAAAATTTACAATGTCAAGAAACCAGGGGGTTACCCCATACATATGTAACAATCTCTCTTTGGAAATCATCTTGGATGGGCAAAGTATCCTCATCCCTTGCTATCCTACTCAAATGATCTGCTACCAAATTTTCAGCTCCACTTTTATCCTTTATCTCCACATTGAATTCCTGGAGCAAGAGCATCCACACGATCGAGTCTTAGCTTAGCTTCTCGGCTTCTTCAACAGATATTTCAAAGCTGCATGGTCGAGAAAAACAGTCACCCTAGAACCTAGCAAATAAGACCTAAACTTGTCAAGTGCAAATACAATAGCTAGCAGCTCTTTCTCAGTGGTGGTGTAATTTGCCTGTGCGGCATCTAGGGTCCTAGAAGCATAGTGAATTACATGGGCAACTTTTCCCACCCTTTGTGCAGAACTGCCCCCACAAAGAAAATTTGAAGCATCACACATCGGTTCAAACAGGAGTGTGTCGGTCTGGGGGCTGGATGACAGGGGTAGAAGTCAACGCCTTCTTCAGATAGTCAAATGACTCTTTGCACTTTTCATCAAACTGGAACAGGGCATCATTTTTCAGCAGATTTGACAATGGCAGTGCTATCTTGTTGAAGTCCTTTATAAAGCGCCTGTAGAAACCTGCATGCCCAAGAAAGGAACGGATCTCGCGTACGCAAGATGGGTAAGCAATGAAGCAATCACATTTATTTTTGCAGGATCCACAGAAATACCCTCTTTGGAAATTACATGACCCAATACTATCCCCTGTTCTACCATGAAATGACATTTCTCATAATTCAGAATCAAATCAGTATCAATGCATCTTTGAAGAACTAGATCTAGACTATGCAAACAAGCATCAAAAGAGGAGCCATACACAGTAAAATCATCCATAAACACCTCTATGCAGTTTTCAATAAAGTCACGGAAAATACTAAGCATGCATCTTTGAAAGGTGCCAGGAGCATTACAGAGGCCAAATGGCATCCTCCTATAAGCAAATGTACCGAAGGGGCACGTGAAGGTGGTCTTTTCCTGATCCTCAGGGGCAATATGAATCTCGACATACCTGGAAAAACCATCTAAAAAACAATAATGGGACTGACCAGCCAGCCGATCTAGCATCTGATCTATGAACGGCAAAGGAAAATGATCCTTTCGGGTGGCCTGGTTTAGCTTCCTATAGTCTATACAAACTCTCCAGCTATTCTGGACTCTAGTAGACACAAGTTCATTATTCGCATTCCTAACTACTGTTAGACCAGACTTCTTTGGTACAACCTGAACCGGACTTACCCAAGAACTATCAGAGATGGGATAGATAATAACCGCCTGTAGAAGCTTAGTCACCTCTTTCTTTACCACATCCAGAATCAGTGGGTTAAGTCGCCTTTGGGCCTGTCTGACTGGCTTAGCCCCATCCTCCAATAAAATTCTGTGCATGCATCTGGAGGGGCTAATTCCTGGAATATCGGCCAATGTCCACCCAATGGCCTTCTTGTTCATCCTCAGAACTTCTAAAAGCTTGGCTTCCTGATCAGAGTTGAGGCTGGAGGAAATGATGACTGGCAATGTTGCATCCCTCTCCCAAGTAGGCATACTTTAGGTTCTCGGGAAGTGGTTTGAGTTCCAAAGAAGGTGGCTGCTCAACAGATGGTGCATTGGAAGTAGCCATAGGGTCAAGGACTGCTGCTGAATAAACAGCTTCACTCTCACTATCACTTTCACTATCATCCTCACCCTGCAAGGTTAAATCCAAAAACTCAGAACAAACAGAACATGGGTTAGTGTTAGTGCAGTTAGTACAAGTATATACATCATCAAAACCAGAAATAATAGGAAAATCAGAAATAAGGTCATCATGAGTGTCCTCAATGAGCTCAGACAGCAGCTCTAAGTGGAATACAGAGTGCTCCTCTACTGGGTGCTTCATAGCATCAAAAATCTTGAATTTGGCCACAATACCACCAAACTCCATAGACATAGTCCCATCATAAACATCAATCTTGGTCTTGGATGTCATCATGAATGGTCTCCCCAAGATTATGGGTGATCTCTTTGGATCGAGTCTCTCCTGCCATATCTAGGATATAGAAGTCTGCAGGAATATCAAATCATCAACTTGCACTAGGACATCCTTTACCATCCCCATGGGTGAACGCATTGGTCCTGTTAGCCAACTGGATGGTAAGACCTGTGTACTGCAATGGCCCCAGATCAAGTTTATTAAAGATGGAGGTAGGCATGACATTGATTGATGCTCCCAAGTCCAACATGCAGTTCTCAAACTTCTTGTCCCCAATAGTGCATGGGATAGTGAAGGTGCCTGGATCCTTGCACTTTTGTGGCAGTACTTGATTAGGGGCTATAGAAGCAACTCTCTCTATCTTTGACTGGATGAGCGCTGAGACATTCATTCCCAAGTCAACCCTCTCATTAGTCTTCATCTTCCTCTTGTTAGTGCATAGGTCCTTCAGAAATTTAGCATATCTGGGCACTTGGTTGATCACATCCAACAGTGGAATATTAACAGCTACTTTTCTGAAAACATCAAGAATCTCCTTCTCTTTATTTTCACCACCAATCTTCAAATTTTTCTGAATTCTATGTGGGAATGGAATGGGTGGTCTATACACTCTCAGTTTCAACTTCAACCACAGGCTCAGGAGTAGCCTTAACAGTAGGCTCAGGAGTAGCCTTAACAGTTTCTTCATCCTTTCCAGAAGTGGCCTCAACAACCTTTCCAGATCTCAGAGAGATGACACTCACATTAGGGTTGGAGGCATTAGGATTTATCACTGGCTGTGCAGGCAGCTGGTTTGTCCCTTGACCTTGTTGTATACTATTCATGGATGTGGCCAACTGTCCAATCTGTGTCCTCAAATCTTGAATACTAGCATCTGTCCGCTGCTGAAACTGTACACTAGATGCAGCCATTTGCTTCACCAAGTCTTCTAATGATGGTCCAGAAGGTGCAGAAGTGCTCACTGGAGGATGATTCTGAGGTGCCATCGGCTGTTGTTGGGAAGAATTCCCATACCGCAGATTAGGGTGATTTCTCCAGCTAGGATGGTACCTATTAGTAGAGAGGTCGGAATGCTTTGTACCGATTCTGATTGCCTCCTTGATTATAGGGGTTCATTGCATAAGCCTCGAGGTACTTCACTGACAAACTCTTCTCTCTGGATCGGGCATGGATCAAATGGATGCTCAGGTGCATTGCACATGCTACATAACTTTGCAGGCTGAACCTTGTCTATTGCCAATTGTCTTACAAAGGAAGTTAGCTCATCCAATCTATTCTCAAGGGCGGCCTGGTTGGAAGATGAACTATGAATCTCATGCACACCTCTTGGCTCAACTTAATTTCTTCTTGTAGAAAACGCTGGGAATTCAACGACATATTCTCAATAAGTTGCTTAGCAAAGGTGGGGTTTTATCAACTAATGCTCCCCCACTAGCTAGCATCCAATGATTCCTATCCATTGGCGGCAATCCTTCATAAAAGTATTGGATCGGGAGTTGTTCAGAAATTTGATCTTTGGGGGCAACTAGATACCAAATGTTTGAACCTTTCCCAGTATTCAGCTAGTGACTCGTTCCCTTGCCTGATGCCACATATCTCTTTCCTTATGGAAGCAGCTCTTGAAGCAGGAAAATACCTTTCTAGAAACACCCTCTTCAAATCATTCCAAGTGGTGATGGAGTTAGGCTCAAGGTACAATAGCCAATCCTTTGAAGCTCCCTGGAGTGAAAATGGAAAAGCCTTTAGCTTGATACTGTCCTTAGTGACTCCCTCTGCTCTCGAGGTTGTGGAGCATACAACTTGGAATTCTTTCAAGTGCTTGTGAGGATCCTCACCTGCAAGACCATTAAACTTGGGCAACAGGTGAATAAAACCAGATTTCAGTTCAAAAGGAGTGTCAGCACCAGGATAAGAAATACATAATCCATTATAGTTGACATCAGGGGCAGCAAGCTGCCTCAAAGTTCTTTGGTCTCCCATGTTTTCAAAAGCAGTTTTAAAATTGGAATCACTACTAGTGCTAGCCCGAAATTCCCTACGGAGTGTGTGCAATGTTCTTTCAATTTCCGGGTCAAAATCACACGATTCGAGGCAATGAGACCTAGTAGCCAGACCAATTCAAAACAGAACAGAAAATAAAAGAAAGAAAGAAAAATAAAATAAAACAAGTTGCGAAAAATAACAACTCAGAGTCCCCGGCAACGGCGCCAATTTTTGGTCGCGCTGTCGCGCACGCGCCAAAAAGGACGAGCGGGTTTAAAACTGTAGTCTAGTGCGACAACTCGGATGTCGTCTCTCAAGGACTCTGAGAATATTACCTGTCACAAAAATCAGTTTTGGGGGGGTGTTTAGATTGGAGTGCAAATAAGAAACAAACAAAACAGAGCAATCAAAAACAAGGCAGTTGAAAAGAGGTTATCAATTATCAAACAACGATTAATCTACTGTCAAGAATTCCCAACTATCCTTGGTTAATGTAATCCCAAGCCCTAAGCAGATTCTAATCCCCTTTCGATTCTGATAACAACTAACAACGTAATTGCTACTATGGATGCAAATTCCTATTCCCGAAATAACAAACGGGATTAAGCTCTCATGATCAAACGATCATAAATGAACACACGCGAATTAACAAACGCGATTATGTATAGGAAATTAACATCACTGAAACAAATCAATACAATATTACACACTCCGGAAATAACAAACATAAATATGAAATATGGTATTGAAAAGGGAAAAACAATTAAAATAGGGATTACATAACCTCAAGTATATAGGATCCTCAAACAGTAGACTAATCCTAGGACTTAGTGCTCCATGGCAAAAATGAAATCACAGAGAAAAATGTATATCAGAAAGTTGGAGAAGCAAAAGTTTTTACAAAATGTTCAGAACAGCCTTTTATACAAATTCAGAATTCAGATGGCTCGCGAGGCGAGCACACATTCGCGAGGCGAATTTCATGAAGAGTCAGCAACCTTTGGCATTATCGCGAGGCGAAGTGACTCTCGCGAGGCGAGGATATGAAGAGTTTTCTCCTTACGCTCGTTATGGCCATCAGGGCCTAACCGTGATGCTCTGACTTCCAGATTCGCGAGGCGAAGGGATGCTCGCGAGGCGAGACTCTTCAACTTCAAAACTGCCACGGCCAAGACCTTCAACACGGGCAAGCCGTGATCGTCTCTGACTTTTTCAGGTTTTCAAGACTCGCGGGCGAGACCTTCTTGCGAGGCGAACCGAGAGACTTAGCAATTTCTTGGAGCAGTCAAGCTTACGGGTCGCGTGGCGAGCGTGTCCTTCGCGTGGCGAGACCTCTGTTCTTTATTTTCTCGGTTTCTACTTAACTCCGAAAACAAGGAACTAACCATAAGTGTATTATTTTGACTTAAAACTAGCTAAATTAACTTAAAACTACTCTAGAGACTCAAAACCTTGCTTGAGGACAATCTAATCTAATTTGGGTGAAAATACGATATAATTTGCACAAAACCCTGGTCATACTAGCTATAAAACTAGATGAGCCAGAGGCTTATCAAAATACCCCAAACTTAAACTTTGCTTGTCCCCAAGCAAACTAAGACTCAAAAAAACAAAAAGACTCAAGACCTGGCAAGCTCAAAAGATTCAATCAACATTGCACACATTCAAGCAACACATCCAAAACAGTTTTTCTTCATTGTTTCCCCCTTTTCAAACAGAGCAATCCCCACATTCATTTATTCTAAACATTTGAGAGTTTCATCATGAAAACAATCAGAAATCTAAGCAGGGGATCTAAGTCACACACAAGAGGGAGATCACCAAATCCAAACAACTGCCTTCCTCACAAGGGCATTATTTGTTCACTCAGTCACTCAGTTTATGTCAGGCTAACAACTTGCACTCAGTTTCACTTTTCAAGTACACTTCCCAAAAATTTGGTTTTCATCTCAAAATGGCTCCCACAGAAAACATGCAAGCAACATCAGAAGGTCTTTTATGGGTTGTAATGGGGCACGGCTAAGGGTAGGATATACAAAAGGAACTAAGTCAAGACCCTAGGAACTAAGAGAGCATGAACTATATTTACACTTTGAATTTCACTCAGTTCCTATCTTTATTTTTTTCTTTACACTTCTGGGTGGCTACAGCTCTTCTTATTTCTTTTTGGCATTTTTGCACTTTTTTATTTTTTTATTTTTATTTTTTTTATTTTTTTTCATTTTTACACTTTTCTTTTTCCTAATCCCAAACAACACATTGCACCTTGCAGCCACCCCAAACTTTAGTTTCTTGCACCCATTCTAAGATTACATGCTCTCCTAATCCTAAGATCGGGTTAACATGGTTTTCCAGATTTTTGGGCTTATAACATTAGGTTATCAAGAACTAACAGGCTAATTAGGCTCAATGGGCTAACTAGGGAACATGCATTAGGAATTGGTTTATTCAGGCCAAGTAGCTATTTACAAGGAAAATGCCTAAATCATTTGCTACACACATATAATCATGCAAACCAAAAAGAGATTCAATCAAATCCAGGGAAGTGCAACTTGAAAGCGATTTTCACACAGTCAAAAACATGTTGGAGGCTCAAAACCTCACCTGGACATTCATGCAAATTGTTTGAAAGAGATACTATCCCTAGTGTGCGCTTCCTATCACCCCAAACTTATCATTCATCATGCCATCTTAACAAAATCCCAAAGTTCAGTTTTCAATTTCACATGGGAATCACAAAATTTTTCAGCCTAGGGGGAATCATCACATATCAATCATGCAAGCAATCTGTGCAACATCAATCAAAATCTAGCAAACTTGCCAACAAAAGACTCAACACACAAATGCTCCTGAGCTTCTCAAATTATTCAGGAGCTTTATTCAAAGAAAAGAAAACTTTATTCAAAGAAAAGAAAAACTACAACTAGTTCCCTCCCCCACACTTAAAACATGCATTGTCCCCAATGAACAACAACAGACTTTACAATCAGAGTGAGGGAAAGGAAAAGAAACTCCCTGATCAAGCATCAGTGTAGGTTGGAGCATCCAAAGATAGCTCCTCAACATTGGCATCCATAGGAACAACAAACATCCACACCATGGAATGGCTTCAACCTCTGCCCATTAACCTTGAAAGGCTTGTGTGTACCTGCACGTGTAATCTCTCTTGCACCATAAGGAAACACATTAGTAATGACAAAGGGCCATCCCATTTGGACCTAAGTTTCCCGACCATCGATTTCAAAGCGGGAGTTAAACAATAATACTAGCTGGCCCACAAAAAATTCTTTCCTAACAATCATTCTATCATGAAATTGTTTTGTCTTTTCTTTATAAATCTTGGAGCTTTCATAGGCTTCAAGCCTAAGCTCCTCAAGTTCTTGCTGCAACTGCAGCTTTCTTTCAACACCAGATTTATTCATGTCCATATTACAACACTTTCTTGCCCAATATGCTCTATGCTCAACCTCCACCCAGGAGGTGACAAGCCTTACCAAAAACTACCCGAAATGGAGACATTCCTATAGGGGTCTTGAAAGCAGATCCTTTGTGCCCAACGGTCGTCTTCCGACGGCGGCTCCATTCCTTTCTATTAGGCTGCACCATCTTCTCCAATTTGCTTGATCTCTCTGTTGGATATTTCAGCTTGGCCATTGGTTTGGGGATGGTAAGCGGTGAGACACTCTATGTACAACCCCATATTTTTCGAGTAAGGCCTCCAAGGTTACATTTGCAAAAATGTGTGCCCTGGTCACTGATGATTGCCTTGGGTATGCCAAACCCGCAAAAAATGTTGGACCTAACAAATTTTGAAACAATCGAGCATCGTTAGTCCTAGTGGGGATTGCTTCCACCCACTTTGAAACATAATCTACAGCCAACAAAATATATACAAAACCAAAAGAAGGAGGGAAGGGACCCATGAAGTCCATCCCCACACATCAAAAACTTCACAAAAGAGCATGGGCTGTTGGGGCATCTCACTCCCTACGAGTGATTCTAGGGCCTGTTATTTGACATTCTTTACAACTCTTATATACCGATATGAATCCCTAAAAAGTGTGGGCAGTAGAACCCGGAGTCCAGGACTTTTCTTGCTGTCCTTTGAGGTCCAAAGTGTCCTCCAACCTGGAGAGGCATGTGAGAAATGCGGGATGGACTCGTCTCATGATCGGGTACACACCTCCGAATAACCTGGTCAACTGCAGAACTTCCCACGGATAGGGGTCATCCCACACATAATACTTTGCATCGCTCTTGACTTGTGGAACTTTTGTCTACTTGTACCTGCGGGGAACAACACCAAAGAACTAGAAAATTTACAATGTCAGCAAACCAGGGGGTTACCCCATACATATGTAACAATATCTCATCAGGGAAATCATCTTGGATGGGCAAAGTATCCTCATCCCTTGCTATCCTACTCAAATGATCTGCTACCAAATTTTCAGCTCCACTTTTATCCTTTATCTCCACAATGAATTCCTCGAGCAAGAGCATCCACCGATCGAGTCTTGGCTTAGCTTCGGCTTCTTCAATGAGATATTTCAAAGCTGCATGGTCAGTAAAAACAGTCACCCTAGAACCTAGCAAATAAGACCTAAACTTGTCAAGTGCAAATACAATAGCTAGCAGCTCTTTCTCAGTGGTGGTGTAATTTGCCTGTGCGGCATCTAGGGTCCTAGAAGCATAGTGAATTACATGGGCAACTTTGCCCACCCTTTGTGCCAGAACTGCCCCCACAGTAAAATTTGAAGCATCACACATCAGTTCAAACGGGAGTGTCCAGTCTGGGGGCTGGATGACAGGGGTAGAAGTCAACGCCTTCTTCAGATAGTCAAATGACTCTTTGCACTTTTCATCAAACTGGAACAGAGCATCATTTTTCAGCAGATTTGACAATGGCAGTGCTATCTTGCTGAAGTCCTTTATAAAGCGCCTGTAGAAACCTGCATGTCCAAGAAAGGAACGGATCTCGCGTACGCAAGATGGGTAAGGCAATGAAGCAATCACATTTATTTTTGCGGGATCCACGAAATACCCTCTTTGGAAATTACATGACCCAATACTATCCCCCTGTTCTACCATGAAATGACATTTCTCATAATTCAGAATCAAATCAGTATCAATGCATCTTTGAAGAACTAGATCTAGACTATGCAAACAAGCATCAAAAGAGGAGCCATACACAGTAAAATCATCCATAAACACCTCTATGCAGTTTTCAATAAAGTCAGAAAATACTAAGCATGCATCTTTGA
>JAUPTC010000013.1:4604320-4643608 GCA_030762895.1 Sophora flavescens
TAAGACAACAAGGTCGTGGGTGATTGA
The DNA here is from genome assembly GCA_030762895.1 of Sophora flavescens. NCBI lineage: Eukaryota > Viridiplantae > Streptophyta > Magnoliopsida > Fabales > Fabaceae > Sophora > Sophora flavescens. The sequence goes on from JAUPTC010000013.1 coordinate 4,604,348, forward strand.
TATAATCAAAATTAATAAATGTGTAATAGCCCAATTAAGCCCAATTAATGTAAAAGAAAATCAATGATTGTTAAAGTTGTCTAATTTCCCCTATATCATGCTTGTATGGTTTTACACTCATATTTATGCTTATTAATCCTGACTTCAACCCAAGACCTGATTATGGGCCTTTTAATAAGCTTTTTCCATTAAGGTATCATATGTCTTATTTGGGTTTAGGATTGAGTAAGTTGCTCATTTCAGTGAAGGAATTTCATGGATTCATCGATCCGCGCCCGCAAGAACTTTCTCTTGGACCCAATTTAGCCTTGATTTTAGCCTAATTTGACAACTTTTGTGAGTCTTGGAAATTTTAGGTCTCTTCCTTAACTTTTTAGTGGACAGTAAGATCACCAAAATCCGATATATCGTAGCTCTAGTTATGCTCACGGAAGGCAACAAGGTCGATGAGTGAAAAATCCGAAAATTAACAATGTTTAGCAATTAGGCCCACTAATGTAAAAAGGAGCAAAAACAATGATTGTAAAGTTGTTAATTGCGTCTCTCTCGGCTTGTACGGCTGTAAACTGCTATTTATGCTTATTAATCCTGACTTAACCCATGACCGAATTAAGGGCCTCTGAATAAGCTTTCCAACAAGGTATCATATGCCTTAATTGGGCTTAAGATGAGTATGTTAGGCCCATTTAAGTGACGGAATATCATGGGCTAGCGCACCGATCCGCTGTAGAACTCTGGACCCAATTTAGCCTTGATTTTGGCCTAATTTGACAATTCTTGTGAAACCTGAAATTGTAGGTCTATTCCTTATCTTTCTAGGGACAGCAAGATCACCAAAATCCGATATATGTAGCTCAGTTATGCTCCCGCTAAAGACAACAAGGTCGGGATGAGTGAAAAAATCCGAAAATTAACAATGTTTAGCAATTAAGCCCAAATAATGTAAAAAGCAAAAACAATGATTGTAAAAGTTGTCTAATTTCCATCTCTCTCTGCTTGTGCGGTGAAAACGCTATTTATGCTTATTAATCTGACTCTAACCTGAGACCAAATTAAGGGGCCTCGAATAAGCTTTCCAAGAAGGTATCATATGCCTTAATTGGGCTTAAGATGAGTAGTTAGGCCCATTTAAGTGAAGGAACATCATGGATCACAGCTGATCCGCGCCAAAGAACTAGGGACCCAATTTAGCCTTGATTTTGGCCTAATTTGACAATTCTTGTGAAATCTGAAATTGTAGGTCTCTTCATTATCTTTCTAGGGACAGCAAGATCACAAAAATCCGATATCTGTAGCTCTAGTTAGGCTCTGTGCAAGGCAACAAGGTCAAGATGAGTGAAAAATCCGGAAATTACAAATGTTTAGCAATTAAACCCAATATAAATGTAAAAGTTGTCTAATTTTCGTCTCTCTCTGGCTTGTGCGGCTATAAACTGCAATTTATGCTTATTAATCCTGACCTAACGTTATACCAAATTAATGGCCTCCGAATAAGCTTTCCAACAAGGTGTCATATGCCTTAATTGGGCTTAAGATGAGTAAGTTAGGCCCATTTTAGTGAAGGAACATCATTGACTGCGCACTGATCCACGCTAGAGAACTCGGGACCTAATTTAGCCTTGATTTTGGCCTAATTTGACAAATCTTGTGAAACATGAAATTGTAGGTCTCTTCCTTATCTTTCTAGGGACAACAAGATCACCAAAATCCGATATATGTGACTCCAGTTAAGCTCTGCGCAAGGCAACAAGGTCGGGGATGAGTGAAAAATCCAAAATTAACAATGTTTACCAATTAAGCCCAATAATGTAAAAGCAAAAACAATGATTGTAAAACTTGTCTAATTTCCGTCTCTCTGGATTGTGCGACTGTAAAGTGCTATTTATGCTTATTAATCCTAACCATACCCTAGACTAAATTAAGGGCCTCGGAATAAGCTTTCCAACAAGGTATCATATGCCTTAATTGGGCTTAAGATGAGTAAGTTAGGCCCATTTAAGTGAAGGAATAGCATGGACAACGCACTGATCCGCGCCAGAGAACTCGGGACCTAATTTAGCCTTTATTTTGGCCTAATTTGACAATTCTTGTGAAACCTGAAATTGTAGGTCTCTTCCTTATCTTTCTAGGGGCAGCAAGATCACCAAAATCCGATATCTGTAGCTCTAGTTATGCTCGCGTAAGGCAACAACGTCGGGGATGAGTGAAAAATCCAAAAATTAACAATGTTTAGCAATTAAGCCCAATAATGTAAAAGCAAAAACAATGATTGTAAAAGTTGTCTAATTTTCGTCTCTCCTAAGCTTGTGCGGCTGTAAACCGCTATTTATGCTTATTAATCTGACCTAACCCTAGACCAAATTAAGGGCCTCTGAATAAGCTTTCCAACAAGGTATCATATGCCTTAATTGTGCTTAAGATGAGTAAGTTAGGCCCATTTAAGTGAAGGAACATCATGGATTGCACACTCATCCGCGCCAGGAGAACTCGGACCCAATTTAGCCTTGATTTTGGGTTAATTTGACAATTTTTGTGAAACCTGAAATTGTAGGTCTCTTGCTTATCTTTCTAGGGACAGCAAGATCACCAAAATCCGATATATGTAGCTCTAGTTATGCTCTGCGCAAGGCAACAAGGTCAGGATGAATGAAAAATCCATAAATTAACAATGTTTAGCAATTAAGCCCAATAATGTAATAGAAAAAACAATGATTGTAAAAGTTGTCTAATTTTCGTCTCTCTCTGGCTTGTGCGGCTGTAAACTGCTATTCATACTTATTAATCCTGACCTAACCCTAGACCAAATTAAGGGCCTCTGAATAACCTTTCCAACAAGGTATCATATGCCTTAATTGGGCTTAAGATGAGTAAGTTAGGCCCATTTAAGTGACTGAACATCATGGACTGCGCACTGATCCGCGCTAGAGAAGTCAGGACCCAATTTAGCCTTGATTTTGGCCTAATTTGACAATTCTCGTGATACCTGAAAATGTTGGTCTCTTCCTTATCTTTCTAGGGACAGCAAGATCACCAAAATCCGATATATGTAGCTCAAGTTATGCTCTGCTTAAGGCAACAAGGTCAGGATGAGTGAAAAATCCGAAAATTAACAATGTTTAGCAATTAAGCCCAATTAACCAAAATAATGTCAAAGCAAAAATAATGATTGAAAAAGTTGTCTAATTTCCGTCTCTCTCTGGCTTGTGCGGCTGTAAACTGTTATTTATGCTTATTAATCCTGACCTAACCCTAGACCAAATCAAGGGCCTCTGAATAAGCTTTTCAACAAGGTATCATATGCCTTAATTGGGCTTAAGATGAGTAAGTTATGCCCATTTAAGTGAAGAAACATCATGGATCAAGCACGATCCGCGCCAGAGAACTCGGGACGGGCGGTTGGGGGGGGGACGGGGATGAGTGAAAAATCCGTAAATTAACAATGTTTAGCAATTAAGCCCAATAATGTAAAAGCAAAAACAATGACTGTAAAAGTTGTCTAATTTTCATCTCTCTCCGGCTTGTGCGGTCTTAAACTGCTATTTATGCTTATTAATCCTGACCTAACCCCAGACCAAATTAAGGGCCTCTGAATAAGCTTTCCAACAAGGTATCATATGCCTTAATTGGGCTTAAGATGAGTAAGTTATGCCCATTTAAGTGAAGAAACATCATGGACTGCGCACTGATCCGCCCCAAAGAACTCGTGACCCAATTTAGCCTTGATTTCGGTCTAATTTTACAATTCTTGTGAAAACTGATATTGTAGGTATCTTCCTTATCTTTCTAGGGACAGCAAGATCACCAAAATCCGATATCTGTGGCTCTAGTTATACTCTATGCAAGGCAACAAGGTCAGGATGAGTGAAAAATCCAAAAATTAACAATGTTTAGCAATTAAGCCCAATAGCCAACAATGTAAAAGCAAAAACAATGATTGTAAAAGTTGTCTAATTTCCGTCTCTCTCTGGCTTAGGCGGCTGTAAACTTCTATTTATGCAATTTAATCCTGACCTAACCCAAGACCAAATTAAGGGCCTGTGAATAAGCTTTCCAACAAGGTATCATATGGCTTAATTGAGCTTAAGATGAGTAAATTAGGCCCATTTAAGTGAAGGAATTTCATGGACTGTGCACTGATCCCCGCCAGAGAACTCGGGACCCAATTTAGCCTTGATTTTGGCCTAATTTGACAACTCTTGTTAAACCTGAAATTGTAGGTCTCTTCCTTATCTTTCTATGGACAACGAGATCACCAAAATCCGATATTTGTAGCTCTAGTTATACTCTACGCTAGACAAGAAGGTCAGGATGAATGAAAAATCCAAAAATTAACAATGTTTAGCAATTAAGCCCAATAATGTAAAAACGAGAACAATGATTGTAAAAGTTGCTGAATTTTCGTCTCTCTGGCTTGTGCGACTGTAAACTGCTATTTATGCATATTAATCCTAACCTAACCATAGACTAAATTAAGTGCCTCTGAATAAGCATTCCAACAAGGTATCATATGCCTAAATTGGGCTTAAGATGAGTAAGTTAGGCCCATTTAAGTGAAGGAACATCATGGACTGCGCACTGATCCGTGCCAGAGAACTCGAGACCCAATTTAGCCTTGATTTTGGCTTAATTAGAAAATTCTTGTGAAACCTGAAATTGTAGGTCTCCTCCTTATCTTTCTAGCGATAGCAAGATCACCAAAATCCAATATCTGTAGCTCTAGTTATGCTCTGCGCAAGACAACAAGGTCAGGATGAGTGAAAAATCTGAAAATTAACAATGTTTAGCAATTAGGCCCAACAATGAAAAAGCAAAAACAATGATTGTAAAAGTTGCTTAACTTCCATCTCTCTCTGGCTTGTACGGGTATAAACTGCTATTTATGCTTATTGATCCTGACCTAACCCTAGACCAAATTAAGGGCCTCTGAATAAGCTTTCCAACAAGGTATCATATGCCTTAATTGAGCTTAAGATGAGTAAGTTAGGCCCATTTAAGTGAAGGAACATCATGGATCACAGATCGATCCGCGCCAGAGAACTCTGGACCCAATCTAGCCTTTATTTTGGCATAATTTGACAATTCTTGTGAATCCTGAAATTGTAGGTCTCTTCCTTATCTTTCTAGGGACAACAACATCACCAAAATCCGATATCTATAGCTCTAGTTATGCTCTGCGCAAGGCAACAAGGTCAGGATGAGTGAAAAATCCGAAAATTAACAATGTTTAGCAATTAAGCCCAATAATGTAAAAGCAAAAACAATGATTGGAAAAGTTGTCTAATTTCCATCTGTCTCTGGGTTGTACGGCTGTAAACTGCTATTTATCCTTATTAATCCTGACCTAACCCTAGACCAAATTAAGGGCCTCTGAATAAGCCTTCCAACAAGGTATCATATGCCTTAATTGGGCTTAAGATGAGTTTGTTAGGCCCATTTAAGTGAAGGAACATCATGGACTGCGCACTGATCCGCGCCAGAGAACTCTGGACCCAATCTAGCCTTGATTTTGGCATAATTTGACAATTCTTGTGAATCCTGAAATTGTAGGTCTCTTCCTTATCTTTCTAGGGACAACAACATCACCAAAATCCAATATCTATAGCTCTAGTTATGCTCTGCGCAAGGCAACAAGGTCAGGATGAGTGAAAAATCCGAAAATTAACAATGTTTAGCAATTGAGCCCAATTAAGCCCAATAATGTAAAAGCAAAAACAATGATTGGAAAAGTTGTCTAATTTCCATCTGTCTCTGGGTTGTACGGCTGTAAACTGCTATTTATCCTTATTAATCCTGACCTAACCCTAGACCAAATTAAGGGCCTCTGAATAAGCCTTCCAACAAGGTATCATATGCCTTAATTGGGCTTAAGATGAGTTTGTTATGCCCATTTAAGTGAAGGAACATCATGGACTGCGCACTGATCCGCGCTAGAGAACTCTGGACCCAATCTAGCCTTGATTTTGGCATAATTTGACAATTCTTGTGAATCCTGAAATTGTAGGTCTCTTCCTTATCTTTCTAGGGACAGCAAGATCACCAAAATCCAATATCTGTAGCTCTAGTTATGCTCTGCGCAAGACAACAAGGTCAGGATGAGTGAAAAATCTGAAAATTAACAATGTGTAGTAACTAAGCCCAATTAAGCCCAATAATGTAAAAGCAAAAACAATGATTGTAAAAGTTGTCTAATTTTCGTCTCTCTCTGTCATGTGCGGCTTTAAACTGTTATTTATGCTTATTAATCCTGACCTAACCCAAGACCGAATTAAGGGCCTCTGAATAAGCTTTCCAACAAGGTATCATATGTCTTAATTGGGCTTAAGATGAGTAAGTTAGGCCCACTTAAGTGAAGGAAAATCATGGATTGCGCACTGATCCGCGCCAGAGAACTCGCGACCCAATTTAGCCTTGATTTTGGCCTAATTTGACAGTTCTTGTGAAACATGAAATTTTAGGTCTCTTCCTTATCTTTCTACGGACAGCAAGATCACCAAAATCCGATATCTGTAGCTCTAATTATGCTCTATGCAAGGCAACAAGGTCAGGATGAGTGAAAAATCCGAAAATTAACAATGTTTAGCAATTAGGCCCAACAATGAAAAAGCAAAAACAATGATTGTAAAAGTTGCTTAACTTCCGTCTCTCTCTGGCTTGTACGGCTATAAACTGCTATTTATGCTTATTAATCCTGACCTAACCCTAGACCAAATTAAGGGCCTCTGAATAAGCTTTCCAACAAGGTATCATATGCCTTAATTGGGCTTAAGATGAGTAAGTTAGGCCCATTTAAGTGAAGGAACATCATGGACTGCGCACAGATTCACGCCAGAGAACTCGGGACCCAATTTAGACTTGATTTGGGCCTAATTTAACAATTCTTGTTAACCTGAAATTGTTGGTCTCTTCCTTATCTTTCTAGGGACAGCAAGATCACCAAAATCCGATATATGTAGCTCTAGTTATGCTCTGCTCAAGACAACAAGGTCAGGATGAGTAAAAAATCCGAAAAGTAACAATGTTTAGCAATGAAGCCCAAATAAGCCCAATAATGTAAAAAGGAAAAACAATGAATGTAAAAGTTGTCTAATTTCCATCTCTCTCAGGCTTGTATGGTTGTAAAATGCTATTTATGCTTATTAATCCTGACCTAACCCAAGACCAAATTAAGGGCCTCTGAATAAGCTTTCCAACAAGGTATCATATGCCTTAATTGGGCTTAAGATGAGTAAGTTAGGCCCATTTAAGATAAGGAACATCATGGACTGCGCACTGATCCGCGCCGGAGAACTCGTGACCCAATTTAGCCTTGATTTCGGCCTAATTTGACAATTATTGTAACACCTGAAATAGTAGGTTTCTTCCTTATCTTTCTAGGGACAGCAAGATCACCAAAATCCGATATCTGTAGCTCTAGTTATGCTCTATGCAAGGCAACAAGGTCAGGATGAGTGAAAAATCCAAAAATTTACAATGTTTAGCAATTAAGCCCAACAATGTAAAAGCAAAAACAATGATAGTAAAAGTTTCTTAATTTTCGTCTCTCTCTTGTTTGTGCGGCTGTAAACTGCTATTTATGCTTATTAATCCTTACCTAACCCTAGACTAAATTAAGGGCCTCTGAATAAGCTTTCCAACAAGGTATCATATGCCTTAATTGGGCTTAAGATGAGTAAGTTAGGCCCATTTAAGTGAAGGAATATCAAGCACTGCGCACTGATCCGCGCCAGAGAACTCGGGACCCAATTTAGCCTTGATTTTTTCAGAATTGGACAATTCTTATGAAACCTGAAATTGTAGGTCTCCTCCTTATCTTTCTAGGGACAGCAAGATCACCAAAATCCGATATCTGTTGCTCAAGTTATCCTCTGCGCAAGACAACAAGGTCAGGATGAGTGAAAAATCCGAAAATTAACAATGTTTAGCAATTAAGCCCAATAATGTAAAAGCAAAAACAATGATTATAAAAGTTGTCTAATTTTCGTCTCTCTCTAGCTTGTGCGGTTGTAAACTGCTATTTATGCTTATTAATCCTGACCTAACCCAAGACCAAATTAAGGGCCTTTGAATAAGGTTTCCAACAAGGTATCATATGCCTTATTTGGGCTTAGGATGATTAAGTTAGGCCCATTTAAGTGAAGGAATTCCATGGACTGCGCATTGATCCCCGCTAGAGAACTCGGGACCTAATTTAGCCTTGATTTTGGCCTAATTTGACAATCCTTTTGAAACCTGAAATTGTAGGTCTCTTCCTTATCTTTTTAGGGACAGCAAGATCATCAAAATCCGATATCTGTAGCTCTTGTTATGCTCTGTGCAAGACAAGAAGGTCAGGATGAGTGAAAAATCCGAAAATTAACAATGTTTAGAAATTAAGCCCAATAATGTAAAAGCAAAAACAATGATTGTAAAAGTTACTTAATTTCCGTCTCTCTCATACTTGTGCGGCTGTAAACTACTATTTATGCTTATTAATCCTTACCTAACCCTAGACTAAATTAAGTGCCTCTGAATAAGCTTTCCAACAAGGTATCATATGTCTTAATTGGGCTTAAGATGAGTAAGTTAGGCCCATTTAAGTGAAGGAATATCAAGCAGGGCGCACTGATCCTTGCCAGAGAACTCGGGACCCAATTTAGCCTTGATTTTTTTCGAATTTGACAATTCTTGTGAAACCTGAAATTGTAGGTCTCTTCCTTATCTTTCTAGGGACAACAAGATCACCAAAATCCGATATCTGTTGCTCAGGTTATGCTCTGCGCAAGAAAACAACGTCAGGATGAGTGAAAAATCCGAAAATTAACAATGTTTAGCAATTAAGCCCAATAATGTAAAAGCAAAAACAATGATTGTAAAAGTTGTCTAATTTTCGTCTCACTCTAGCTTGTGCGGCTGTAAACTGCTATTTATGCTTACTAATCCTGACCTAACCCTAGACCAAATTAAGGGCCTCTGAATAACTTTCCAACAAGGTATCATATGCCTTAATTGGGCTTAAGATGAGTATGTTAGGCCCATTTAAGTGAAGGAACATCATGGACTGCGCACTGATCCGCGCCAGAGAACTCTGGACCCAATCTAGCCTTGATTTTGGCATAATTTGACAATTCTTGTGAATCCTGAAATTGTAGGTCTCTTCCTTATCTTTCTAGGGACAACATCACCAAAATCTGATATCTATAGCTCTAGTTGTGCTCTGCGCAAGGCAACAACGTCAGGATGAGTGAAAAATCCGAAAATTAACAATGTTTAGCAATTAAGCCCAATAATGTAAAAGCAAAAACAATGATTGTAAAAGTTGTCTAATTTTCGTCTCTCTAAGCTTGTGACGGTCAGAACTGCTATTTATGCTTACTAATCTCGACCTAACCCTAGACCAAATTAAGGGCCTCTCGAATAACTTTCCAACAAGGTATCATATGCCTTAATTGGGCTTAAGATGAGTATGTTAGGCCCATTTAAGTGAAGGAACATCATGGATCACGCGACCGATCGGCGCCAGAGAACTCGGGACCCAATTTAGCCTTGATTTTGGCATTATTTAACAATTCTTGTGAAACCTGAAATTGTAGGTCTCTTCCTTATCTTTCTAGGGACAACAAGATCACCAAAATCCGATATCTGTAGCTCTAGTTATGCTCTGCGCAAGGCAACAAGGTCAGGATGAGTGAAAAATCCGAAAATTAACAATGTTTAGCAATTTAGCCAAATTAAGCCCAATAATGTAAAAGCAAAAACAACGATTGGTAAAGTTCTCTAATTTCCATATGTCTCTGGCTTGTGCGGCTGTAAACTGCTATTTATGCTTATTAATCCTGACCTAACCCTAGACCAAATTAAGGGCCTCTGAATAAGCTTTCCAACAAAGTATCATATGCCTTAATTGGGCTTAAGATGAGTAAGTTAGGCCCATTTAAGTGAAAGAATTTCATGGATCACATGACCGATCCCCACCAGAGAACTCGGGACCCAATTTAGCCCTGATTTTGGCCTAATTTGACAATTCTTTTGAAACCTGAAATTGTAGGTCTCTTCCTTATCTTTCTAGGGACTGCAAGATCACCAAAATCCGATATCCGTAGCTCAAGTTATGCTCTGCGCAAGGCAACAAGGTCAGGATGAGTGAAAAATCCGAAAATTAACAATGTTTAGTAATTAAGCCCAATAATGTAAAAGCAAAAACGATGATTGTAAAAGTTGTCTAATTTTCGTCTCTCTCTGGCTTGTGGGGCTGTAAACTGATACTAATGCTTAGTAATCCCGACCTAACCCTAGACCAAATTAAGGGTCTCTGAATAAGCTTTCCAACAAGGTATCATATGCCTTAATTGGGCTTAAGATGAGTAAGTTCGGCCCATTTAAGTGAAGGAACATCATGGACCGCGCAGTGATCCGCGACAGAGAACCCGAGACCCAATTTAGCCTTGATTTGGCACAATTTGACAATTCTTGTGAAACCAGAAATTGTAGGTCTCTTCCTTATCTTTCTAGGGACAGCAAGATCACCAAAATCCGATATATGTTGCTCAAGTTATGCTCTGCGCAAGACAACAAGGTCAGGATGAGTGAAAAATCCGAAAATTAACAATGTTTAGCAATTAAGCCCAATAATGTAAAAGCAAAAACAATGATTATAAAAGTTGTCTAATTTTCGTCTCTCTCTAGCTTGTGCGGTTGTAAACTGCTATTTATTCTTATTAATCCTGACCTAACCCAAGACCAAATTAAGGGCCTTTGAATAAGATTTCCAACAAGGTATCATATGCCTTATTTGGGCTTAGGATGAGTAAGTTAGGCCCATTTAAGTGAAGGAATTTCATGGACTGCGCATTGATCCCCGCTAGAGAACTCGGGACCTAATTTAGCCTTGATTTTGGCCTAATTTGACAATCCTTTTGAAATCTGAAATTGTAGGTCTCTTCCTTATCTTTTTAGGGACAGCAAGATCATCAAAATCCGATATCTGTAGCTCTAGTTATGCTCTGTGCAAGACAAGAAGGTCAGGATGAGTGAAAAATCCGAAAATTAACAATGTTTAGTAATTAAGCCCAATAATGTAAAAGCAAAAATAATGATTGTAAAAGTTACTTAATTTCCGTCTCTCTCATACTTGTGCGGCTGTAAACTGCTATTTATGCTTATTAATCCTTACCTAACCCTAGACTAAATTAAGTGCCTCTGAATAAGCTTTCCAACAAGGTATCATATGTCTTAATTGGGCTTAAGATGAGTAAGTTAGGCCCATTTAAGTGAAGGAATATCAAGTAGTGCGCACTGATCCGCGCTAGAGAACTCGGGACCCAATTTAGCCTTGATTTTTTCCGAATTTGACAATTCTTGTGAAACCTGAAATTGTAGGTCTATTCCTTATCTTTCAAGGGACAACAAGATCACCAAAATCCGATATATGTTGCTCAAGTTATGCTCTGCGCAAGACAACAAGGTCGGGATGAGTGAAAAATCCGAAAATTAACAATGTTTAGCAATTAAGCCCAATAATGTAAAAGCAAAAACAATGATTATAAAAGTTGTCTAATTTTCGTCCCTCTCTAGCTTGTGCGGTTGTAAACTGCTATTTATTCTTATTAATCCTGACCTAACCCAAGACCGAATTAAGGGCCTTTGAATAAGGTTTCCAACAAGGTATCATATGCCTTATTTGGGCTTAGGATGAGTAAGTTAGGCCCATTTAAGTGAAGGAATTTCATGGACTGCGCATTGATCCCCGCTAGAGAACTCGGGACCTAATTTAGCCTTGATTTTGGCCTAATTTGACAATCCTTTTGAAATCTGAAATTGTAGGTCTCTTCCTTATCTTTTTAGGGACAGCAAGATCACCAAAATCCGATATCTGTAGCTCTAGTTATGCTCTGCGCAAGGCAACAAGGTCAGGATGAGTGAAAAATCCGAAAATTAACAATGTTTAGCAATTTAGCCAAATTAAGCCCAATAATGTAAAAGCAAAAACAACGATTGGTAAAGTTGTCTAATTTCCATATGTCTCTGGCTTGTGCGGCTGTACACTGCTATTTATGCTTATTAATCCTGACCTAACCCAAGACCAAATTAAGGGCCTTTGAATAAGGTTTCCAACAAGGTATCATATGCCTTATTTGGGCTTAGGATGAGTAAGTTAGGCCCATTTAAGTGAAGGAATTTCATGGACTGCGCATTGATCCCCGCTAGAGAACTCGGGACCTAATTTAGCCTTGATTTTGGCCTAATTTGACAATCCTTTTGAAATCTGAAAATGTAGGTCTCTTCCTTATCTTTTTAGGGACAGCAAGATCATCAAAATCCGATATCTGTAGCTCTAGTTATGCTCGCGGCAAGACAAGAAGGTCAGGATGAGTGAAAAATCCGAAAATTAACAATGTTTAGTAATTAAGCCCAATAATGTAAAAGCAAAAATAATGATTGTAAAAGTTACTTAATTTCCGTCTCTCTCATACTTGTGCGGCTGTAAACTGCTATTTATGCTTACTAATCCAGACCTCACCCTAGACTAAATGAAGTGCCTCTGAATAAGCTTTCCAACAAGGTATCATATGTCTTAATTGGGCTTAAGATGAGTAAGTTAGGCCCATTTAAGTGAAGGAATATCATGGAAGGCGCACGATCCGCGCTAGAGAACTCGGGACCCAATTTAGCCTTGATTTTTCCCTAATTTGACAATTCTTGTGAAACCTGAAATTGTAGGTCTCTTCCTTATCTTTCTAGGGACAACAAGATCACCAAAATCCGATATATGTTGCTCAAGTTATGCTCATGCGAAGACAACAAGGTCGGGATGAGTGAAAAATCCGAAAATTAACAATGTTTAGCAATTAAGCCCAATAATGTAAAAGCAAAAATAATGATTGTAAAAGTTGTCTAATTTTCGCCTCTCTAGCTTGTGCGGTTGTAAATTGCTATTTATTCTTATTAATCCCGACCTAACCCAAGACCAAATTAAGGGCCTTTGAATAAGGTTTCCAACAAGGTATCATATGCCTTATTTGGGCTTAGGATGAGTAAGTTAGGCCCATTTAAGTGAAGGAATTTCATGGATCACGCATTGATCCCCGCTAGAGAACTCGGGACCTAATTTAGCCTTGATTTTGGCCTAATTTGACAATCCTTTTGAAATCTGAAATTGTAGGTCTCTTCCTTATCTTTTTAGGGACAGCAAGATCACCAAAATCCGATATCTGTAGCTCTAGTTATGCTCTGCGCAAGGCAACAAGGTCAGGATGAGTGAAAAATCCGAAAATTAACAATGTTTAGCAATTTAGCCAAATTAAGCCCAATAATGTAAAAGCAAAAACAACGATTGGTAAAGTTGTCTAATTTCCATATGTCTCTGGCTTGTGCGGCTGTACACTGCTATTTATGCTTATTAATCCTGACCTAACCCAAGACCAGATTAAGGGCCTTTGAATAAGGTTTCCAACAAGGTATCATATGCCTTATTTGGGCTTAGGATGAGTAAGTTAGGCCCATTTAAGTGAAGGAATTTCATGGACTGCGTATTGATCCCCGCTAGAGAACTCGGGACCTAATTTAGCCTTGATTTTGGCCTAATTTGACAATCCTTTTGAAATCTGAAATTGTAGGTCTCTTCCTTATCTTTTTAGGGACAGCAAGATCATCAAAATCCGATATCTGTAGCTCTAGTTATGCTCTGTGCAAGACAAGAAGGTCAGGATGAGTGAAAAATCCGAAAATTAACAATGTTTAGTAATTAAGCCCAATAATGTAAAAGCAAAAATAATGATTGTAAAAGTTACTTAATTTCCGTCTCTCTCATACTTGTGCGGCTGTAAACTGCTATTTATGCTTATTAATCCTTACCTAACCCTAGACTAAATTAAGTGCCTCAGAATAAGCTTTCCAACAAGGTATCATATGTCTTAATTGGGCTTAAGATGAGTAAGTTAGGCCCATTTAAGTGAAGGAATATCAAGCAGTGCGCACTGATCCGCGCTAGAGAACTCGGGACCCAATTTAGCCTTGATTTTTTCCGAATTTGACAATTCTTGTGAAACCTGAAATTGTAGGTCTATTCCTTATCTTTCTAGGGACAACAAGATCACCAAAATCCGATATATGTTGCTCAAGTTATGCTCTGTGCAAGACAACAAGGTCAGGATGAGTGAAAAATCCGAAAATTAACAATGTTTAGCAATTAAGCCCAATAATGTAAAAGCAAAAACAATGATTATAAAAGTTGTCTAATTTTCGTCTCTCTCTAGCTTGTGCAGTTGTAAACTGCTATTTATTCTTATTAATCCTGACCTAACCCAAGACCAAATTGAGGGCCTTTGAATAAGGTTTCCAACAAGGTATCATATGCCTTATTTGGGCTTAGGATGAGTAAGTTAGGCCCATTTAAGTGAAGGAATTTCATGGACTGCGCATTGATCCCCGCTAGAGAACTCGGGACCTAATTTAGCCTTGATTTTGGCCTAATTTGACAATCCTTTTGAAATCTGAAATTGTAGGTCTCTTCCTTATCTTTTTAGGGACAGCAAGATCATCAAAATCCGATATCTGTAGCTCTAGTTATGCTCTAGGCAAAGACAAGAAGGTCAGGATGAGTGAAAAATCCGAAAATTAACAATGTTTAGTAATTAAGCCCAATAATGTAAAAGCAAAAATAATGATTGTAAAAGTTACTTAATTTCCGTCTCTCTCATACTTGTGCGGCTGTAAACTGCTATTTATGCTTATTAATCCTTACCTAACCCTAGACTAAATTAAGTGCCTCTGAATAAGCTTTCCAACAAGGTATCATATGTCTTAATTGGGCTTAAGATGAGTAAGTTAGGCCCATTTAAGTGAAGGAATATCAAGCAAGTGCACGATCCGCGCTAGAGAACTCGGGACCCAATTTAGCCTTGATTTTTTCCGAATTTGACAATTCTTGTGAAACCTGAAATTGTAGGTCTATTCCTTATCTTTCTAGGGACAACAAGATCACCAAAATCCGATATATGTTGCTCAAGTTATGCTCTGCGCAAGACAACAAGGTCAGGATGAGTGAAAAATCCGAAAATTAACAATGTTTAGCAATTAAGCCCAATAATGTAAAAGCAAAAACAATGATTATAAAAGTTGTCTAATTTTCGTCTCTCTCTAGCTTGTGCGGTTGTAAACTGCTATTTATTCTTATTAATCCTGACCTAACCCAAGACCGAATTAAGGGCCTTTGAATAAGGTTTCCAACAAGGTATCATATGCCTTATTTGGGCTTAGGATGAGTAAGTTAGGCCCATTTAAGTGAAGGAATTTCATGGACTGCGCATTGATCCCCGCTAGAGAACTCGGGACCTAATTTAGCCTTGATTTTGGCCTAATTTGACAATCCTTTTGAAATCTGAAATTGTAGGTCTCTTCCTTATCTTTTTAGGGACAGCAAGATCACCAAAATCCGATATCTGTAGCTCTAGTTATGCTCTGCGCAAGGCAACAAGGTCAGGATGAGTGAAAAATCCGAAAATTAACAATGTTTAGCAATTTAGCCAAATTAAGCCCAATAATGTAAAAGCAAAAACAACGATTGGTAAAGTTGTCTAATTTCCATATGTCTCTGGCTTGTGCGGCTGTACACTGCTATTTATGCTTATTAATCCTGACCTAACCCAAGACCAAATTAAGGGCCTTTGAATAAGGTTTCCAACAAGGTATCATATGCCTTATTTGGGCTTAGGATGAGTAAGTTAGGCCCATTTAAGTGAAGGAATTTCATGGACTGCGTATTGATCCCCGCTAGAGAACTCGGGACCTAATTTAGCCTTGATTTTGGCCTAATTTGACAATCCTTTTGAAATCTGAAATTGTAGGTCTCTTCCTTATCTTTTTAGGGACAGCAAGATCATCAAAATCCGATATCTGTAGCTCTAGTTATGCTCTGTGCAAGACAAGAAGGTCAGGATGAGTGAAAAATCCGAAAATTAACAATGTTTAGTAATTAAGCCCAATAATGTAAAAGCAAAAATAATGATTGTAAAAGTTACTTAATTTCCGTCTCTCTCATACTTGTGCGGCTGTAAACTGCTATTTATGCTTATTAATCCTTACCTAACCCTAGACTAAATTAAGTGCCTCAGAATAAGCTTTCCAACAAGGTATCATATGTCTTAATTGGGCTTAAGATGAGTAAGTTAGGCCCATTTAAGTGAAGGAATATCAAGCAGTGCGCACTGATCCGCGCTAGAGAACTCGGGACCCAATTTAGCCTTGATTTTTTCCGAATTTGACAATTCTTGTGAAACCTGAAATTGTAGGTCTATTCCTTATCTTTCTAGGGACCGCAAGATCACCAAAATCCGATATATGTTGCTCAAGTTATGCTCGCGGCAAGGCAACAAGGTCAGGATGAGCGAAAAATCCGAAAATTAACAATGTTTAGCAATTAAGCCCAATAATGTAAAAGCAAAAACAATGATTATAAAAGTTGTCTAATTTTCGTCTCTCTCTAGCTTGTGCGGTTGTAAACTGCTATTTATTCTTATTAATCCTGACCTAACCCAAGACCAAATTAAGGGCCTTTGAATAAGGTTTCCAACAAGGTATCATATGCCTTATTTGGGCTTAGGATGAGTAAGTTAGGCCCATTTAAGTGAAGGAATTTCATGGACTGCGTATTGATCCCCGCTAGAGAACTCGGGACCTAATTTAGCCTTGATTTTGGCCTAATTTGACAATCCTTTTGAAATCTGAAATTGTAGGTCTCTTCCTTATCTTTTTAGGGACAGCAAGATCATCAAAATCCGATATCTGTAGCTCTAGTTATGCTCTGTGCAAGACAAGAAGGTCAGGATGAGTGAAAAATCCGAAAATTAACAATGTTTAGTAATTAAGCCCAATAATGTAAAAGCAAAAATAATGATTGTAAAAGTTACTTAATTTCCGTCTCTCTCATACTTGTGCGGCTGTAAACTGCTATTTATGCTTATTAATCCTTACCTAACCCTAGACTAAATTAAGTGCCTCTGAATAAGCTTTCCAACAAGGTATCATATGTCTTAATTGGGCTTAAGATGAGTAAGTTAGGCCCATTTAAGTGAAGGAATATCAAGCAGTGCGCACTGATCCGCGCTAGAGAACTCGGGACCCAATTTAGCCTTGATTTTTTCCGAATTTGACAATTCTTGTGAAACCTGAAATTGTAGGTCTATTCCTTATCTTTCTAGGGACAACAAGATCACCAAAATCCGATATATGTTGCTCAAGTTATGCTCAGCAAAGACAACAAGGTCGGGATGAGTGAAAAATCCGAAAATTAACAATGTTTAGCAATTAAGCCCAATAATGTAAAAGCAAAAACAATGATTGTAAAAGTTGTCTAATTTTCGCTCTCTCTCTAGCTTGTGCGGTTGTAAACTGCTATTTATGCTTATTAATCCTGACCTAACCCAAGACCAAATTAAGGGCCTTTGAATAAGGTTTCCAACAAGGTATCATATGCCTTAATTGGGCTTAGGATGAGTAAGTTAGGGCCATTTAAGTGAAGGAATTTCATGGACTGTTCTCTGTTCCGCGCCAGAGAACTCGGGACCTAATTTAGCCTTGATTTTGGCCTAATTTGACAATCCTTTTGAAACCAGAAATTGTAGGTCTCTTCCTTATCTTTCTAGGGACAGCAAGATCACCAAAATCCGAAATCCGTAGCTCTAGTTATCCTCTCGCAAGGCAACAAGGTCGGGATGAGTGAAAAATCCGAAAATTAACAATGTTTAGCAATTTAGCCAAATTAAGCCCAATAATGTAAAAGCAAAAACAACGATTGGTAAAGTTGTCTAATTTCCATATGTCTCTCTGCTTGTGCGGTTGTAAACTGCTATTTATGCTTATTAATCCTGACCTAACCCAAGACCAAATTAAGGGCCTTTGAATAAGGTTTCCAACAAGGTATCATATGCCTTATTTGGGCTTAGGATGAGTAAGTTAGGCCCATTTAAGTGAAGGAATTTCATGGACTGCGCATTGATCCCCGCTAGAGAACTCGGGACCTAATTTAGCCTTGATTTTGGCCTAATTTGACAATCCTTTTGAAACCTGAAATTGTAGGTCTCTTCCTTATCTTTCTAGGGACAGCAAGATCACCAAAATCCGATATCCGTAGCTCTAGTTATCCTCTACGCAAGACAAGAAGGTCAGGTTGAGTGAAAAATCCGAAAATTAACAATGTTTAGAAATTAAGCCCAATAATGTAAAAGCAAAAATAATGATTGTAAAAGTTACTTAATTTCCGTCTCTCTCTTGTTTGTGCGGCTGTAAACTGCTATTTATGCTTATTAATCCTTACCTAACCCAAGCCTATAATAAGCGCCTCTGAATACGCTTTCCAACAAGGTATCATATGCCTTAATTGGGCTTAAGATGAGTAAGTTAGGCCCATTTAAGTGAAGGAATATCAAGCGATCTTGATCGATCCGCGCCAGAGAACTCGGGACCCAATTTAGCCTTGATTTTTTCCGAATTTGACAATTCTTGTGAAACCTGAAATTGTAGGTCTCTTCCTTATCTTTCTAGGGACAACAAGATCACCAAAATCCGATATCTGTAGCTCTAGTTATGCTCTGCGCAAGGCAACAAGGTCAGGATGAGCGAAAAATCCGAAAATTAACAATGTTTAGCAATTAAGCCCAATAATGTAAAAGCAAAAACAATGATTATAAAAGTTGTCTAATTTTCGTCTCTCTCTAGCTTGTGCGGTTGTAAAATGCTATTTATTCTTATTAATCCTGACCTAACCCAAGACCAAATTGAGGGCCTTTGAATAAGGTTTCCAACAAGGTATCATATGCCTTATTTGGGTTTAGGATGAGTAAGTTAGGCCCATTTAAGTGAAGGAATTTCATGGACTGCGCATTGATCCCCGCTAGAGAACTCGGGACCTAATTTAGCCTTGATTTTGGCCTAATTTGACAATCCTTTTGAAATCTGAAATTGTAGGTCTCTTCCTTATCTTTTTAGGGACAGCAAGATCATCAAAATCCGATATCTGTAGCTCTAGTTATGCTCTGTGCAAGACAAGAAGGTCAGGATGAGTGAAAAATCCGAAAATTAACAATGTTTAGTAATTAAGCCCAATAATGTAAAAGCAAAAATAATGATTGTAAAAGTTACTTAATTTCCGTCTCTCTCATACTTGTGCGGCTGTAAACTGCTATTTATGCTTATTAATCCTTACCTAACCCTAGACTAAATTAAGTGCCTCTGAATAAGCTTTCCAACAAGGTATCATATGTCTTAATTGGGCTTAAGATGAGTAAGTTAGGCCCATTTAAGTGAAGGAATATCAAGCAGTGCGCACTGATCCGCGCTAGAGAACTCGGGACCCAATTTAGCCTTGATTTTTTCCGAATTTGACAATTCTTGTGAAACCTGAAATTGTAGGTCTATTCCTTATCTTTCTAGGGACAACAAGATCACCAAAATCCGATATCTGTTACTCAAGTTATGCTCTGCGTAAGACAACAACGTCAGGATGAGTGAAAAATCCGAAAATTAACAATGTTTAGCAATTAAGCCCAATAATGTAAAAGCAAAAACAATGATTGTAAAAGTTGTCTAATTTTCGTCTCTCTCTAGCTTGTGCGGCTGTAAACTGCTATTTATGCTTACTAATCCTGACCTAACCCTAGACCAAATTAAGGGCCTCTGAATAACTTTCCAACAAGGTATCATATGCCTTAATTGGGCTTAAGATGAGTATGTTAGGCCCATTTAAGTGAAGGAACATCATGGACTGCGCACTGATCAGCGCCAGAGAACTCGGGACCCAATTTAGCCTTGATTTTGGCATTATTTAACAATTCTTGTGAAACCTGAAATTGTAGGTCTCTTCCTTATCTTTCTAGGGACAACAAGATCACCAAAATCCGATATCTGTAGCTCTAGTTATGCTCTGCGCAAGGCAACAAGGTCAGGATGAGTGAAAAATCCGAAAATTAACAATGTTTAGCAATTTAGCCAAATTAAGCCCAATAATGTAAAAGCAAAAACAACGATTGGTAAAGTTGTCTAATTTCCATCTGTCTCTGGCTTGTGCGGCTGTAAACTGCTATTTATGCTTATTAATCCCGACCTAACCCTAGACCAAATTAAGGGCCTCTGAATAAGCTTTCCAACAAGGTATCATATGCCTTAATTGGGCTTAAGATGAGTAAGTTAGGCCCATTTAAGTGAAAGAATTTCATGGACTGCGCACTGATCCCCACCAGAGAACTCGGGACCCAATTTAGCCCTGATTTTGGCCTAATTTGACAATTCTTTTGAAACCTGAAATTGTAGGTCTCTTCCTTATCTTTCTAGGGACTGCAAGATCACCAAAATCCGATATCCGTAGCTCAAGTTATGCTCTGCGAAACACAACAAGGTCAGGATGAGTGAAAAATCCGAAAATTAACAATGTTTAGTAATTAAGCCCAATAATGTAAAAGCAAAAACAATGATTGTAAAAGTTGTCTAATTTTCGTCTCTCTCTGGCTTGTGGGGCTGTAAACTGATATTTATGCTTAGTAATCCTGACCTAACCCTAGACCAAATTAAGGGCCTCTGAATAAGCTTTCCAACAAGGTATCATATGCCTTAATTGGGCTTAAGATGAGTAAGTTCGGCCCATTTAAGTGAAGGAACATCATGGACCGCGCAGTGATCCGCGACAGAGAACCCGAGACCCAATTTAGCCTTGATTTGGCACAATTCGACAATTCTTGTGAAACCAGAAATTGTAGGTCTCTTCCTTATCTTTCTAGGGACAGCAAGATCACCAAAATCCGATATCTGTTGCTCAAGTTATGCTCTGCGTAAGACAACAAGGTCAGGATGAGTGAAAAATCTGAAAATTAATAATGTTTAGCAATTAAGCCCAATAATGTAAAAGCAAAAACAATGATTATAAAAGTTGTCTAATTTTCGTCTCTCTCTAGCTTGTGCGGTTGTAAACTGCTATTTATGCTTATTAATCCTGACCTAACCCAAGACCAAATTAAGGGCCTTTGAATAAGGTTTCCAACAAGGTATCATATGCCTTATTTGGGCTTAGGATGAGTAAGTTAGGCCCATTTAAGTGAAGGAATTTCATGGACTGCGCATTGATCCCCGCTAGAGAACTCGGGACCTAATTTAGCCTTGATTTTGGCCTAATTTGACAATCCTTTTGAAATCTGAAATTGTAGGTCTCTTCCTTATCTTTTTAGGGACAGCAAGATCACCAAAATCCGATATCTGTAGCTCTAGTTATGCTCTGCGCAAGGCAACAAGGTCGATGAGTGAAAATCCGAAATTAACAATGTTTAGATTTTAAGCCCAATTATGTATTAGCAAAAACAATGATTGTAAAGTTGTCTAATTTCTTTCTCTCTTGTGCGGCTGTACACTGCTATTTATGCTTATTAATCTGACCTAACCCAAGACCAAATTAAGGGCCTTTGAATAAGCTTTCCAACAAGGTATCATATGCCTTAATTGGGCTTAGGATGAGTAAGTTAGGCCCATTTAAGTGAAGGAATATCATGGATGCGATTGATCCCCGCTAGAGAACTCGGGACCTAATTTAGCCTTGATTTTGGCCTAATTTGACAATCCTTTGAAACCTGAAATTGTAGGTCTCTTCCTTATCTTTTTAGGGACAACAAGATCACCAAAATCCGATATCCGTAGCTCTAGTTATGCTCGAGCAAGACAAGAAGGTCAGGATGAGTGAAAAATCCGAAAATTAACAATGTTTAGAAATTAAGCCCAATAATGTAAAAGCAAAAACAATTATTGTAAAAGTTACTTAATTTCCGTCTCTCTCATAGTTGTGCGGCTGTAAACTGCTATTTATGCTTATTAGTACTTACCTAACCCTAGACTAAATTAAGTGACTCTGAATAAGCTTTCCAACAAGGTATCATATGCCTTAATTGGGCTTAAGATGAGTAAGTTAGGCCCATTTAAGTGAAGGAATATCAAGCAGTGCGCACTGATCCGCGCCAGAGAACTCGGGACCCAATTTAGCCTTGATTTTTTCCGAATTTGACAATTCTTGTGAAACCTGAAATTGTAGGTCTCCTCCTTATCTTTCTAGGGACAACAAGATCACCAAAATCCAATATTTGTAGCTCTAGTTATGCCCTGCGCAAGACAACAAGTCAGGATGAGTGAAAAATCCGAAAATTAACAATGTTTAGCAATTAAGCCCAATAATGTAAAAGCAAAAACAATGATTGTAAAAGTTGTCTAATTTTCGTCTCTCTCTAGCTTGTGCGGCTGTAAACTGCTATTTATGCTTACTAATCCTGACCTAACCCTAGACCAAATTAAGGGCCTCTGAATAACTTTCCAACAAGGTATCATATGCCTTAATTGGGCTTAAGATGAGTAAGTTAGGCCCATTTAAGTGAAGGAACATCATGGATCACAGACCGATCAGCGCCAGAGAACTCGGGACCCAAATTAGCCTTGATTTTGGCATTATTTAACAATTCTTGTGAAACCTGAAATTGTAGGTCTCTTCCTTATCTTTCTAGGGACAACAAGATCACCAAAATCCGATATCTGTAGCTCTAGTTATGCTCATAAGGCAACAAGGTCAGGATGAGCGAAAAATCTGAAAATTAACAATGTTTAGCAATTTAGCCAAATTAAGCCCAATAATGTAAAAGCAAAAACAACGATTGGTAAAGTTGCCTAATTTCCATCTGTCTCTGGCTTGTGCGGCTGTAAACTGCTATTTATGCTTATTAATCCCGACCTAACCCTAGACCAAATTAAGGGCCTCTGAATAAGCTTTCCAACAAGGTATCATATGCCTTAATTGGGCTTAAGATGAGTAAGTTAGGCCCATTTAAGTGAAAGAATTTCATGGACTGCGCACTGATCCCCACCAGAGAACTCGGGACCCAATTTAGCCCTGATTTTGGCCTAATTTGACAATTCTTTTGAAACCTGAAATTGTAGGTCTCTTCCTTATCTTTCTAGGGACTGCAAGATCACCAAAATCCGATATTTGTAGCTCTAGTTATGCTCTGCGCAAGACAACAAGGTCGGGGATGAGTGAAAAATCCGAAAATTAAAAATGTTTAGTAATTAAGCCCAATAATGTAAAAGCAAAAACAATGATTGTAAAAGTTGTCTAATTTTCGTCTCTCTCTGGCTTGTGGGGCTGTAAACTGATATTTATGCTTAGTAATCCTGACCTAACCCTAGACCAAATTAAGGGCCTCTGAATAAGCTTTCCAACAAGGTATCATATGCCTTAATTGGGCTTAAGATGAATAAGTTAGGCCCATTTAAGTGAAGGAACATCATGGACTGCGCACTGATCCGCGCCAGAGAACCCGAGACCCAATTTAGCCTTGATTTTGGCCTAATTTGACAACTCTACTGAAACCTGAAATTGTAGGTCTCTCCCTTATCTTTCTAGGGACAGCAAGATCACCAAAATCCGATATCTATAGCTATAGTTATCCTCTGCGCAAGGCAACAAGGTCAGGATGAGTGAAAAATCCGAAAATTAACAACGTTTATCAATTAAGCCCAATAATGTAAAAGCAAAAACAATGATTATAAAAGTTGTCTAATTTTCGTCTCTCTCTAGCTTGTGCGGTTGTAAACTGCTATTTATGCTTATTAATCCTGACCTAACCCAAGACCAAATTAAGGGCCTTTGAATAAGGTTTCCAACAAGGTATCATATGCCTTATTTGGGCTTAGGATGAGTAAGTTAGGCCCATTTAAGTGAAGGAATTTCATGGACTGCGCATTGATCCCCGCTAGAGAACTCGGGACCTAATTTAGCCTTGATTTTGGCCTAATTTGACAATCCTTTTGAAATCTGAAATTGTAGGTCTCTTCCTTATCTTTTTAGGGACAGCAAGATCACCAAAATCCGATATCTGTAGCTCTAGTTATGCTCTGCGCAAGGCAACAATGTCAGGATGGCTGAAAAATCCGAAAGTTAACAAAGTTTAGCAATTAAGCCCAATAATATAAAAGTAAAAACATTGATTATAAAAGTTGTCTAATTTTCATCTCTCTCTTGCTTGTGCGGCTGTAAACTGCTATTTATGGTTATTAATCCCGACCTAACCCTAGACGAAATTAAGGGCCTATGAATAAGCTTTCCAACAAGGTATCATATGCCTTAATTGGGCTTAAGATGAGTAAGTTAGGCCCACTTAAGTGAAGGAACATCATGGATCATGCGATCGATCCGCGCTAGAGAACTCGGGACCCAATTTAGCCTTGATTTTGGCCTAATTTGACAATCCTTTTGAAACCTGAAATTGTAGGTCTCTTCCTTATCTTTTTAGGGACAGCAAGATCACCAAAATCCGATATCCGTAGCTCTAGTTATGCTCTCACAAGACAACAAGGTCGGATGAGTGAAAAATCCGAAAATTAACAATGTTTAGCAATTAAGCCCAATAATGTAAAAGCAAAAAAATGATTGTAAAAGTTGCTAATTTTCGTCTCTCTCATATTATAAAAAAAAAAGAATAATTCAAAAGATCAAAGGAGAGAAAGAAGGAAAGAAAAAAAAAAAAAAAAAAAACGGAAAGAGAAAAAAAAAAATTAGAAATAGCCCAATAATGTAAAAGCAAAAACAATGATTGTAAAAGTTACTTAATTTCCGTCTCTCTCATACTTGTGCGGCTGTAAACTGCTATTTATGCTTATTAATCCTTACCTAACCCTAGACTAAATTAAGTGCCTCTGAATAAGCTTTCCAACAAGGTATCATATGTCTTAATTGGGCTTAAGATGAGTAAGTTAGGCCCATTTAAGTGAAGGAATATCAAGCAGTGCGCACTGATCCGCGCTAGAGAACTCGGGACCCAATTTAGCCTTGATTTTTTCCGAATTTGACAATTCTTGTGAAACCTGAAATTGTAGGTCTCTTCCTTATCTTTCTAGGGACAACAAGATCACCAAAATCCGATATCTGTTGCTCAAGTTATGCTCTGCGCAAGACAACAACGTCAGGATGAGTGAAAAATCCGAAAATTAACAATGTTTAGCAATTAAGCCCAATAATGTAAAAGCAAAAACAATGATTGTAAAAGTTGTCTAATTTTCGCTCTCTCTAGCTTGTGCGGCTGTAAACTGCTATTTATGCTTACTAATCCTGACCTAACCCTAGACCAAATTAAGGGCCTCTGAATAACTTTCCAACAAGGTATCATATGCCTTAATTGGGCTTAAGATGAGTATGTTAGGCCCATTTAAGTGAAGGAACATCATGGACTGCGCACTGATCAGCGCCAGAGAACTCGGGACCCAATTTAGCCTTGATTTTGGCATTATTTAACAATTCTTGTGAAACCTGAAATTGTAGGTCTCTTCCTTATCTTTCTAGGGACAACAAGATCACCAAAATCCGATATCTGTAGCTCTAGTTATGCTCTGCGCAAGGCAACAAGGTCAGGATGAGTGAAAAATCCGAAAATTAACAATGTTTAGCAATTTAGCCAAATTAAGCCCAATAATGTAAAAGCAAAAACAACGATTGGTAAAGTTGTCTAATTTCCATCTGTCTCTGGCTTGTGCGGCTGTAAACTGCTATTTATGCTTATTAATCCTGACCTAACCCTAGACCAAATTAAGGGCCTCTGAATAAGCTTTCCAACAAGGTATCATATGCCTTAATTGGGCTTAAGATGAGTAAGTTAGGCCCATTTAAGTGAAAGAATTTCATGGATCACAGACCGATCCCCACCGTGAGAACTCGGGACCCAATTTAGCCCTGATTTTGGCCTAATTTGACAATTCTTTTGAAACCTGAAATTGTAGGTCTCTTCCTTATCTTTCTAGGGACTGCAAGATCACCAAAATCCGATATCCGTAGCTCAAGTTATGCTCTGCGAAACACAACAAGGTCAGGATGAGTGAAAAATCCGAAAATTAACAATGTTTAGTAATTAAGCCCAATAATGTAAAAGCAAAAACAATGATTGTAAAAGTTGTCTAATTTTCGTCTCTCTCTGGCTTGTGGGGCTGTAAACTGATATTTATGCTTAGTAATCCTGACCTAACCCTAGACCAAATTAAGGGCCTCTGAATAAGCTTTCCAACAAGGTATCATATGCCTTAATTGGGCTTAAGATGAGTAAGTTCGGCCCATTTAAGTGAAGGAACATCATGGACCGCGCAGTGATCCGCGACAGAGAACCCGAGACCCAATTTAGCCTTGATTTGGCACAATTCGACAATTCTTGTGAAACCAGAAATTGTAGGTCTCTTCCTTATCTTTCTAGGGACAGCAAGATCACCAAAATCCGATATCTGTTGCTCAAGTTATGCTCTGCGCAAGACAACAAGGTCAGGATGAGTGAAAAATCTGAAAATTAACAATGTTTAGCAATTAAGCCCAATAATGTAAAAGCAAAAACAATGATTATAAAAGTTGTCTAATTTTCGTCTCTCTCTAGCTTGTGCGGTTGTAAACTGCTATTTATGCTTATTAATCCTGACCTAACCCAAGACCAAATTAAGGGCCTTTGAATAAGGTTTCCAACAAGGTATCATATGCCTTATTTGGGCTTAGGATGAGTAAGTTAGGCCCATTTAAGTGAAGGAATTTCATGGACTGCGCATTGATCCCCGCTAGAGAACTCGGGACCCAATTTAGCCTTGATTTTGGCCGAATTTGACAATCCTTGTGAAACCTGAAATTGTAGGTCTCTTCCTTATCTTTTTAGGGACAGCAAGATCATCAAAATCTGATATCTGTAGCTCTTGTTATGCTCATGCAAGGCAACAAGGTCGGGATGAGTGAAAAATCCGAAAATTAACAATGTTTAGCAATTGCCAAATTAAGCCCAATAATGTAAAAGCAAAAACAATGATTGTAAAAGTTGTCTTAATTTCCATTGTCTCTCATAGTTGTGCGGCTGTAAACTGCTATTTATGCTTATTAATCCTGACCTAACCCAAGACCAAATTAAGGGCCTCTGAATAAGCTTTCCAACAAGGTATCATATGCCTTAATTGGGCTTAAGATGAGTAAGTTAGGCCCATTTAAGTGAAGGAATATCATGGACTGCGCACTGATCCGCGCTAGAGAACTCGGGACCCAATTTAGCCTTGATTTTGACCTAATTTGACAATTCTTTCTAAACCTGAAATTGTAGGTCTTTTGCTAATCTTTCTATAGACAGCAAGATCATCAAAATCCGATTTCTGTAGCTCAAATTATACTCTACGAAACACAACAAGGTCGGGATGAGTGAAAAATCCGAAAATTAACAATGTTTAGTAATTAAGCCCAATAATGTAAAAGCAAAAACAATGATTTTAAAAGTTGTTTAATTTCCGTCTCTCTCTGGGTTGTGCTGCTGTATATTGCAATTTATGCTTATTAATCCTGACCTAACCCTAGACCAAATTAAGGGCCTCTGAAGAAGCTTTCCAACAAGGTATCATATGCCTTAATTGGGCTTACGATGAGTAAGTTAGGCCCATTTAAGTGAAGGAACATCATGTACTGCGCACTGATCCGCGGTAGAGAACTCGAGACCCAATTTAGCCTTGATTTTGGTCTAATTTGACAATTCATATGAAACCTGAAATTGTAGGTCTCTTCCTTATCATTCTAGGGACTGCAAGATCACCAAAATCTGATATCTGTAGCTGTAGTTATGCTCTGGTAAAACAACAAGGTCGGGAATAGTGAAAAATCCAAAAATTCACAATGTTTAGCAATTGAGCCCAATAATGTAAAAGCAAAAACAATGATTGTAAAAGTTGTCTAATTTCCGTCTCTCTCTGGCTTGTGCGACTATAAACTGCTATTTATGCTTATTAATCCTGGAGTAACCCTCGAACAAATTAAGGGCCTCTGAATAAGCTTTTCAACAAGGTATCATATGCCTTAATTGGGCTTAAGATGAGTAAATTAGACCCATTTAAGTGAAGGACTATCATGGATCACAGACCGATCCGCCGTGAGAACTCGGGACCCAATTTATCCTTGATTTTGTCCTAATCTGATAATTCTTGTGAAACCTGAAATTGTAGGTCTTTTCCTTATCTTTCTAGGGACAACAAGATCACCAAACTCCGATATCGGCAGCGCTAGTTCTGCTCTGCGCAGGAAACAAGGTCAGGATGAGTGAAAAATCCAAAAATTAACAATGTTTAGCAATTAAGCCCATAATGTAAAAGCAAAAACAATGATTGTAAAAGTTGTCTAATTTTCGTCTCTCTCTAGCTTGTGCGGCCGTAAACTGCTATTTATGCTTATTATTAATCCTGACCTAACCCAAGACCAAATTAAGGGCCTTTGAATAAGCTTTACAACAAGGTATCATATGCCTTAATTGGGCTTAAGATGAGTATGTTAGGCCCATTTAAGTGAAGGAACATCATGGATCATGCATTGATCCCCGCTAGAGAACTCGGGACCCAATTTAGCCTTGATTTTGGCCTAATTTGACAATCCTTTTGAAACCTGAAATTGTAGGTCTCTTCCTTATCTTTTTAGGGACAGCAAGATCACCAAAATCCGATATCTGTAGCTCTAGTTATGCTCGCGTAAAGACAACAAGGTCGGGATGAGTGAAAAATCCGAAAATTAACAATGTTTAGCAATTAAGCCCAATAATGTAAAAGCAAAAACAATGATTGTAAAAGTTACTTAATTTCCGTCTCTCTCATACTTGTGCGGCTTTAAACTGCTATTTATGCTTATTAATCCTTACCTAACCCTAGACCAAATTAAGGGCCTCTGAATAAGCTTTCCAACAAGGTATCATATGTCTTAATTGGGCTTAAGATGAGTAAGTTAGGCCCATTTAAGTGAAGGAATATCATGGATCAAGCACCGATCCGCGCCTAGAGAACTCGCGATCCAATTTAGCCTTGATTTTTGCCTAATTTGACAATTCTTGTGAAACCTGAAATTGTAGGTCTCTTCCTTATCTTTCTTGGGACAACAAGATCACCAAAATCCGATATCTGTAGCTCCAGTTATGCTCTGCGCAAGACAACAAGGTCAGGATGAGTGAAAAATCCGAAAATTAACAATGTTTAGCAATTAAGCCCAATAATGTAAAAGCAAAAACAATGATTGTAAAAGTTGTCTAATTTTCGCCTCTCTCTAGCTTGTGCGGCTGTAAAACTGCTATTTATGCTTACTAATCCAGACCTAACCCAAGACCAAATTAAGGGACTCTGAATAAGCTTTCCAACAAGGTATCATATGCCTTAATTGGGCTTAAGATGAGTATGTTAGGCCCATTTAAGTAAAGGAACATCATGGATCACAGACCGATCCGCGCCGGAGAACTCGGGACCCAATTTAGCCTTGATTTTGTCATTATTTGACAATTCTTGTGAAACATGAAATTGTAGGTCTCTTCCTTATCTTTCTAGGGACAACAAGATCACCAAAATCCGATATCCGTAGCTCTAGTTATGCTCTATACAAGGCAACAAGGTCGGGATGAGTGAAAAATCCGAAAATTAACAATGTTTAGCAATTTAGCCAAATAAGCCCAATAATGTAAAAGCAAAAACAATGATTGTAAAAGTTGCCTAATTTCCATCTGTCTATGGCTTGTATGGCTGTAAACTGTTATTTATGCTTATTAATCATGACCCAACTCTTGACCAAATTAAGGGCCTCTGAATAAGATTTCCAACAAGGTATCATATGCCTTAATTGGGCTGAAGATCAGTAAGTTAGACCCTTTAAGTGAAGGAATTTCATGGATCATGACCGATCCACACCAGAGAACTCGGGACCCAATTTAGCCTTGATTTTGGCCTAATTTGACAATTCTTTGGCAACCTGAAATTGTAGGTCTCTTCCTTATCTTTCTAGGGACAGCAAGATCACCAAAATCCGATATCAGTAGCTCTAGTTATGCTCTTCGAAACACAACAAGCTCAGGATGAGTGAAAAATACGTAAATTAAAAATGTTTAGTAATTAAGCCCAATAATGTAAAAGCAAAAACGATGATTGTAAAAGTTGTCTAATTTTCGTCTCTCTCTGGCTTGTGGGGCTGTAAACTGATATTTATGCTTATTAATCCTGACCTAACCCTAGACCAAATTAAGGGCCTCTGAATAAGCTTTCCAACAAGGTATCATATGCCTTAATTGGGCTTAAGATGAGTAAGTTAGGCCCATTTAAGTGAAGGAACATCATGGACTGCGCAGCGATCCGCGACAGAGAACCCGAGACCCAATTTAGCCTTGATTTTGGCCTAATTTGACAATTCTTGTGAAACCTGAAATTGTAGGTCTCTTCCTTATCTTTCTAGGGACAGCAAGATCACAAAAATCGGATACTGTAGCTCAAGTTATGCACTGCGCAAGGCAACAAGGTGATGATGAGTGAAAAATATGAAAATTTACAATGTTTAGCAATTAAGCCCATTAATGTAAAAGCAAAAACAATGATTGTAAAAGTTATCTAATTGCCGTCTCTCTCTGGCTTGTGCGGTTGTAAACTGCTATTTATGCTTATTAATCCTGACCTAACCCAAGACCAAATTAAGGGCCTTTGAATAAGGTTTCCAACAAGGTATCATATGCCTTATTTTGGCTTAGGATGAGTAAGTTAGGCCCATTTAAGTGAAGGAATTTCATGTATTGCGCATTGATCCCCGCTAGAGAACTCGGGACCTAATTTAGCCTTGATTTTGGCCTAATTTGACAATCCTTTTGAAACCTGAAATTGTAGGTCTCTTCCTTATCTTTTTAGGGACAGCAAGATCATCAAAATCCGATATCTGTAGCTCTAGTTATGCTCTATGCAAAACAAGAAGGTCAGGATGAGTGAAAAATCCGAAAATTAACAATGTTTAGAAATTAAGCCCAATAATGTAAAAGCAAAAACAATGATTGTAAAAGTTGTCTAATTTCCGTCTCTCTCATACTTTTGCGGCTGTAAACTGCTATTTATGCTTATTAATACTTACCTAACCCTAGACTAAATTAAGTGCCTCTGAATAAGCTTTCCAACAAGGTATCATATGCCTTAATTGGGCTTAAGATGAGTAAGTTAGGCCCATTTAAGTGAAGGAACATCATGGATCTGCGCATCGATCCGCGCCCGAGAACTCGGAACCCAATTTAGCCTTGATTTTGGCCTAATTTGACAATTCTTGTGAAACCTGAAATTGTAGGTCTCCTCCTTATGTTTCTAGGGACAACAAGATCACCAAAATCCAATATCTGTTGCTCAAGTTATGCTCTGCGCAAGACAACAACGTCAGGATGAGTGAAAAATCCGAAAATTAACAATGTTTAGCAATTAAGCCCAATAATGTAAAAGCAAAAACAATGATTGTAAAAGTTGGCTAATTTTCATCTCTCTCTAGCTTGTGCTGCTGTAAACTGCTATTTATGCTTACTAATCCTGACCTAACCCTAGACCAAATTAAGGGCCTCTGAATAACTTTCCAACAAGGTATCATATGCCTTAATTGGGCTTAAGATGAGTATGTTAGGCCCATTTAAGTGAAGGAACATCATGGACTGCGCACTGATCAGCGCCAGAGAACTCGGGACCCAATTTATCCTTGATTTTGGCATTATTTAACAATTCTTATGAAACCTGAAATTGTAGGTCTCTTCCTTATCTTTCTAGGGACAACAATATCACCAAAATCTGATATTTGTAGCTCTAGTTATGCTCTGCGCAAGGCAACAAGGTCAGGATGAGTGAAAAATCCGAAAATTAACAATGTTTAGCAATTTAGCCAAATTAAGCCCAATAATGTAAAAGAAAAAAAAACGATTGGTAAGGTTGTCTAATTTCCATATATCTCTGGCTTGTGCGGCTGTAAACTGCTATTTATGCTTATTAATCCTGACCTAACCCTAGACCAAATTAAGGGCCTCTGAATAAGCTTTACAACAAGGTATCATATGCCTTAATTGGGCTTAAGATGAGTAAGTTAGGCCCATTTAAGTGAAAGAATTTCATGGATCACGCACCGATCCCCACCGGAGAACTCGGGGACCCAATTTATAGCCTTGATTTTGGCCTAATTTGACAATTCTTGTGAAACCTGAAATTGTAGGTCTCTTCCTTATCTTTCTAGGGACAGCAAGATTACCAAAATCCGATATATGTTGCTCTAGATATGCTCTGCGCAAGGGCACAAGGTCAGGATGAGTGAAAAATCCGAAAATTAACAATGTTTGGCAATTAAACCCAATAATGTAAAAGCAAAAACAATGATTGTAAAAGTTGTCTAATTTTCGTCTCTCTCTTCCTGGTGCGGCGGTAAACTGCTATTTATGCTTATTAATCCTGGCCTCACCCTATACCAAATTAAGGGCCTCTTATTAAGCTATCCAACAAGGTATCATATGCCTTAATTGGGCTTAAGATGAATAAGTTAGCCCCATTTATGTGAAGGAACATCATGGACCGTGTACTAATCAGCGCCAGATAACTCGGTACCCAATTTAGCCTTGATTTTGGCCTAATTTGACAATTCTTGTGAAACCTGAAATTGTAGGTCTCTTCCTTATCTTTCTAGGGACATCAAGATCACCAAAATCCGATAACTGTAGCTCTAGTTATGCTCTGCGCAAGGCAACAAGGCCAGGATGAGTGAAAAATCCGAAATTTCACAATGTTTATCAATTAAGCCCAATAATGTAAAAGCAAAAACAATGATTGTAAAAGTTGTGTTAATTTCCATCCGTCTCTGGCTTTTGCGGCTGTAAACTGCTATTTATGCTTATTAATCCTGACCTAACCCTAGACCAAATTAAGGGCCTCTGAATAAGCCTTCCAACAAGGTATCATATGCCTTAATTGGGCTTAAGATGAGTAAGTTAGGCCCATTTAAGTGAAGGAACATCATGGACTGCGCACTGATCCGTGCCAGAGAACTCGAGACCCAATTTAGCCTTGATTTTGGCTTAATTAGAAAATTCTTGTGAAACCTGAAATTGTAGGTCTCCTCCTTATCTTTCTAGGGACAGCAAGATCACCAAAATCCAATATCTGTAGCTCTAGTTATGCTCTGCGCAAGACAACAAGGTCAGGATGAGTGAAAAATCTGAAAATTAACAATGTTTAGTAACTAAGCCCAATTAAGCCCAATAATGTAAAAGCAAAAACAATGATTGTAAAAGTTGTCTAATTTTCGTCTCTCTGGATGTGCGGCTTTAAACCGTTATTTATGCTTATTAATCGTGACCTAACCCTAGACCAAATTAAGAGCCTCTGAATAAGCTTTCCAACAAGGTATCGTTTGCCTTAATTGGGCTTAAGATGAGTAAGTTAGGCCCATTTAAGTGAAGGAAAATCATGGATTGCGCACTGATCCGCGACAAAGAACTCGGGACCCAATTTTGCCCTGATTTTGGCATAATTTGACAATTCTTGTGAAACCAGAAATTGTAGGTCTCTTCCTTATCTTTCTAGGGACAGCAAGATCACCAAAATCCGATATCTGTAGCTCTAGTTATGCTCTATGCAAGGCAACAAGGTCAGGATGAGTGAAAAATCCGAAAATTAACAATGTTTAGCAATTAGGCCCAACAATGTAAAAGCAAAAACAATAATTGTAAAAGTTGCTTAACTTCCGTCTCTCTCTGGCTTGTACGGCTATAAACTGCTATTTATGCTTATTAATCCTGACCTAATCCTAGACCAAATTAAGGGCCTCTGAATAAGCTTTCCAACAAGGTATCATATCCCTTAATTGGACTTAAGATGAGTAAGTTAGGCCCATTTAAGTGAAGGAACATCATGGACAGCTCACTAATCCGCGCCAGAGAACTCGGGACCCAATTTAGACTTGATTTGGGCCTAATTTGACAACTCTTGTGAAACCTGAAATTGTAGGTCTCTTCCTAATCTTTCTAGGGACAGCAAGATCACCAAAATCCGATATCTGTAGCTCAAGTTATGCTCTCTCAAGGCAACAAGGTCGGGATGAGTGAAAAATCCAAAAAGTAACAATGTTTAGCAATTAAGCCCAAATAAGCCCAATAATGTAAAAAGGAAAAACAATGATTGTAAAAGTTGTCTAATTTCCATCTCTCTAAGGCTTGTACGGTTGTAAAATGCTATTTATGCTTATTAATCCTGACCTAACCCTAAGACCAAATTAAGGGCTCTCGAATAAGCTTTCCAACAAGGTATCATATGCCTTAATTGGGCTTAAGATGAGTAAGTTAGGCCCATTTAAGATAAATGAACATCATGGATCACACTGATCCGCGCCGAGAACTCGGGACCCAATTTAGCCTTGATTTTGGCCTAATTTGACAATTATTGTGAACACCTGAAATAGTAGGTATCTTCCTTATCTTTCTAGGGACAAGCAAGATCACCAAAATCCGATATCTCGTAGCTCTAGTTATGCTCTCCGCAAGGCAACAAGGTCGGATGAGTGAAAAATCCAAAATTAACAATGTTTAGCAATTAAGCCCAACAATGTAAAAGCAAAAACAATGATTGTAAAAGTTGCTTAATTTCCGTCTCTCTCTCTGGCTTGTGCGGCTGTAAACTGCTATTTATGCTTATTAATCCTGACCTAACCCTAGACCAAATTAAGGGCCTCTGAATAAGCTTTCCAACAAGGTATCATATGCCTTAATTGGGCTTAAGATGAGTAAGTTAGGCCCATTTAAGTGAAGGAACATCATGGACTGCGCACTGATCCACGCCAGAGAACTCGGGACCCAATTTAGCCTTGATTTTGGCCTAATTTGACAATTCTTGTGAAACCTGAAATTGTAGGTCTCTTCCTTATCTTTCTAGGGACAACAAGATCACCAAAATCCGATATCTGTAGCTCTAGTTATGCTCGCTCAAGACAACAAGGTCATGATGAGTGAAAAATCCGTAAATTAACAATGTTTAGCAATTAAACCCAATAATGTAAAAGCAAAAACAATGATTGTAAAAGTTGTCTAATTTCTGTCTCTCACTGGCTTGTGCGGCTGTGATATGCTATTTATGCTTAGTAATCCTGAAATATCCCTAGACCAAATTAAGGGCCTCCGAATAAGCTTTCCAACAAGGTATCATATGCCTTAATTGGGCTTAAGATGAGTAAGTTAGGCCCATTTAAGTGAAGGAACATCATGGATCGCACTCGATCCGCGCCAGAGAACTCGTGACCCAATTTAGCCTTGATTTTGGCCTAATTTGACAATTCTTGTGAAACCTGAAATTGTAGGTCTCTTCCTTATCTTTCTAGGGACAAAGCAAGATCACCAAAATCCGATATCTGTAGCTCTAGTTATGCTCTATGCAAGGCAACAAGGTCGGATGAGTGAAAAATCCAAAAATTAACAATGTTTAGCAATTAAGCCCAACAATGTAAAAGCAAAAACAATGATTGTAAAAGTTGTATTAATTTTCGTCTCTCTCTGGATTGTGCGGCTGTAAACTGCTATTTATGCTTATTAATCCAGACCTAACCCAAGACCAAATTAAGGGCCTCTGAATAAGCTTTCCAACAAGGTATCATATGCCTTAATTGGGCTTAAGATGAGTAAGTTAGGCCCATTTAAGCGAATGAATTTCATGGATGCATGACGATCCCCGCCAGAGAACTCGGACCCAATTTAGCCTTGATTTTGGCCTAATTTGACAATCCTATTGAAACCACTAATTGTAGGTCTCTTCCTTATATTTCTAGGGACAGCAAGATCACCAAAATCCGATATCCGTAGATATAGTTATCCTCTATGCAAGACAAGAAGGTCAGGATGAGTGATAAATCCGAAAATTAACAATGTTTAGCAATTAAGCACAATAATGTAAAAGCAAAAACAATGATTGTAAAAGTTGTCTAATTTCCGTCTCTCTCTGACTTGTGCGGCTGTAAATGGCTATTTATGATTATTAATCCTGACCTAACCCTAGACTAAATTAAGGGCCTCTGAATAAGCTTTCCAACAAGGTATCATATGCCTTAATTGGGCTTAAGATGAGTAAGTTAGGCGCATTTAAGTGAAGGAACATCATGGACCAAGCATGACCGATCCGCGCCAGAGAACTCCTGGGACCCAATTTAGCCTTGATTTTTTCCTAATTTGACAATTCTTGTGAAACCTGAAATTGTAGGTCTCTTCCTTATCTTTCTAGGGACAACAGGATCACCAAAATCCGATATATGTAGCTCAAGTTATGCTCACGTAAGACAACAAGGTCGGGGATGAGTGAAAAATCCGAAAATTAACAATGTTTAGCAATTAAGCCCAATAATGTAAAAGCAAAAACAATGATTGTAAAAGTTGTCTAATTTTCGCCTCTCTAGCTTGTGCGGCTGTAAATCGCTATTTATGCTTATTAATCCCGACCTAACCCTAAGACCAAATTAAGGGCCTCTGAATAAGCTTTCCAACAAGGTATCATATGCCTTAATTGGGCTTAAGATGAGTATGTTAAGCCCATTTAAGTGAAGGAACATCATGGACTGTGCACTGATCCGATTCAGAGAACTCGGGACCCAATGTAGCCTTGATTTGGCATTATTTGACAATTCTTGTGATACCTGAAATTGTAGGTCTTTTCCTTATCTTTCTAGGGACAGCAAGATCACCAAAATCTGACATCTGAAGCTCTAGTTATGCCCTACGCATGGTAACAAGGTCAGGATGAGTGAAAAATCCGAAAATTAACAATGTTTAGCAATTAAGCCCAATAATGTAAAGGCAAAAACAATGATTGTAAAAGTTGTCTAATTTTCATTTCTCTCTGGCTTGTGCGGCTGTAAACTGCTATTTATGCTTATTAATCCTAACCTAACCCTAGACCAAATTAAGGGCCTCTGAATAAGTTTTCCAACAAGGTATCATATGCCTTAATTGGGCGTAAGATGAGTAAGTTAGGCCCATTTAAGTGAAGGAATTTCATGGATCGCGCACTGATCCCCACCAGAGAACTCTGGACCCAATTTAGCCCTGATTTTGGCCTAATTTGACAATTCTTTTGAAACCTGAAATTGTAGGTCTCTTCCTTATCTTTCTAGGGACAACAAGATCACCAAAATCCGATATCCGTAGCTCTAGTTATGCTCTGTAAACACAACAAGGTCAGGGATGAGTGAAAAATCCAAAAATTAACAATGTTTAGTAATTAAGCCCAATAATGTAAAAGCAAAAACAATGATTGTAAAAGTTGTCTAATTTTCGCCTCTCTCTTGCTTGTGAGGCTGTAAACTGCTATTTATGCTTATTAATCCTGACCTAACCCTAGACCAAATTAAGGGCCTCTGAATAAGCTTTCCAACAAGGTATCATATGTCTTAATTGGGCTTAAGATGAGTAAGTTAGGCCCATTTAAGTGAAGGAGCATCATGGACCGCGCACTGATCCGCGCCAGAGAACCCGGGACCCAATTTAGCCTTTATATTGGCCTAATTTGACAATTCTTATGACACATGAAATATTCGGTATCTTCCTTATCTTTATACGGACTGCAATATCAACAAAATCCGATATCTCTTTAACAAGTTATGCTCTGCGCAAGACAACAAGGTCAGGATGAGTGAAAAATCTGAAAATTAATAATGTTTAGCAATTAAGCCCAATAATGTAAAAGCAAAAACAATGATTATAAAAGTTGTCTAATTTTCGTCTCTCTCTAGCTTGTGCGGTTGTAAACTGCTATTTATGCTTATTAATCCTGACCTAACCCAAGACCAAATTTAGGGCCTTTGAATAAGGTTTCCAACAAGGTATCATATGCCTTATTTTGGCTTAGGATGAGTAAGTTAGGCCCATTTAAGTGAAGGAATTTCATGTATTGCGCATTGATCCCCGCTAGAGAACTCGGGACCTAATTTAGCCTTGATTTTGGCCTAATTTGACAATCCTTTTGAAACCTGAAATTGTAGGTCTCTTCCTTATCTTTTTAGGGACAGCAAGATCATCAAAATCCGATATCTGTAGCTCTAGTTATGCTCTATGCAAAACAAGAAGGTCAGGATGAGTGAAAAATCCGAAAATTAACAATGTTTAGAAATTAAGCCCAATAATGTAAAAGCAAAAACAATGATTGTAAAAGTTACTTAATTTCCGTGTCTCTCATACTTGTGCGGCTGTAAACTGCTATTTATGCTTATTAATACTTACCTAACCCTAGACTAAATTAAGTGCCTCTGAATAAGCTTTCCAACAAGGTATCATATGTCTTAATTGGGCTTAAGATGAGTAAGTTAGGCCCATTTAAGTGAAGGAATATCAAGCAGTGCGCACTGATCCGCGCCAGAGAACTCGGGACCCAATTTAGCCTTGATTTTTTCCGAATTTGACAATTCTTGTGAAACCTGAAATTGTAGGTCTCTTCCTTATCTTTCTAGGGACAACAAGATCACCAAAATCCGATATCTGTTGCTCAAGTTATGCTCTGCGCAAGACAACAACGTCAGGATGAGTGAAAAATCCGAAAATTAACAATGTTTAGCAATTAAGCCCAATAATGTAAAAGCAAAAACAATGATTGTAAAAGTTGGCTAATTTTCATCTCTCTCTAGCTTGTGCTGCTGTAAACTGCTATTTATGCTTACTAATCCTGACCTAACCCTAGACCAAATTAAGGGCCTCTGAATAACTTTCCAACAAGGTATCATATGCCTTAATTGGGCTTAAGATGAGTATGTTAGGCCCATTTAAGTGAAGGAACATCATGGATCGCACCGATCGCGCCAGAGAACTCTGGGACCCAATTTATCCTTGATTTTGGCATTATTTAACAATTCTTGTGAAACCTGAAATTGTAGGTCTCTTCCTTATCTTTCTAGGGACAACAAGATCACCAAAATCCGATATCTGTAGCTCTAGTTATGCTCTGCGCAAGGCAACAAGGTCAGGATGAGTGAAAAATCCGAAAATTAACAATGTTTAGCAATTTAGCCAAATTAAGCCCAATAATGTAAAAGCAAAAACAATGATTGGTAAAGTTGTCTAATTTCCATATGTCTCTGGCTTGTGCGGCTGTAAACTGCTATTTATGCTTATTAATCCTGACCTAACCCTAGACCAAATTAAGGGCCTCTGAATAAGCTTTCCAACAAGGTATCATATGCCTTAATTGGGCTTAAGATGAGTCAGTTAGGCCCATTTAAGTGAAGGAATTTCATGGATCGCAGACCGATCCCCACCAGAGAACTCGGGACCCAATTTAGCCTTGATTTTGGCCTAATTTGACAATTCTTTTGTGAAACCTGAAATTGTAGGTCTCTTCCTTATCTTTCTAGGGAACAACAAGATCACCAAAATCCGATATCTGTGGCTCTAGTTATTGCACGCAAGGCAACAAGGTCAAGATGAGTGAAAAATCCGAAAATTAAAT
>JAUPTC010000013.1:4644108-4663970 GCA_030762895.1 Sophora flavescens
ATAGTATACAACAAGGTCAAGGACAAACCAGCTGCCTCACGGCCGGTGATAAATCCTAATGCCTCCAACCCTAATGTGACCGTCATCTCTCCGAGATCCGGAAAGGTTGTTGAGGCCACTTCCGAAAGGATGAAGAAATTGTTAAGGCTACTCCCGAGCCTATCGATGAGGCTACTCTGCCTAGGTGGTTGAAGTTGAA
The DNA here is from genome assembly GCA_030762895.1 of Sophora flavescens. NCBI lineage: Eukaryota > Viridiplantae > Streptophyta > Magnoliopsida > Fabales > Fabaceae > Sophora > Sophora flavescens. Next base: position 4,644,308 of record JAUPTC010000013.1, read on the forward strand.
ACCGAGAGAGTATATAGACCACCCATTCCATTTCCACACAGAATTCAAAAAAATTTGAAGATGAGTGGTGAGAATAAAGAGAAGGAGATTCTTGATGTTTTCGGAAAAGTAGCCGTTAACATCCCACCGTTGGATGTGATCAAGCAAGTGCCCGGATATGCTAAATTTCTGAAGGACCTATGCACTAACAAGAGGAAAATGAAGACTAATGAGAGGGTTGACTTGGGAATGAATGTCTCGCGCTTATCCAACAAAGATAGAGAGAGTTGCTTCTATAGGCCCTAATCAAGTCTCGCCACAAAAGTGCAAGGATCCGTGCACCTTCACTATCCCATGCACTATTGGGGACAAGAAGTTTGAAAACTGTATGTTGGACTTGGGAGCATCAATCAATGTCATGCCTACCTCCATCTTTAATAACCTTGATCTCGGGGCCATTGCAGTATACTGAGTCTTACCATTCGATTGGCTAACAGACCGATGGTCTGAGCCCATGGGGATGGTAGAGGATGTCCTAGTGCAAGTTGATGATTTGATATTCCCTGCGGACTTCTATATCCTAGATATGACAGGAGAGACCCGATCCGAGAGATCACCCATAATCTTGGGAAGACCGTTCATGATGACATCCAAGACCAAGATTGATGTTTATGATGGGACTATGTCGATGGAGTTTGGTGGTATCGTGGCCAAATTCAAGATTTTTGATGCTATGAAGCACCCAAGTGAGGAGCACTCAGTATTCCACTTAGAGTTGCTTTGTCCCGAGCTCATTGAGGACACTCATGATGACCTTATTTCGATTTTCTGTTATTTCGGTTTTGATGATGTATATACTTGTACTAACTGCACTAACACTAACCCATGTTCTGTTTGTTCCGAGTTTTTGGATTTAACATTGCAGGGTGAGGATGATAGTGAAAGTGATAATGAGAGTGAAGTTGTTTACTTAGCAAAAGTCCTTGACCCTATGGCTGCTACCAATGCTCCATCTGTTGAGCAGCCGCCTCCTTTGGAACTCAAACCACTTCCTGAGAACTTAAAGTATGCCTACTTGTGGAGGGATGCAACATTGCGATCATCATTTCCTCCACCCTCAACTCTGATCAGGAAGACAAGCTTTTAGAAGTTTTGAAGAAAAACAAGAAGGCCATTGGGTGGACATTGGCAGATATTCCAGGAATTAGCCCCTCCAGAGGCATGCACAGAATTTTACTGGAGGATGGGGCTAAGCCATCGACAGAGCCCAAAGGCGACTTAACCCACTTGATTCTGGATGTGGTAAAGAAAGAGGTGACCAAGCTTCTATAGGCAGGTATTATCTATCCCATTTCTGATAGTTCTTGGGTAAGTCCGGTTCAAGTTGTACCAAAGAAATCTGGTTTGACAGTAGTTAGGAATGAGAATAATGAACTTGTGCCTACTAGAGTCCGAATAGCTGGGAGAGTTTGTATAGACTATAGGAAGTTGAACCAGGCCACCCGAAAGGATCATTTTCCTTTCTTGCCGTTCATAGATCAGATGCTAGATCGGCTGGCTGGTCAGTCCCATTATTGTTTTCTAGATGGCTTTTCCGGGTATTTCCAGATTCATATTGCCCCTGAGGATCAGGAAAAGACCACCTTCACGTGCCCCTTCGGTACGTTTGCTTATAGGAGGATGCCTTTCGGCCTTTGTAATGCTCCTGGCACCTTTCAAAGATGCATGCTTAGTATTTTCTCTGATTTTATTGAAAATTGCATAGAGGTGTTTATGGATGATTTTACTGTGTATGGCTCCTCCTTTGATGCTTGTTTGCATAGTCTAGATCTAGTTCTTCAGAGATGCATTGATACTGATTTGATTCTGAATTATGAGAAATGTCATTTCATGGTAGAACAGGGGATAGTATTGGGTCATGTAATTTCCAAAGAGGGTATTTCTGTGGATCCTGCAAAAATAAATGTAATTGCTTCATTGCCTTACCCATCTTGCGTACGCGAGATACGTTCCTTTCTTGGACATGCAGGTTTCTACAGGCGCTTTATAAAGGACTTCAGCAAGATAGCACTACCACTGTCAAATCTGCTGAAAAATGATGCCCTGTTCCGCTTGATGAAAAGTGCAAAGAGTCGTTTGACCATCTCAAGAAGGCGCTGACTTCTACCCCCGTCATCCAGCCCAGACTGGACACTACCTTTTGAACTGATGTGATGCCTCAAATTTTCTTTGTGCGGGCGGTTACGCACAAAGGGTGGGCAAAGTTGCCCATGTAATTCACTATGCTTCTAGGACCCTAGATGCCATGCACAGCAAATTACACCACCACCGAGAAAGAGTCTGCTAGCTATTGCATTTGCACTTGACAAGTTTAGGTCTTATTTGTTAGGTTCTAGGGTAACTGTTTTTCTTGACCATGCAGCTTTGAAATATCTCTGAAGCCGTGCTAAGCCCGGATCGATCGGTGGATGCTTTGCTACAGAATTCAATGTGGAAATAAAGGATAAAAGTGGAGCTGAAAATCTGGTAGCAGATCATTTGAGTAGGATAGCAAGGGATGAGGATACATTTCCCATCCAAGATGATTTCCCTGATGAGAGATTGTTACATATGTATGGGGTAACCCCCTGGTTTGCTGACATTGTAAATTTTCTAGTTGCTGGTGTTGTTCCTGCAGGTACAAGTAGACAGAAGTTCCATAAGCTGAAGAGCGATGCAAAGTATTATGTGTGGGATGACCCCTATCTGTGGAAGTTTTGCAGTGACCAAGTCATTCGGAGGTGTGTACCCGAGCATGAGACAGGTCCATCTCGCATTTCTCACATGCATCTCCGGTTGGAGGACACTTTGGACCTCAAAGGACAGCAAGAAAAGTCCCGGACTCCGGGTTCTCTTGGCCAACACTTTTTAGCTATTCATATGAGGTATATAAGAGTTGTAAAGAATGTCAACTACCAGGCCCGGCAATCACTCGTAGGATTGAGATGCCCCAACAGACCATTCTCTTTTGTGAAGTTTTTGATGTGTGGGGATGGACTTCATGGGTCCCTTCCTCCTCCTTCTTTTGGTTTTGTATATATTTTGTTGGCTGTAGATTATGTTTCAAAGTGGGTGGAAGCAATCCCCACTAGGACTAACGATGCTCGGGTTGTTTCAAAATTTGTTAGGTCCAACATTTTTTGCAGGTTTGGTATACCCAAGGCCATCATCAGTGACCGGGGCACGCATTTTTGCAATGAGAACCATGGAGGCCCTACTTAGAAAATATGGGGTTGTACATAGAGTGTCTACTGCTTACCACCCACAAACCAATGGCCAAGCTGAAATATCCAACAGGGAGATCAAGCAAATTGGAGAAGATGGTGCAGCCCTAATAGGAAGGAATGGAGCCGCCGTCTGGAAGACAACCATGTGGGCACAAAGGACTGCTTTCAAGACCCCATATAGGGATGTCCCCATTTCGGCTAGTTTTTGGTAAGGCATGTCACCTCCCGGTGGAGGTTGAGCATAGAGCATCTTGGGCGAGTAAGTGTTGTAATATGGATATGAATAAATCTGGCGTTGAAAGAAAGCTGCAGTTGCAGCAACTTGAGGAGCTTAGGCTTGAAGCCTATGAAAGCTCCAAGATTTATAAAGAAAAGACAAAACAATTTCATGATAGAATGATTGTTAGGAAAAAGTTTTTTGTGGGCCAGCTAGTATTATTGTTTAACTCCCGCCTGAAACTGATGGCTGGGAAACTTAGGTCCAAATGGGATGGCCCCTTTGTCATTACTAATGTGTTTCCTTATGGTGCAGTAGAGATTACACGTGCAGGTACACACAAGCCTTTCAAGGTTAATGGGCAGAGGTTGAAGCCGTTCCATGGTGTGGATGCTGTTGTTCCTATGGCTACCAATGTTGAGGAGCTATCTTTGGATGCTCCAACCTACACTGATGCTTGATCAGGGAGTTTCTTTTCCTTTCCCTCACTCTGATTGTAAAGTCTGTTGTTGTTCATTGAGGACAATGCCTGTTTTAAGTGTGGGGGAGGGAACTAGTTGTAGTTTTTCTCTTCTTTGAATAAAGTTTTCTTTTCTTTGAATAAAGCTCCTGAATAATTTGAGAAGCTCAGGAGCATTTGTGTGTTAAGTTTTTAGTTGGCAAGTTTGTTAGATTTTGATTGATGTTGCACAGATTGCTTGCATGATTGATAAGTGATGATTCCCCCTAGGCTGAAAAAAAAAAATTTTGTGATTCCCTTGTGAAATTGAAAACTGAACTTTGGGATTTTGTTGTGATAGCATGATGAATGATAAGTTTGGGGTGATAGGGAGCACACATTAGGGATAGTATCTCTTTCAAACAATTTGCATAAATGTCCAGGTGAGGTTTTGAGCCTCCAACATGTTTTAAACTGTGTGATAATCACTTTCAAGTTGCACTTCCCTGGATTTGATTGAATCTCTTTTTGGTTTGCATGATTATATGTGAGTAGCAAATGATTTAGGCAGTTTCTTTGTAAATAGCTACTTGGCCTGAGTAAACTAATTCCTATTGCATGTTCCCTAGTTAGCCCTATTGAGCCTATTAGCCTATTAGTTCTTGATAACCTAATGTTATAAGCCCAAAAATCTGGAAAACCATGTTAACCCGATCTTAGGATTAGGAGAGCATGTAATCTTAGAATGGGTGCAAGAAACTAAGTTTGGGGTGGCTGCAAGGTGTAATATGTTGTTGGGATTGGAAAAAAAAAAGAAAAAAGAAAAAAAAGAAGCCAAAAGCTTGTGAAAGAAAAAGTGTACAAATGTGAAAATAAAAAAATAAAATAAAAATAAAAAAAAATACAAATATACAAAAATGCCAAAAAGAAATAAAGAGAGCTGTAGCCACCCAGAAGTGTAAAGAAAATAATAATAATAATAAAGAAAGGAGCTTGAGTGAATTTCTATGTGTAAATATAGTTCATGCTCTCTTAGTTCCTAGGGTCTTCAGCTTAGTTCCTTTGTATATCCTACCCTTAGCCAGGCCCCATTACAACCCAATAAAGACCTTCTGATGTTGCTTGCATGTTCTCTGTGGGAACCATTTTGAGATGAAAAGCAAATTTTTGGGAAGTGTACTTGAAAAGTGAAACTGAGTGCAAGTTGTTAGCCTGACATAAACTGAGTGACTGAGTGAACAAATAATGCCCTTGTGAGGAAGGCAGTTGTTTGGATTTGGTAATCTCCCTCTTGTGTGTGACTTAGATTCCCTTTCTTAGATTTCTGATTGTTTTCATGATGAAATTCTCAACTGTTTAGAATAAATGAATGTGGGGATTGCTCTGTTTGAAAAGGGGGAAACAATGAAGAAAAACTGTTTTTGATGTATTGCTTGAATGTGTGCAATGTTGATTGAATCTTTTAAGCTTGCCAGGTCTTGAGTCTTTTTGATTTTTGAGTCTTAGTTTGCTTGGGGACAAGCAAAGTTTAAGTTTGGGGTATTTTGATAAGCCTCTGGCTCATCTAGTTTTATAGCTAGTATGACCAGGGTTTTGTGCAAATTATATCGTATTTTCACCCAAATTAGATTAGATTGTCCTCAAGCAAGGTTTTGAGTCTCTAGAGTAGTTTTAAGTTAATTTAGCTAGTTTTAAGTCAAAATAATACACTTATGCTTATTTCCTTGTTTTCAGGTTAAGTAGAAGTTAAGAAAATAAAGAACAGGGGATTCGCCCCGCAAAGCCATGCTCGCCACGCCGCGACCCCGAAGCCTGACTGTTCCAAGAAATTGCTAAGTCTCTGGGTCGCCTCGCGAAGAAGGTCTCATCCCGCGAGTCTTCCAAACCTGAAAAAGGCAGAGACGATCACGGCTTGCCCGTGAGGAAGGTCATGGCCGTGGCAGTTTTGAAGCTGAAGAGTCTCGCCTCACGAGCATCCCTTCGCCTCGCGAATCTGAAAGTCAGAGAGCATCACGGTTAGGCCCTGATGGCCATCACGGGCGTAAGGAGGAAACTCTTCATATTCTCGCCTCGCGAGAGTCACTTCGCCTCGCGAGAATGCCAAGGGTTGCTGACAGTTCATGAAATTCGCCTCGCAAAAGGTTGTTCGCCTCGCGAGCCCTCTGAATTCTAAAATTGTATAAAAGGCTGTTCTGAATATTTTGTAAAGACTTTTTGCTTCTCCAACTTTCGAACATACATTTTCTCTGTGATTTCGTTGTTGCCATGGAGCACTAAGTTCTAGGATTAGTCTACTGTTTGAGGATCCTATATACTTGAGGTTATGTAATCCCTATTTTAATTGCTTTTACCTTTTCAATACCATATTGCATATTTCTGTTTGTTATTTCAGGAGTGTGTAATATTGTATTGATTTATTTCAGTGATGTTAATTTCCTATACATAATCGCGTTTGTTAATTCGCGTGTGTTCATTCTTGATCGTTTGATCATGAGCGCTTAATCCCGTTTGTTATTTCGGGAATAGGAATTTGCATCCATAGTAGCAATTACGTTGTTAGTTATTCTTTATGAATCGGGGATTAGAATCGCTTAGGGCTTGGGTTTACATTAACCAAGGATAGTTGGGAATTCTTGACATAGAGATTAATCGTTGTTTGATAACCGATAAACCCTTTTCAATCGCTTTGTTTTTTATTGCTCTGTTTTGTTTGTTTCTTAATTGCATTCCAATCCAAGGCCCCCAAAACTTATTTTTTTTGTGAAAAGTAATATTCCCAGAGTCCTTAGAGACGACATCCGAGTTGTCGCACTATACTACACTTTTAAACCCGCTCGTCCTTTTTGGCGCGTGCGCGACAGCGCGACCAGACAGTAAGATCATCAAAATCCGATATCTGTAGCTCTAGTTATGCTCTATGCAAGACAAGAAGGTCAGGATGAGTGAAAAATCCGAAAATTAACAATGTTTAGAAATTAAGCCCAATAATGTAAAAGCAAAAACAATGATTGTAAAAGTTACTTAATTTCCGTCTCTCTCATACTTGTGCGGCTGTAAACTGCTATTTATGCTTATTAATACTTACCTAACCCTAGACTAAATTAAGTGCCTCTGAATAAGCTTTCCAACAAGGTATCATATGTCTTAATTGGGCTTAAGATGAGTAAGTTAGGCCCATTTAAGTGAAGGAATATCAAGCAGTGCGCACTGATCCGCGCTAGAGAACTCGGGACCCAATTTAGCCTTGATTTTTTCCAAATTTGACAATTCTTGTGAAACCTGAAATTGTAGGTCTCTTCCTTATCTTTCTAGGGACAACAAGATCACCAAAATCCGATATCTGTTGCTCAAGTTATGCTCTGCGCAAGACAACAACGTCAGGATGAGTGAAAAATCCGAAAATTAACAATGTTTAGCAATTAAGCCCAATAATGTAAAAGCAAAAACAATGATTGTAAAAGTTGTCTAATTTTCGTCTCTCTCAAGCTTGTGCGGCTGTAAACTGCTATTTATGCTTACTAATCCTGACCTAACCCTAGACCAAATTAAGGGCCTCTGAATAACTTTCCAACAAGGTATCATATGCCTTAATTGGGCTTAAGATGAGTATGTTAGGCCCATTTAAGTGAAGGAACATCATGGACTGCGCACTGATCAGCGCCAGAGAACTCGGGACCCAATTTAGCCTTGATTTTGGCATTATTTAACAATTCTTGTGAGACCTGAAATTGTAGGTCTCTTCCTTATCTTTCTAGGGACAACAAGATCACCAAAATCCGATATATGTAGCTCTAGTTATGCTCTGCACAAGGCAACAAGGTCAGGATGAGTGAAAAATCCGAAAATTAACAATGTTTAGCAATTTAGCCAAATTAAGCTCAATAATGTAAAAGCAAAAACAACGATTGGTAAAGTTGTCTAATTTCCATATATCTCTGGCTTGTGCGGCTGTAAACTGCTATTTATGCTTATTAATCCTGACCTAACCCTAGACCAAATTAAGGGCCTCTGAATAAGCTTTCCAACAAGGTATCATATGCCTTAATTGGGCTTAAGATGAGTAAGTTAGGCCCATTTAAGTGAAAGAATTTCATGGACTGCGCACTGATCCCCACCAGAGAACTCGGGACCCAATTTAGCCCTGATTTTGGCCTAATTTGACAATTCTTTTGAAACCTGAAATTGTAGGTCTCTTCCTTATCTTTCTAGGTACAGCAAGATCACCCAAATCCGATATCTGTTGCTCTAGTTATCCTGTACGCAAGACAACAAGGTCAGGATGAGTGAAAAGTCCGAAAATTAACAATGTTTAGCAATTAAGCCCAATAATGTTAAAGCAAAAACAATGATTGTAAAAGTTGTCTAATTTTCATCTCTCTCTGGCTTGTGCGGCAGTAAACTGCTATTTATGCTTATTAATCTTGACCTAACCCTTGACCAAATTAAGGGCCTCTGAATAAGCTTTCCAACAAGGTATCATATGCCTTAATTGGGCTTAAGATGAGTTTGTTAGGCCCATTTAAGTGAAGGAGCATCATGGACTGCGCACTGATCCGCGCCAGAGAACTCTGGACCCAATCTAGCCTTGATTTTGGCATAATTTGACAATTCTTGTGAATCCTGAAATTGTAGGTCTCTTCCTTATCTTTCTAGGGACAACAACATCACCAAAATCCGATATCTATAGCTCTAGTTATGCTCTGCGCAAGGCAACAAGGTCAGGATGAGTGAAAAATCCGAAAATTAACAATGTTTAGCAATTAAGCCCAATAATGTAAAAGCAAAAACAATGATTGGAAAAGTTGTGTAATTTCCATCTGTCTCTGGGTTGTACGGCTGTAAACTGCTATTTATCCTTATTAATCCTGACCTAACCCTAGACCAAATTAAGGGCCTCTGAATAAGCCTTCCAACAAGGTATCATATGCCTTAATTGGGCTTAAGATGAGTAAGTTAGGCCCATTTAAGTGAAGGAACATCATGGACTGCGCACTGATCCGTTCCAGAGAACTCGGACCCATTTTAGCCATGATTTTGGCTTAATTAGAAAATTCTTGTGAAACCTGAAATTATAGGTCTCTTCCTTATCTTTCTAAGGACAGCAAGATCACCAAAATCCAATATCTGTAGCTCTAGTTATGCTCTGCGCAAGACAACAAGGTCAGGATGAGTGAAAAATCTGAAAATTAACAATGTTTAGTAACTAAGCCCAATTAAGCCCAATAATGTAAAAGCAAAAACAATGATTGTAAAAGTTGTCTAATTTTCGTCTCTCTCTGTCATGTGCGGCTTTAAACTGTTATTTATGCTTATTAATCCTGACCTAACCCAAGACCGAATTAAGGGCCTCTGAATAAGCTTTCCAACAAGGTATCATATGTCTTAATTGGGCTTAAGATGAGTAAGTTAGGCCCACTTAAGTGAAGGAAAATCATGGATTGCGCACTGATCCGCGCCAGAGAACTCGCGACCCAATTTAGCCTTGATTTTGGCCTAATTTGACAGTTCTTGTGAAACATGAAATTTTAGGTCTCTTCCTTATCTTTCTACGGACAGCAAGATCACCAAAATCCGATATCTGTAGCTCTAGTTATGCTCTATGCAAGGCAACAAGGTCAGGATGAGTGAAAAATCCGAAAATTAACAATGTTTAGCAATTAGGCCCAACAATGTAAAAGCAAAAACAATGATTGTAAAAGTTGCTTAACTTCCGTCTCTCTCTGGCTTGTACGGCTATAAACTGCTATTTATGCTTATTAATCCTGACCTAACCCTAGACCAAATTAAGGGCCTCTGAATAAGCTTTCCAACAAGGTATCATATGCCTTAATTGGGCTTAAGATGAGTAAGTTAGGCCCATTTAAGTGAAGGAACATCATGGACTTCGCACAGATTCACGCCAGAGAACTCGGGACCCAATTTAGACTTGATTTGGGCCTAATTTAACAATTCTTGTGAACCTGAAATTGTTGGTCTCTTCCTTATCTTTCTAGGGATAGCAAGATCACCAATATCCGATATATGTAGCTCTAGTTATGCTCTGCTCAAGACAACAAGGTCAGGATGAGTAAAAAATCCGAAAAGTAACAATGTTTAGCAATGAAGCCCAAATAAGCCCAATAATGTAAAAAGGAAAAACAATGAATGTAAAAGTTGTCTAATTTCCATCTCTCTCAGGCTTGTACGGTTGTAAAATGCTATTTATGCTTATTAATCCTGACCTAACACAAGACCAAATTAAGGGCCTCTGAATAAGCTTTCCAACAAGGTATCATATGCCTTAATTGGGCTTAAGATGAGTAAGTTAGGCCCATTTAAGATAAGGAACATCATGGACTGCGCACTGATCCGCGCCGGAGAACTCGTGACCCAATTTAGCCTTGATTTCGGCCTAATTTGACAATTATTGTGACACCTGAAATAGTAGGTATCTTCCTTATCTTTCTAGGGACAGCAAGATCACCAAAATCCGATATCTGTAGCTCTAGTTATGCTCTATGCAAGGCAACAAGGTCAGGATGAGTGAAAAATCCAAAAATTTACAATGTTTAGCAATTAAGCCCAACACTGTAAAAGCAAAAACAATGATAGTAAAAGTTTCTTAATTTCCGTCTCTCTCTGGGTTGTGCTGCTGTAAACTGCTATTTATGCTTATTAATCCTAACCTAACCCAAGACCAAATTAAGGGCCTCTGAATAAGCTTTCCAACAAGGTATCATATGCCTTAATTGGGCTTAAGATGAGTAAGTTAGGCGCATTTAAGTGAAGGAATTTCATGGACTGCGCATTGATCCCCACCAGAGAACTCCGGACCTAATTTAGCCTTGATTTTGGCCTAATTTGACAATCCTTTTGAAACCTGAAATTGTAGGTCTCTTCCTTATCTTTCTAGGGACAGCAAGATCACCAAAATCCGATATCCGTAGCTCTAGTTATCCTCTACGCAAGACAAGAAGGTCAGGATGAGTGAAAAATCCGAAAATTAACAATGTTTAGAAATTAAGCCCAATAATGTAAAAGCAAAAACAATGATTGTAAAAGTTACTTAATTTCCGTCTCTCTCTTGTTTGTGCGGATGTAAACTGCTATTTATGCTTATTAATCCTTACCTAACCCTAGACTAAATTAAGGGCCTCTGAATAACTTTCCAACAAGGTATCATATGCCTTAATTGGGCTTAAGATGAGTAAGTTAGGCCCATTTAAGTGAAGGAACATCATGGATTGCGCACTGATCCGCGCCAGAGAACTCGCGACCCAATTTAGCCTTGATTTTGGCCTAATTTGACAGTTCTTGTGAAACATGAAATTTTAGGTCTCTTCCTTATCTTTCTACGGACAGCAAGATCACCAAAATCCGATATCTGTAGCTCTAGTAATGCTCTATGCAAGGCAACAAGGTCAGGATGAGTGAAAAATCCGAAAATTAACAATGTTTAGCAATTAGGCCCAACAATGTAAAAGCAAAAACAATGATTGTAAAAGTTGCTTAACTTCCGTCTCTCTCTGGCTTGTACGGCTATAAACTGCTATTTATGCTTATTAATCCTGACCTAACCCTAGACCAAATTAAGGGCCTCTGAATAAGCTTTCCAACAAGGTATCATATGCCTTAATTGGGCTTAAGATGAGTAAGTTAGGCCCATTTAAGTGAAGGAACATCATGGACTGCGCACAGATTCACGCCAGAGAACTCGGGACCCAATTTAGACTTGATTTGGGCCTAATTTAACAATTCTTGTGAACCTGAAATTGTTGGTCTCTTCCTTATCTTTCTAGGGATAGCAAGATCACCAATATCCGATATATGTAGAACAACTTATGCTCTCATCAAGACAACAAGGTCAGGATGAGTAAAAAATCCGAAAAGTAACAATGTTTAGCAATGAAGCCCAAATAAGCCCAATAATGTAAAAAGGAAAAACAATGAATGTAAAAGTTGTCTAATTTCCATCTCTCTCAGGCTTGTACGGTTGTAAAATGCTATTTATGCTTATTAATCCTGACCTAACACAAGACCAAATTAAGGGCCTCTGAATAAGCTTTCCAACAAGGTATCATATGCCTTAATTGGGCTTAAGATGAGTAAGTTAGGCGCATTTAAGATAAGGAACATCATGGATCGCGCGCACCGATCCGCGCCGAGAGAACTCGTGACCCAATTTAGCCTTGATTTTGGCCTAATTTGACAATTATTGTGACACCTGAAATAGTAGGTATCTTCCTTATCTTTCTAGGGACAGCAAGATCACCAAAATCCGATATCAGTAGCTCTAGTTATGCTCTATGCAAGGCAACAAGGTCAGGATGAGTGAAAAATCCAAACATTTGAAATGTTTAGCATTTAGGACCAACAAGGTAAAAGCTATAACAATGATAGTAAAAGTTTCTTAATTTCCGGTCTCTCTCTGGGTTGTGCTGCTGTAAACTGCTATTTATGCTTATTAATCCTAACCTAACCCAAGACCAAATTAAGGGCCTCTGAATAAGCTTTCCAACAAGGTATCATATGCCTTAATTGGGCTTAAGATGAGTAAGTTAGGCGCATTTAAGTGAAGGAATTTCATGGATCGCAGATTGATCCCCGCCAGAGAACTCGGGACCTAATTTAGCCTTGATTTTGGCCTAATTTGACAATCCTTTTGAAACCTGAAATTGTAGGTCTCTTCCTTATCTTTCTAGGGACAGCAAGATCACCAAAATCCGATATCCGTAGCTCTAGTTATCCTCTACGCAAGACAAGAAGGTCAGGATGAGTGAAAAATCCGAAAATTAACAATGTTTAGAAATTAAGCCCAATAATGTAAAAGCAAAAACAATGATTGTAAAAGTTACTTAATTTCCGTCTCTCTCTTGTTTGTGCGGCTGTAAACTGCTATTTATGCTTATTAATCCTTACCTAACCCTAGACTAAATTAAGGGCCTCTGAATAACTTTCCAACAAGGTATCATATGCCTTAATTGGGCTTAAGATGAGTAAGTTAGGCCCATTTAAGTGAAGGAATATCAAGCACTGCGCACTGATCCGCGCCAGAGAACTCGGGACCCAATTTAGCCTTGATTTTTTCAGAATTGGACAATTCTTATGAAACCTGAAATTGTAGGTCTCTTCCTTATCTTTCTAGGGACAGCAAGATCACCAAAATCCGATATCTGTTGCTCAAGTTATGCTCTGCGCAAGACAACAAGGTCAGGATGAGTGAAAAATCCGAAAATTAACAATGTTTAGCAATTAAGCCCAATAATGTAAAAGCAAAAACAATGATTATAAAAGTTGTCTAATTTTCGTCTCTCTCTAGCTTGTGCGGTTGTAAACTGCTATTTATTCTTATTAATCCTGACCTAACCCAAGACCAAATTAAGGGCCTTTGAATAAGGTTTCCAACAAGGTATCATATGCCTTATTTGGGCTTAGGATGAGTAAGTTAGGCCCATTTAAGTGAAGGAATTTCATGGACTGCGCATTGATCCCCGCTAGAGAACTCGGGACCTAATTTAGCCTTGATTTTGGCCTAATTTGACAATCCTTTTGAAACCTGAAATTGTAGGTCTCTTCCTTATCTTTTTAGGGACAGCAAGATCATCAAAATGCGATATCTGTAGCTCTTGTTATGCTCTGTGCAAGACAAGAAGGTCAGGATGAGTGAATAATCCGAAAATTAACAATGTTTAGAAATTAAGCCCAATAATGTAAAAGCAAAAACAATGATTGCAAAAGTTACTTAATTTCCGTCTCTCTCATAGTTGTGCGGCTGTGAACTGCTATTTATGCTTATTAATCCTAACCTAACCCTAGACTAAATTAAGTGCCTCTGAATAAGCTTTCCAACAAGGTATCATATGTCTTAATTGGGCTTAAGATGAGTAAGTTAGGCCCATTTAAGTGAAGGAATATCAAGCAGTGCGCACTGATCCGCGCCAGAGAACTCGGGACCCAATTTAGCCTTGATTTTTTCCGAATTTGACAATTCTTGTGAAACCTGAAATTGTAGCTCTCTTCCTTATCTTTCTAGGGACAACAAGATCACCAAAATCCGATATCTGTTGCTCAAGTTATGCTCTGCGCAAGACAACAACGTCAGGATGAGTGAAAAATCCGAAAATTAACAATGTTTAGCAATTAAGCCCAATAATGTAAAAGCAAAAACAATGATTGTAAAAGTTGTCTAATTTTCGTCTCTCTCTAGCTTGTGCGGCTGTAAACTGCTATTTATGCTTACTAATCCTGACCTAACCCTAGACCAAATTAAGGGCCTCTGAATAACTTTCCAACAAGGTATCATATGCCTTAATTGGGCTTAAGATGAGTATGTTAGGCCCATTTAAGTGAAGGAACATCATGGACTGCGCACTGATCAGCGCCAGAGAACTCGGGACCCAATTTAGCCTTGATTTTGGCATTATTTAACAATTCTTGTGAAACCTGAAATTGTAGGTCTCTTCCTTATCTTTCTAGGGACAACAAGATCACCAAAATCCGATATCTGTAGCTCTAGTTATGCTCTGCGCAAGGCAACAAGGTCAGGATGAGTGAAAAATCCGAAAATTAACAATGTTTAGCAATTTAGCCAAATTAAGCCCAATAATGTAAAAGCAAAAACAACGATTGGTAAAGTTGTCTAATTTCCATATGTCTCTGGCTTGTGCGGCTGTAAACTGCTATTTATGCTTATTAATCCTGACCTAACCCTAGACCAAATTAAGGGCCTCTGAATAAGCTTTCCAACAAGGTATCATATGCCTTAATTGGGCTTAAGATGAGTAAGTTAGGCCCATTTAAGTGAAAGAATTTCATGGACTGCGCACTGATCCCCACCAGAGAACTCGGGACCCAATTTAGCCCTGATTTTGGCCTAATTTGACAATTCTTTTGAAACCTGAAATTGTAGGTCTCTTCCTTATCTTTCTAGGGACTGCAAGATCACCAAAATCCGATATCCGTAGCTCAAGTTATGCTCTGCGAAACACAACAAGGTCAGGATAAGTGAAAAATCCGAAAATTAACAATGTTTAGTAATTAAGCCCAATAATGTAAAAGCAAAAACAATGATTGTAAAAGTTGTCTAATTTTCGTCTCTCTCTGGCTTGTGGGGCTGTAAACTGATATTTATTCTTAGTAATCCTGACCTAACCCTAGACCAAATTAAGGGCCTCTGAATAAGCTTTCCAACAAGGTATCATATGCCTTAATTGGGCTTAAGATGAGTAAGTTCGGCCCATTTAAGTTAAGGAACATCATGGACCGCGACCGATCCGTGCCAGAGAACCCGAGACCCAATTTAGCCTTGATTCGGCACAATTCGACAATTCTTGTGAAACCAGAAATTGTAGGTCTCTTAATTATCTTTCTAGGGACAGCAAGATCACCAAAATCCGATATCTGTTGCTCAAGTTATGCTCTGCGCAAGACAACAAGGTCAGGATGAGTGAAAAATCCGAAAATTAACAATGTTTAGCAATTAAGCCCAATAATGTAAAAGCAAAAACAATGATTATAAAAGTTGTCTAATTTTCGTCTCTCTCTAGCTTGTGCGGTTGTAAACTGCTATTTATTCTTATTAATCCTGACCTAACCCAAGACCAAATTAAGGGCCTTTGAATAAGGTTTCCAACAAGGTATCATATGCCTTATTTGGGCTTATGATGAGTAAGTTCGGCCCATTTAAGTGAAGGAATTTCATGGACTGCGCATTGATCCCCGCTAGAGAACTCGGGACCTAATTTAGCCTTGATTTTGGCCTAATTTGACAATCCTTTTTAAACCTGAAATTGTAGGTCTCTTCCTTATCTTTTTAGGGACAACAAGATCATCAAAATCCGATATCTGTAGCTCTAGTTATGCTCTATGCAAGACAAGAAGGTCAGGATGAGTGAAAAATCCGAAAATTAACAATGTTTAGAAATTAAGCCCAATAATGTAAAAGCAAAAACAATGATTGTAAAAGTTACTTAATTTCCGTCTCTCTCATACTTGTGCGGCTGTAAACTGCTATTTATGCTTATTAATCCTTACCTAACCCTAGACTAAATTAAGTGCCTCTGAATAAGCTTTCCAACAAGGTATCATATGTCTTAATTGGGCTAAAGATGAGTAAGTTAGGCCCATTTAAGTGAAGGAATATCAAGCAGTGGGCACTGATCCGCGCTAGAGAACTCGGGACCCAATTTAGCCTTGATTTTTTCTGAATTTGACAATTCTTGTGAAACCTGAAATTGTAGGTCTATTCCTTATCTTTCTAGGGACAACAAGATCACCAAAATCCGATATCTGTTGCTCAAGTTATGCTCTGCGCAAGACAACAACGTCAGGATGAGTGAAAAATCCGAAAATTAACAATGTTTAGCAATTAAGCCCAATAATGTAAAAGCAAAAACAATGATTGTAAAAGTTGTCTAATTTTCGTCTCTCTCTAGCTTGTGCGGCTGTAAACTGCTATTTATGCTTACTAATCCTGACCTAACCCTAGACCAAATTAAGGGCCTCTGAATAACTTTCCAACAAGGTATCATATGCCTTAATTGGGCTTAAGATGCGTATGTTAGGCCCATTTAAGTGAGGGAACATCATGGATCGCGCCGATCGTGCCGAGAACTCGGGACCCAATTTAGCCTTGATTTTGGCATTATTTAACAATTCTTGTGAAACCTGAAATTGTAGGTCTCTTCCTTATCTTTCTAGGGACAACATGATCACGAAAATCCGATATCTGTAGCTCTAGTTATGCTCTGCGCAAGGCAACAAGGTCAGGATGAGTGAAAAATCCGAAAATTAACAATGTTTTGCAATTTAGCCAAATTAAGCCCAATAATGTAAAAGCAAAAACAACGATTGGTAAAGTTGTCTAATTTCCATCTGTCTCTGGCTTGTGCGGCTGTAAACTGCTATTTATGCTTATTAATCCTGACCTAACCCTAGACCAAATTAAGGGCCTCTGAATAAGCTTTCCAACAAGGTATCATATGCCTTAATTGGGCTTAAGATGAGTAAGTTAGGCCCATTTAAGTGAAAGAATTTCATGGACTGCGCACTGATCCCCACCAGAGAACTCGGGACCCAATTTAGCCCTGATTTTGGCCTAATTTGACAATTCTTTTGAAACCTGAAATTGTAGGTCTCTTCCTTATCTTTCTAGGGACTGCAAGATCACCAAAATCCGATATCCGTAGCTCAAGTTATGCTCTGCGAAACACAACAAGGTCAGGATGAGTGAAAAATCCGAAAATTAACAATGTTTAGTAATTAAGCCCAATAATGTAAAAGCAAAAACAATGATTGTAAAAGTTGTCTAATTTTCGTCTCTCTCTGACTTGTGGGGCTGTAAATTGATATTTATGCTTACTAATCCTGACCTAACCCTAGACCAAATTAAGGGCCTCTGAATAAGCTTTCCAACAAGGTATCATATGCCTTAATTGGGCTTAAGATGAGTAAGTTCGGCCCATTTAAGTTAAGGAACATCATGGACCGCGCAGTGATCCGCGACAGAGAACCCGAGACCCAATTTAGCCTTGATTCGGCACAATTCGACAATTCTTGTGAAACCAGAAATTGTAGGTCTCTTAATTATCTTTCTAGGGACAGCAAGATCACCAAAATCCGATATCTGTTGCTCAAGTTATGCTCTGCGCAAGACAACAAGGTCAGGATGAGTGAAAAATCCGAAAATTAACAATGTTTAGCAATTAAGCCCAATAATGTAAAAGCAAAAACAATGATTATAAAAGTTGTCTAATTTTCGTCTCTCTCTAGCTTGTGCGGTTGTAAACTGCTATTTATTCTTATTAATCCTGACCTAACCCAAGACCAAATTAAGGGCCTTTGAATAAGGTTTCCAACAAGGTATCATATGCCTTATTTGGGCTTATGATGAGTAAGTTTGGCCCATTTAAGTGAAGGAATTTCATGGATCACGCATTGATCCCGCTAGAGAACTCGGGACCTAATTTAGCCTTGATTTTGGCCTAATTTGACAATCCTTTTGAAACCTGAAATTGTAGGTCTCTTCCTTATCTTTATAGGGACAACAAGATCATCAAAATCCGATATCTCGGTAGCTCTAGTTATGCTCTATGCAAGACAAGAAGGTCGGGATGAGTGAAAAATCCGAAAATTAACAATGTTTAGAAATTAAGCCCAATAATGTAAAAGCAAAAACAATGATTGTAAAAGTTGCTTAATTTCCGTCTCTCTCATACTTGTGCGGCTGTAAACTGCTATTTATGCTTATTAATCCTTACCTAACCCTAGACTAAATTAAGTGCCTCTGAATAAGCTTTCCAACAAGGTATCATATGTCTTAATTGGGCTAAAGATGAGTAAGTTAGGCCCATTTAAGTGAAGGAATATCAAGGATCATGCACCGATCCGCGCTAGAGAACTCGGACCCAATTTAGCCTTGATTTTTTCCTGAATTTGACAATTCTTGTGACACCTGAAATTGTAGGTCTATTCCTTATCTTTCTAGAAAACAAAAACCGTGTTGCTCAAGTTATGCTCTTCACAACACAACAACGTCGGGATGATTGAAAAATCCGAAAATTAACAATGTTTAGCAATTAAGCCCAATAATGTAAAAGCAAAAACAATGATTGTAAAAGTTGTCTAATTTTCGTCTCTCTCTAGCTTGTGCGGCTGTAAACGCTATTTATGCTAACTAATCCTCACCTAACCCTAGACCAAATTAAGGGCCTCTGAATAACTTTCCAACAAGGTATCATATGCCTTAATGGGCTTAAGATGAGTAGTTAGGCCCATTTAAGTGAGGGAACATCATGGATCAGCTGATCCGCGCTGAGCCCGCGAGAGAACTCGGGACCCAATTTAGCCTTGATTTTGGCCTAATTTGACAATTCTTCTGAAACCTGAAATTGTAAGTCTCTTCCTTATCTTTCTAGGGACCGCAAAGATCGCCAAAATCCGATATATGTAGCTCTAGTTAAGCTTTGCGCCAGGCAACAAGGTCCGGATGAGTGAAAAATCCGAAAAATAACAATGTTTCACAATTAAGCCAGATTAAGTCCAATAATGTAACAGTAAAAACAACGATTGTATAAGTTGTCTAATTTCCATCTCTCTCTGGCTTGTGCGGCTGTAAACTGCTATTTATGCTTATTAATCCTGACCTAACCCTAGACCAAATTAAGGGCCTCTGAATAAGCTTCCAACATGGTATCATATGCCTTAATTGGGCTTAAGATGAGTAAGTTAGGTGCATTTAAGTGAAGGAATTTCATGGATCATGCAGACCGATCCGCCCACAGAGAACTCGGGACCCAATTTAGCCCTGATTTTGGCCTAATTTGACAATTCTTTTGAAACCTGAAATTGTAGGTCTCTTCCTTATCTTTCTAAGTTATGCTCTGCGAAACACAACAAGGTCAGGATGAGTGAAAAATCCGAAAATTAACAATGTTTAGTAATTAAGCCCAATAATGTAAAAGCAAAAACAATGATTGTAAAAGTTGTCTAATTTTCGTCTCTCTCTGACTTGTGGGGCTGTAAATTGATATTTATGCTTACTAATCCTGACCTAACCCTAGACCAAATTAAGGGCCCCTGAATAAGCTTTCCAACAAGGTATCATATGCCTTAATTGGGCTTAAGATGAGTAAGTTCGGCCCATTTAAGTGAAGGAACATCATGGACCGCGCAGTGATCCGCGACAGAGAACCCGAGACCCAATTTAGCCTTGATTTGGCACAATTCGACAATTCTTGTGAAACCTGAAATTGTAGGTCTCTTCCTTATCTTTCTAGGGATAGC